>OX465433.1:16866266-17466266 GCA_950005045.1 Agrotis exclamationis | reverse complement strand
ATTTCATTAAAATATTTTTGAAAAAAAAAATATGTTACATGGGGTAAAAATTATTAGAATCGCGAAATGCGAAATGTAGTTTATTCAGAATCAGTAACTGATTGATTCTGAATAAACTACATTTCGCATATAATAAAAATAATGTATAGAATTTGGAATAAGACTTACGCAAGTAAACGATAAATGTAGGGTTTCCACTTTTTACATTTTGTCTGTCCAATAGAAGAACTATTTGAGCCTTAATATCATCGTTCAAAGAAACTCCGGGGTCTCCATAAAAGCTTCCGTAGTCATTGCCGATGTAACTAATTTTGTGCTCGACAGTACTTATACCCCGATATAGGTTACCCCGTAAATAAGGGGTGCTACTAATCACCCCTCGTAACTCAGTAGTGACAGCTACATGGTGTAAATATGACAGTACAAATTGGCTACCTTCGGGGCTTCTGGTATCGTGTTACAAAGGGGTAGTTATATTGATTAGGTACCTTGCGTAATGTAGATTAATTAGAGCTGATTAAGTTAGGAGAAAATTAAATAAAGTTGTAGTTGCATTGAAGTAGGATGCTGAAATTATGGCAGATGTTAGCTTTCGGGAAAAGAAATGGCGGGATATACTTACACGGTGGCTTTTTAGTCGTCTTACAAAAGTGGTCCACTTATCCGACCTAAAATACCTCTTGGCGAGTTTTTTTTAAATCGTTAATAATAATTTTTATTATTCAAAAATAGGTACCTACATTAGAAATATGAAACACCCTGTTAAAATGTTTACGTATCAAGCTGTAGAGTATACCTACTCAGCGCAATAATCGGGCAGATCATTCCATCTCCATTTTCTATGAGTCAAGGGTGTTTCTAAAGGTGCCGGTTGGCGCGCGAGACCGCGACAGGAGACAGCGACAGGAGACCGCGACACTTGTCATTATCTAATGTTAAGAAGTGTCGCGGTCTCGCGCGCGAACCGGCACCTATACATTGCCTAATGTTAAGTAGTGTCGCGGTGTCCTGTCGCGGTCTCCTGTCGCTGTCTCGTGTCGCGGTCTCGCGCGCCAACCGGCACCTTAACACGCCTTGCGTCATAATACCGACGAAACCAAAAACCTAAATTTTATTTGTAAATTTTTCAAATCTCTTAAATACTTACCTATTTTTTTTTTATTATAAACGTGTACTAGTCATTGGATACATGAACTAGGCTACCGTTATAAGACGACTAAAAAGTCACGGTGTTTAATCTTATCCCGTTTTCAAAGCTGGAAAGATGACGCAACGATTCGCGAGAAGTGGAGGGTCAGTACGACAGAGAAGCATAGGAAAAAGAAAGGTTTAATACCAAATCTGTACAATACGATGATAATATTATAACAAGATGAGATCGGTTAATCTGAGAAGAAACATCGAAACAAACTCAGAAGTGTTAGTCTCTTTTAAAGTCTAGATATCGTTAATACTGAGAACTTGGCTTGACACGCTACCGTGTGTCTAGATCATATTCAGACCATGTGAGAATTATGCAGATTAGAATGCGATAAAAGATTTTAGGGGTTATTTTCTTGTGTAAAATAAAATATTCAAAAAAAGTTTTTTAAAGCTTCCACGATTTAAAGGAACACAGGTTCGTTTAAATCCTGAAAGTTATGTGCATCGATCGTTAAGGAGAAAGACAAAAGTGTGCCTCTCCTTTATTAATTTTTATACCTATTCAGATATAAAAACGATACTTTGATATTTTTGCAAATAATGTACCTTATTCTAAGAAAAAAAAGAATAATTATGAAAGTTTTCAATTTCGCGAAAATAAAAACAAAACCCCATTGAAATATTTAACCGGCATCACAAATTCACAATTCTCAATACAGCCATGAATCCGCTTCAATACAAATAAATTGAACAAAATATCAACACTTGGAACTACTCGTACAATACCAACATTAATACAGGACCGAGTGAAACAATATTAAATGTTATTTATTTGCGGAGTATTCCAACTTGTAGCACGTTCGAGCCCCGTTTAGCTCAAATAACATGAGAATGAACTCAAAACAATGGCTATTATATTTGTAAAGCAGTTCAACTAAAATCTATGTTAGGTATGTTACATTTTCGATTTGAAATGTCAATCTCATTTCTATTGAGAACTTAGTTGTATCGGGAGCGAATAGAGTGTTCTTGAATTAAGATGACTCTTCTGAAAATTTGTCAATGTTTTGAAAAAATAGGGATTGAAATACACTCGAGAGCAATGAATCCGGGTCACTTAAAGAATCCTAAAAATCTCGGAAACTAAAAATGCTAGGTTAATGCAATAAATTGTATTTCCTAGTTATTGTAAAGTTATATCATAAAAAAATCAAATTTGAAAAAGGGCCACTTTCGAAGATGGAACTACGAAATTACAGCATTTGGTTTTGCTTTTGTTTGTAATCTGTCATTTATGTGGGTACATAAACCATGTTGATAGTGCTCTATATTCATTATTCAAGCTGAAATTATGTCGCTTACGCCTGAAGAATGCACCAGAATACTTACAATGCTGGAAACCGGCCGGAGTCAGCGCGATACAGCCAGGACTGTCGGTATGTCGCTGTCAACAGTACAAAGAGTTCTCCGACGTTACGAAGAAACTGGTTCTAACCTACGCAGACCAGGAACGGGCAGAACCAGGTGTACCACGGCACGAGAAGACCGATACTTGGTGAACACCATGCTTCGAAATCGCTTTCTCACAGGAACTGAACTCACCAATCAGTTTCGACGCCTCGGAGGAAGTAACCCAAGTGCATGGACAGTAAGACGTCGGCTTGCTGAATCTAACTTAAAACCCCTTAGACCTGCAAACGGCCCTAAACTGGAGCGTGGGCATCGTATTTCAAGACTAAGATATGCCCAGAGCCACGTAAATTGGAGTATTGAAGATTGGTCAAAAGTTATGTTCTCCGACGAATCAAAATTTATGCTCTACAAGCACGATGGAAGACACAGAGTGTATCGAAGACCAGGGGAAAGATTCAAGCAAGCATGCATAGAAGAAAAAGTAGCCTACGGTGGTGGGTCTGTACTTATGTGGGCCGGAATTTCTTCTGAAAGTCGCACAGAGCTGGTGATCATAAAAAACGGCTCTTTAACTAGCGTAAGATATGTGGAAGAAATCCTCAATGATCACGTTGGTCCATTTATGGTCAATTTAGGTGAGGATGCTATATTTATGCATGACAATGCCCGACCTCATACAGGTAGGATTGTGAATGACTACCTTCAAGAGATGAACATTACACGTATGGAGTGGCCAGCGCGCAGCCCGGATATCAACCCGATCGAGCGTGCTTGGGACGAGCTAGGCAGATGCGTAAAACAACGAAACCCTCCCCCAATCACGCTTCGTGAGCTCAAAATTGCTCTCACAGAGGAATGGGAGAATATTCCCCAAAATCGTATAAGGAACTTGGTGTACAGCATGCCAAACCGCGTAAACGCAGTAATGGAAGCACGAGGAGGCAATACGAAGTATTAAAATTCAAGAAAATCGTAATAAAGTTCAAAAATTTCATGTTTCCTATTTTTGTTATAAGGAGAGATCAGCAGTTTTTTTCTTTATGTAATTTTGTGTTAATAAAATGTATGGTGACTCATATTTTTTTTACTTTCATTTAAGGAGTATTACATTGTCTATTAAAACCAATTTATTGCATTAACCTATCATTTTTAGTTTCCGAGATTTTTAACATTCTTTAAGTGACCCGGATTCATTGCTCTCGAGTGTAGTTAAATTGTTTATACTTCTATAGGAAAATTGTTTCATCATTTTTTTTAAATATGAAAGGTGTAGGTTTGGTTTATTCCACTTTGTTCACTTGGATGATATCACCCAGGTGAACAAAGTAGACACTTTGGTGTCATTATAGCGCGTCGGAAAAATTTCACCTAGGTGAATAGTTCAACATACGCGGACATCTTTCAGGTGCACATTTCAGAACGAGTATACTCATAACCGTAAACTGATGATTTAATTGTTGGCAGTAAGCTAATGAGAGTCTTTTGAGTTTCTAATATAGGTTTTTTTTTTGGTGTGGCACAATTGTCAAGTGAGTCCTCCCTGCTTTCGGTGTAGTAAAGGGACTATCAGACTCTTGTTGACTAAACTCTATTTCTTTCTTCTATTTCCTTTTCCATTTCAGATCTACAGTGTCCTCACGAACCCGGCAGGTGTACGACCGTATACTAATAGTACAGCTCTTTAATCATCATCATCATCATCAGCCTATAAATGTTCCCACTGCTGGGACACAGGCCTCCTCTCTCTGTGAGAGGGAGTGGGCCGTAATCTACCACGTGGGCACAGTGCGGATTGGTAGATGTCACATGTCTTCGAATTTTTGGTTTTAGGACATGCCGGTTTCCTCACGATGTTTTCCTTCACCGTTTTGAGAACAGTGGTGTTGAAATAAATTACACAAAGTACTGCGCCTGACGGGGTTCGAACCCACGACCTACAACTCGTAAGTCGAGGCCGATACCACTGGGCCACCACTACCGGCTCTTTAATGCCCGCGTGGAATACGACCCGAACTTGGACCTTGATCGGATGGTAAGCTGACTTCTATGTATAAGCTGAGATGGATTTAATACATCACATTGGGTTTGGCTTTTGTAAAAGGCTGTGAAGCAATAAAAACATCCAACCAACGTATTTGCAGAATATCTTCTATTCTTTTTTCATGAACTGCGGAAAGCTGTATAGATATAACTCAACGTGGGTGATCATGATCACAGATTGAAAGACACAAACAAACGATCTTTCTAAAGACTGCAACATTTTCCAAGTATTGGATTAAAACAAACGCTTTAATCACACGTTTGGATATAATTAGCACAGCGTCCTGTTTGTGTAGTATTTATTGATTCAACACGAACGATCAATGAATTTACGTTTTTAGTTTTATTTTCATTGGTGGTAATTTTAATTTTCTCGTAGTTTAAAACTGATTCCGCTGGCCGCAACCCGTGGTTGTTTACCCAGAAAAAATAAAACATAATAATATCTGTTTAGAAACTGGAAGGGGTGGCCATTAGCCAAGAGAAAGTGATTTTATATTTTTTGTACACTTTTGGTAGAAAAACTCCAGTGGGACAGAGTAAGTAATACGCTATATCAAAAAATTTAATAAAATATTTCGGATTTCGTTGCTTCCATATCCACAGTGTCATGCTACATTTTCCAATTGCTGTCAGGTTCATAATTTGACGGAATTCAGTGGGTTTTAATAGTATACAGATACACAGACTTGAAACATAATATTTTATCACTAATTTGACGTTTGTGTACATTTATAGACTTTATGATTATGTTCGATCTTGCCGATTATCGTTAAATTATTCCCGTGTAACTGGTTACATAATCTAGGCGATGACCTAACTTGCAAGCAGCTGTCAACGTTTGCCTTCGTATTCCATCTTTGACACACATACAAACACACACACAAATCTCTAACCTAACTTTCTAGATTGTAATAACCTATTACAGTTTACTGCATTAATTAATAAAAAAAATCTGTTCATTCCGTTAGTTACAGTATTGAAAAATAATGAACACTTTTTTTTAACTACGTTAAAACTCTTCGAAATTCGGGAGTGGGCCCACTCCCTCAATTTCGAAGCGATTTAACGTAGTTGTGACGTCATAACGCCTGTAAAACTATATCGACCGAGTGACGTTTCGTGATTTTTGGAAGCGTTGTATCTTCGTCAATTTTGGTTTACATAACAAAAGAAGAAATACGGGACAAATAATAGGTAATCTACCTTTCGGATTACTTAATTTTTTTGAGTAATTTACTCCTTATCTATCTTATTTTGTCTACTGCCCACTTTGAGAATAAATTAATTTTTAGCGCCCCCATTTTTCACCTACTTTTAAACCTCTATAAACATTCAAATAAAATTAATTAATTAATTTTATTAATTAATTTTATTTATTATTTTGTTCCGAACCCGGAAGGCTTTGGCTGTCTAAGGAGTTCCCCTCAGAAACAGCATGCTGAGGTCTAAAATTTTAGATAATTTCCGAAATATCTTATTTAAAAAAGACGATTGGAAATCTGTTTCTATGAAATTAAAAATTGATCTAATATTGCTACACAATTTTTGGAGCCTCCTCTTTATGAGAAGGACCCACCTTTGGACAGTAAACAACATAATTACGTTTTAAAATTTGTATTGTGTACCGCAATATTGATACAAACTTACATAAAGAAACCAGTAATGGTGGCAGTAAGCTCTTACAGGTAGTAACTTGTCACTACTTGAAACATTCCGTGGCTTTATATCGGGCCCGAGTAAGCAACTATTATGAGCTACTAAGTCTCCTCTTCGAACTTTATGACACCCTGGTACTTACTTTCGCATAGTTTCGTCCTTTTCCTCAATTTCTTTGCAAAAAAAACTTTTTGAAAAAAAGGGAACCGACTTCAAACCATAAGTAGTCAATGAAATAAAAAACAAAGCCACCGACTTCCAAAAGAAAAGTTATTTCACACTTTTTTGTGTTTGGTTTGAAGTCGGTTCCCTTTTTTCAAAAAGTTTTTTTTTTTTCCTTTTTAGTTTAGATATTCAACAAAAATCTTCGTATAATTCGGCGTCTTTGAAAAACGGACCCACGCGGGCAACGTCACAGGATATCTATTAGTGTTATATACTAAACCCTTCTCCAGAATGTAATAAACACTTTCCTGAAAACCGCATCAAAATCCGTTTAGCCAAACCCGAGATAATAGCGGACAAACATACATACATACATACAAACATACATACAGGTTGAACTGAGAACCTACTTTTTTTTGAAGTCGTTTAAAAAGGGAAGTATGTCTTACAAATAGTAACTTCGGTCTAATTGAAACATTCCATGGGGAAACACAAGTTAACGATATATCAGGACTTAGTGCGCGAGTTACAGTCACCTCTTTGAACTTTATGTGACCCTGGTACTTCGAATTTATCTTTTTTATCCTGACTCGAAAGGCAATATCGTACAGGGTAGTGAGTAGCTAGTTGACCAACTAGTTTTAGCATACCATAGGTTTTAATTTCCTACGAGTTATAGACAAAATTAAATCTTTTAACTACATGTGAGCCTGGTAGGTATTTCCAAAAGGGTTCATATTTTTTCTCTACTTCTTTTAAATAACGACTTCATCTATTTTTGCTGTCCTACACAGGCAGTCTTAGCAGTAATTCTATCTAGGTACTTGACACATTCCATGACCTTTTTTAAAGTCACCTCTATGAGCTTTCCGTGACCCTGGTACTTTTGGATCTTTACCAAAAGGATTATAACTTCTTGGTTTGGTACAAATTAGACTTAGAACTTATTTATAAATTTGTACCTAGATGTCTTATTGTAAATGGTCAGAATGTAAAATTTTGTGACTGATTATAATTGAGTATTTTAGAGATAAGGTTGAATTCTTTGATGGGAAAATAAATATTCCAAACAAATAGATATTTTATGGACGCTATTACTGATTATGCTATAGTTACTTTTTATACCTTGTTGCTGCGAGTACATTTTTAAGTTAAAATTCAGATTTGATTCTGTATGAGTAGAAAAAGGATGCAAAAAGATACCCGCAACGTTTGTAGATTAAATCTTGTATTGAATAAGCCGATAATATTAATATTGGTTAGACTAAAATATACGAACAATTGTAAACAATTGTTTACTAGAGTTATTGTAAAAGTAAAAACATTATTTGACACGTTTTGAATTAATCAGAAACCAAAGAGCACAAAAGAAAAACTTTTTGAAAAATATGAAAAAAATTTAGATTATAAAATAATAGGAGGTTGAAAAATGAAAAACTAGTAAATAATTTTCATCAACGGTGATTCTTTCAAATAACTTCAATTCCATGATAGTCAATCTCGTCAAACTTTTTAAATTAAATTTTGAAAAGAGCATTAAAGGATTACGTTTAAATTCTACAAGCTAGAAGCTTTTTTTTTCAATAAAAAGGTGTGAATTCACTTACCCCATTTCCGGGTTTCTCTAGATGCAGCTCAAAGACAGGACGGTACCAAACACAACACCCTCCCGAGACACACAACGGGAAATAGTCCACAAAAATAAAAACATTCACCGTTTATAAAGACATATTTGAAATTCAATGCGATCGTGAAAAATAGGATTGAATATAAAACCAAAATCAAAAACCATGAATTATGCACTGCGCCTAGCAAGTGGAAGGTTGCATTTTTATTACGTGAAAAAAAAAACCGATGAATTCAATTTCGCAATATCCTGTTCTAGGCTTTATTTTTATCGATGTTTCATTTTTACAACATTTATTTTATCATAATTTATTTTGTCCTTCACATCAAAAATCTAAATAAATACTGAAACATCAATCACATGAAAACTTTCTTATTTATATAAAAAAATAAAAATAAAATAGGGCGCACTCCACATTCTAGTCCGAACATAAAAACAAAAATATCAGTGACATTTAATTTAGTTCGTTAAGGCGAGGTCACACAATATCGATACCGATTCCAATTCCGAGGCCGATTGTTATCTAGTGAGCTTTCGGTGCTCATGTCGTACGGCCTGCATGGCGACTGCAACGAATGCGTGTGCAGCGCAAAGCTAGCGATGCATCGCTATCAAATAAACAAAAACTGCAAACTCAAGCCTGGCGCGAGCTTCGAACGAAATGTTAATTTTATTAGCAATTTCATTAAAGTAATAATGTATTGGATGCGGTTTCGGTATCGATTCGGGTGCGGATGTGTTTATTAGTTTAATGGTGGTTATGCGTTTATGATGCTTTTATTTTTAGTGTTTGTTTTGTTTGGGTTATGACTGGTTTGTTGGTTTGTGGTTTTTAAGTTACGATGATTGAACAAATTAACTTTGAAATAATTCAGTACATAAAATAATGTAAAAATCTTTTTTAAAAATCATAAACACTACTTCTTTTTATCTAGTATATAAAATTCTTTAGTCACAGTTAGTTACCATACTCCTCTGAAACGGCTTGACCGATTTCTATGAAATTTTATATGCATATTCAGTAGGTCTGAGAATCGGCTACTATCTATTTTTCATACCCTTAACTGATATGGGTTACCTATCCACCCCTAACATTTATTTTTATTTTTTGGCAAATTTTTATATTTTAATTTTTTTTAAATGTGTCAACAAAAAATACATACAACCCTCAATTTTCACCCTTCTATCAGCAACCCCTATTTTTTAATAGTTGTTTTAGTAATTTAATCATTTTTCATTCCGCTCGATAACTGATCAATTTTATCACTTGGTAAATTATCCCCCCCCGGCGTCTACCGGTGTAAAAATAATTGATATGGCAAAACAACGTTTGCGTGGTCAGCTAATTTTTCTATAAAATAATCTATTTTAAAAACACAGACTATCCATATAATTTACTCGATATTTTTTCGATAAAAAATTGCTAATCAAAACAGAAAACTGTAATGCATCTACATCCTAAAATTCCAATGGATCATTGAAATTCCACCACCCAGTAAATAGACAAAATAGACGACACATCTTAACTACTCTTAATTACCCACACATAAATAACATTTGAGCAGCTACAGCCCTAACTACTTAGCGTTATCAGTTTTCCAATCGTCCTCTTTATGTGCCATTTAATTATCGAACTCTAGAAGAAGAAAAAAAAAATGGAGCGCGCGCGCAGTATGCACGGAGCGCGTTCAATTTTAAATATAGAAGAAGCGTGCGGTGACAATGGACAGTTCGTCATTCGATCTAAATCAAGGATACAGATCGCACGTGTCTGCGTCCACTAATCGTTATACAAATTGGCTTTTGAAAGCTTGTGTGCGTGTTAAAGAGATGATTCGTATCTTGATGTGAAATTGATTTCTGTTTTCTTTTCGCGAGACAAGTTTTGGCGGGATGTGCCATTTGATATACGAGTATTTACTGCGATTAAAGATGTTTGGCGTAAATATTTTTCTTTTGTCAGTTTAAACAAAGAAACAACAGTTAAACGTAACATGACAGGAATAATGTCTGGGAAAATTCTTTTTATGTTTTGTGTCGACTTTTCAGTTGCAAAAATTTTCTTCATGCAAGAAAAAACATCGGAACTAGATCCTTATTATAATTGTGAAAGTTTACATAATTATGTTTGTTACTCTATCTCACATAAACTACAGGACGGATTTGAATGAAATTTAGTAATCAGATATTTTGTAACCTGATTAACACATTTTTTTAGCATGCAGCAGGGCGGGAAGGACTGTCAGACTCGTACTGATTAAAATCCACGGTGTCCTTCAATAGCCCTTCACGTTCCGGGGTCTCGGTAATTCGTTAGTACCGCGACCCCGGCACGCTTTGGCCCTCTAATTGGCGGGCGTTATAAACCTAAATTAACACATAGGATATTTTTTATCTCGCTATTTTGTTCATTGTGATAAGTTACAAGTTAAAAGTGGGTGAAGCTGCTGGCAACATTAATTAAGACATAAGTTTCTAGAAACAATACCATCAATTTATTTTAACGTGGCATTTAATGGCTATTCAACAATTTCCTCAATTTCCTTTGATCGGACATTTTCAAATGTCAATAATATGTCTCATAAAACCAGTAAAATAGTGTCGCTAAGACTAAAATAACGAATACGGTATATTCATAAAATATATGCACAGAGGACATTAATAGACCAACACTTGGATATAAATGGTCCAGGAATTTCAGAGCATCGACATTCAGATATGAGAAGAAGATTAGTTTGATGTATGTTGATTTAACACGCAACTTTTAACTGGAGTTTAAATGAAATGATTCGGATTGCGGGGATTGTTAGATTTATTATTTTTATTAAAAATCTTAAATCTATACTAAAATTATAAAGCGAGTTTGTTTGTTTGAACGCGCTAATCTCAGGAACTACTGGTTCGAATTGAAAAACTCTTTTTGTATTGGATAGTCTATTTATCGAGGCAGGCTATAAGGTATATAACATCACGCTTCGATTAATAGGAGCCGAACAGCGAATGAAACCTCGGGGAACTGCTAATAAAATAATTTCTAAAGCCGAGTCGGCTAAGTCTGTCTGTCTGTACGTGCATTACTTTCGAATGACTGCACCAAATCGGATAAGTCTTTGTTGAGTTTGTAAATGTTAGGACAATAGGTATATTTGAATAGATGAAAGTTTTTGGAAAATGCACGGAGAACGTCGACAATTTTAGCCCGTACACAGTTTTTTTGCAGGCAGGGCAGGGCGGGAGGGACTGTCAGACTTGTACTGACTAAAATCCACGGTGTCCTTCAATAGCCCTTTATGTTCCGGGGTCACGGTAATGAGAAAAGACCCGCGACCCCGGCAGGCTTTGGCCCTCTAGAGGGGGGCCCCGTCATCATGCTGACGCTCTTTGAGGCGCGCGTGGAACACAACGCGCTGTCAACCCGGGCATGGTCCTGGTCGGACAGCGAGTTGCCCTTTACTCGCCGCCCGCATGCCCGCGCTTACGGTGGCCGGAGATCGTCTGCCGACGTGCGACGCCGTGGGCGTCTACCACTGCGCCTGGGGTGGAAGGAGGACGCTATCCTCTCCCTCACGCGGCCCGCCACCTACTTCGCGAGCATGACTGCTTCGCAGAAGGAGGCGACCGCTTCCTATTCCGTCTCGCCCCGCAGCACGGCCTCGACCAATGCCGGGCGCGAGAGGTCTCCGCCTATCGCCGCCGAGAGGACACGGCGGTGCTCTGCCCAAGCGTGTCCACACCGTGTCACCCGGGCGAGCCTCGCAGTGGTAGCCCGTACACAGAAGGCGAGGCCGGCTATGGGTCCAGGGTTTATGTCACGCACCGTGATGTCGCCCACGGTGACATCGTCGAGAGGAAGCCGGAAAGATTGCCGGAGCCGCAGTGTACGGGGAACTCGGCACTGCTGGTGCGGTACTCGCTCGATTTGGAGCTGTCGTACTGGTTGTACAACACTTTTAAAAATCACAACGGAGTTTATAAGCAATTTGTTGTAAAATATGAAAATAAAACAACACTGTAGCACGTGCAGCTGGAGCCGTGGTAAAAATTGTAGTCCTAGAAAAGAATTGAAGGTGATGCAATGAAAGAACGTAAATTTTAAACATGATTTTTTAAAAATTATTAAAATAATAAATAGATCTTAAAGTAAAGAGGTTGAAGGGGAACAGAAGAGGTTGGATACCTTTCTGTTACAAGAGGATGTATTTGATGAATTTACCACCCAAAAGAAAGAGCAAATGCTAGTCTGCAATAATACCAGTAATTAAAATTAAATTCTTCTTCCTAAATCCTAATACGACACGGGAACTATAAATTAATAAAGTGTCAACTGAAGTGGTTATTTGTCTCTCTCAATGTTCATTGGACTTCAGTTTGCTGAGTTAACAAATAAATAAAAGTGTATTCAAGTGATTTATAAGACTTTTATTTTAGTGTACCATTTAGCACCGGTTCTAAAAATATGTTTTCTTGATTTATGAATGATATTTACATTTTAGAGGACAATTATATTTTTGTTTTTCAGTTTTGCGTTACTACGTAATGAAATTTTGCAGTGGGAGCTTTATAAGTTGAGTACCTATTGACCTATTGACGACACGGTTGGTGTAGTGGCTGAGCGATCGACTGCTGCGCAGCGTGTCGCGGGTTCGATCCCCGCACGGTACAAACATTTGTATGATCTGCAAGTAGTTGTTCTGGGTCTGGGTGTTTGTGTATGTGAGTTTCTATGTTTGTAAACGCACCCACGATACAGGAAGAAATTCCTAGTGTGGGGCAATGTTTTTTTTTAAAAATAAATAATAAAACCTATGCTATGCTATTTGATGATAATTATTTGTAGCGAAACCAATAGATTAATTAATATCCAATACCAAAACAAAGGAGAAATTAGAATAGCATTATTATTAACACCTACATGATTGTTACCAATTCAGTTTTAAGACCAATCTTGTCGAGCTCATGGCTATTGAACTCGCGTTACTAGTACAGTTACTTAGCAAAATTCTAAAGCAATTCGGCATATTATTTCAATGACGATAATAATAAGTCAGTGAAAAAATGCTTTGCTCGTCTGTGCTCCACCATTAAGCTGGGTACTCACTTAGCAGCGTAGCACGTAACGTATCAGATACGGTATCAAGTGAGTACGTAGGCACGAGCCCGCTGCGAACCGCTCGCTGTAAGTTCGCAGTGATACCATCACTCGGTGGGTCATACAAATACAAAGGCGGCTCGCAGTGTGCTCGGACGAGCCGTACCCACTTGCAAGTTGATACCGTATCTGATACGTTACGTGCTACGCTGCTAAGTGAGTACCCAGCTTTACATAATGTTATCATTGATTTGATTTTTTGACAAATTAAAAAAGGGTAAATTCATCTAGCTAGGTATAAATATAACATAACAATGTCAATTATTAACTATTGTATCGCTCATGTAGGTACTGAAAATCGTGCAGGTGTGAATACTTTAAGTTCAGTAAGCCCATTTTAATATTCAAATCTTTGGTTAACACTCTCCGTATCACTCCATCAATAATTTTCACACTAACCTCGCAAAAAAAGGTTTAAAAGAGACCGCCTCCTTCAAAATTCATTTACTTCAACCGTAGTCACTTACACGCCTTCACAGAAACGATTAATTTATTATTTTTAAACATCCCTTCTCCGCCATCCAATTTAAAATTTGACGTCTTAAACAGTCTTAAATTACATGTGAAATTATTTCATTAGCACTCAAGTACCTCGGGCTAACCATGATATAATCGGGACGAAGTTTTTCGGTACCAAAACTTGTAATCAACACGTCAGTGTGACCACGCCCTAAGCTCTTCGCGTTAATAGGCAGATCTCGATATCGACTCATTCTGCAAATCGGGCAAAGTTATTTATTCCACTCCCATGCCAAAACCCTCTCAACTTTAACCCCTATTCCTTTTTCGCTAAGATCCTTATACGTTTTTTTGTCTGCAAATTATCGTTGTAAGAGTGTATAAGTTAGCATTTACGGTGTGGTTCGAATTGTGTTTGTTTATACATTACGTTTAGATGAGGTGCCGGTATGTTCGCGGCCTTATGTGCAGGATAGTATAGTATAATGACAGACAAACTATTAATATATTTATTACTCAATGCGTGTTACAGCTAGTAGGTACTGAAACTTGGCTTGATTACACTGGTCTACAAAATTTAACTTTTTGTTTGCCCTTAAAATAAATGCTTTGTTATTTTACTAATTTGGGGTCACTGAATACGAAAATATAAACCAAATTTTAAAGTTAGCTCTTATTTTAAAAATATTGCTGGTATCGAAATACATGACTTAAGAGTAAAATTTAATAGAATATAAATCAGTTATTTAAATATATATATATGCTCATTACTTTTTAATAATCTGTTTACATGAAACTGAGTAATTTAAAATATTTACGAAGTATTTAACCTTTTTTATTCAAGAATTTCTTTTTTTTTTCGTTTGTCTTTTGTAATCAGCTTCAGGAGAATCTTTAATCAAGTTCCAGCAGTTGTCCGCTAGCATTGACGCGTTTTATCGGCTGTTGTATCTTTTTTCCACTGTCGATATGTCTTGGTGAAATCGTTCACCATGTTCATCACTCATATCACCGCAGTTAGGAGGAAAAATATCAAGATGAGAATGAAGAAAGTGATTTTTTAGGGACATATTGCAGACCATTTGCTGATACGCTGATACTTTTATTCACAAGCTCGTGGTAATTTTCTAATCTCCTATTGCCCGGAAAACCATGAACCACTGCTTTAAAAGATTCCCATGCCTCTTTTTCGATGCCCTGTAAAATCGAATCAAAGTTTTGATATATCGTGATATATCGTGCTGAATAGGTGTCAAGCAAAAATGACAATCATTAATATGATTAGTAGGTTCCCTCCATATCAGTGGAACACTGAAAGACATTGAACGATTCTTCTTGTTAATCCACTTGAGTAAATTAGAAGAACAAGTACTGCAACTAAAAACCCAAGATTTATCTTGATTTTTATTTTTTTTCCAAAATAATGAAAGTAAGCAGATTCTAAACAATGGGTTATTGGGCATCTTTGACTATTGCAATTCACGTTACCACATATGTAGCAAAAATTGTCTGCACTATTTACACAGTCACGTGACGTAATTGAAATTATAGTTTTTGCACCAGAATTTGTCGAAAAAACTTATAAAATTTCACGTTTTAACAATCAAATGAAACACAAACACTATAAGACACACTAAACGAAAGCTTAATAATAAAATTTACGCGGGTACACTCACAAAATTATTTGAAATCTCATAATATAAAATGATATCTACCAAGTTACCCGGTATTTTCTTAAATATGGCATAAATCAATAATAAGAGCTAACTATTAATTTTAAGTTCTATATTTAGATTAAGGGGGTCAAATACTAAAGATGTAATGCAGTTTCAAGTAATGGGCAATTTTCATGTTGATCAGTGTTATTAGCGTCCAGTAATCACGGTTCTGTTTCATTTCAGCATAAATATGCGAGTCTGCGATATAATATTCCATGCTGTTATGAAAACATCATAATATGGGACGTGTGAACTCTCGGCTGTAGTTTTTTTTTTGCATAGACATCATCCCACACACACATTAACCCACGTGAATCTATGAAAATTCTTTAATCGATTTCCAACTTTATTACTAAAGAAGTCATGTTCGATTGGGAAATTTTGACAGATTAAGGTAGGTTAATGTGCTGACGTCTGTCCAAAACTATAATCCATCCGCACTATTCTGAAACCACTTGAAAGCCAGAACCAACAGGGACGACCGCCAGAAAAGCGCCGTGACAAGGAAGCTCGACTAAGACCCGGAGAATAAATTTAGATTCACTGGGACTGCTATGTAAATGTCTTGGATCCTGTAAAGAAATTAGTCAGAAAATAATAGCGGAGGAGCAGGAACACTAATTCAATTTCCCTCCATATACAGCAGAAGATAAAAAAAACAAGGCCAATAAGCACAAAAGGATGTTTGCAACTGGTATACTACTCTCAGTTGCCTGAGGAGCTAAATAATTCCAGCAGCATAGGCCGATCTTCCGCGCTTGTCGAGGTTGGTCTGTGGATGGGTGACCATCTGTCATAGCGAGTTACCTCCGTGCCTCGGACTTAAAGCCGTTGGTCCCGGCTGTCGTTTGTAGATCTTTGTCAGTCGTTACTATTGGTCAGAAGCTCCAAGCTCCAAAGTCTGACAACCAGTCTTACCGGGGTATCGTATTACCCAGATACTGGGTTGTGGAGGTCCATTAGGCAGTCGCTTCATGTAAAATACTGATATCCAGCTGCATCTGGTTCGACTGGAAGCCAAACCCAATATAGTTGGGAAAAGGCTAGGCAGATGATGAAACTCTCAGTTGCCTAGCACCACAGATGATTGAATGCTAGAAGGAAAAATCTAAGTCCCTGTATCTCAGGCTTTACTCCTGTCAACTGCAAAGTGTTGCCAATAATATAAAGATTGATATGTTACACAATAAATTATGAGCAGAGGAAACATCTATTGAGTTTTTGCCGGTAAATCTGTGTATTTTTTGTATGTGCTTTGTTTTAAGAGGTTTAAAGCTTGTTTTTGCACTGTATACTCGTTATCGTGTTACAGTTGAAGTGATGAAGATCAAACATCTTTTTCTGTGCGTAAAACATTTTTGTTTACGTGTATATTTATGCTTTTTCCATGGGACGGTATGAGTTTTCTTGCTAAAAGTATGCTGAGGTTTTAGATAGGCGTAACAAAAATTTATTCAACACACTGAACTGATTTTGATCAATTTTGATGATACATAGACTCCGAAGATAGTTATAGGCTATGTTTAAAAATTTGAAGAGGGAATAAGTAGGGTGGGTGGACAAGAGTTAGTAAAATTTGTTTTGTTTTGAAATTGTCTGTTAATGTGTGAGAAATATTGATGCGAGCTTAGCTGTAGCCTAAGCACATTAACGCTATGATGTTCCCATTGTTGGGATACAGGTCTCTTGTCGAAACCACGGTGTATGGCTTGTAAGAGGCATTATTTCTCCTGTTGATTTAGTTTGCAATTTTTTCCCGGTCCTATATTTCAAAACAGTCATTTTGCGACCAACTTAGATGTTCACATTATACTCGTAGCTACATAGCTGCTATCAAGGCAGACCTGATGTCTCCAGGAATAATCTTACCTAAAGTCAATAGACGACATTGACATAATGATATTCCGAAATGTCACCACAACCTAATTATATTTGATTAACAATCTTAATTAATTAAAGATCAATCATGCTCTCCTAGTACCCACTAACCTAAATTACCAGCGTCAATTTAAATACAAAATGTCAAAGTTAGCGAAAACAATTTGACATAATCAACGGCTGACACGTTTAGCGCGATCCTTTACCTTTTCAGATGCGCAGGCGCCGTTCAATTTGTAGCTTTGTGAGACGCCGCCACTTACGAGACGACAAACGTAAATTGATCTGTGCTTAACACTGAAATGTTTGGTGTGTTTGAAGCTTATGGGGTCAATGTAAAGTGGTGGGTTGTAATAGGGGTTTCTAAAGGTGAAATAATGCATGGTAAAATTAGGTTCTTGACTTTGCGTGTAAACCAGGCACCTATTCTCGGCTAAGTGGATATTTTTATGTTTCATTCAATTGGCTAGGCTTAGATAGAATGATTGGAGATAATTGCTTTTTATATTAATTAACTCTGTGTTTGGTTCAAAGTGTGAATTAAGGTACGGTTCTGGTACACACGATAAGGATTTTAATTTTAATATTAAAAAGAAAAAAAAATGTCTTTTTACGAGATCGAAGTGTCAATTTCAGCGTTTAAATTGAATATTATTCGTAAAAACTAGGAAACAGATATTCTGATTGACATCAAATAAGTACCTAAATTACGAAAAAACCGGCCAAGTGCGAGTTGGACTCGCGTGAAGAGGGTTCCGTACGATGTTACCTATCACGTTTTTTTTAAATCTGACCCAAATTGGTACGCACAATATTGAGTGATTTACCATGTTATTTTAATATCATGGACTTCTTATAGCGAAAATTACCTCCCATATACAGATATGGACTTCTTATAGGTTTTCCTATAATATATAAGTAGAAAACTAAATTCTGTATTTAAAAAAAAAATTAGGTTCAGTAGTTTCGGAGACTTATCTCCGAAACTACTGAACCTAATTTTTTTTTGGGGGGAATGGTCAAATTTCGTCTATTTTCTTGAATAACTTGGAAACTATTAATTTTAAAATTACAAAAAAAAATACATTAAAGATTGTCTCAACAAGACATTTCATTTGATATGTCACACGATGCAGTTTTCAAAACTTTTTTTTTCATTTTCCCCTTCCCCCCCAAAAATTAGCTCCCACATACAGATTTCATCTATTCACGTCACACCTCTGTGCTTGGGTCACAGGAATTGATATGTGTACCAAATTTCAACCCAATCGGTCTAGTAGATTCGGAGATAATTGACTGTAAGCGACAGACAGACGGACACACGAGTGATCCTATAAGGGTTCCGTTTTTGTATTCGGACGTACGGAACCCTAAAAAAATATTTTTATTAAATTAATAAAAAAAAATTACCACAAGTGTTGATAGGAAGCGCCCGGGGTAATGAATTCTTGGAATTATTTGGGGGAGGCCGTTGCCCAACAGTGGGCCAGTACAGGCTAGAAAAAAAAACATATATTTCATTTCAAATATTGCTCGTATTTACTGTATTTAACATGCAGATTGACTTAAAAAAAACACCTAAATCCTTCTCGACTGTCGAAAATAAAAAAAGACTAGTCACACACTATGTATTTAACGTTAATTTTGATAATTAAAAGGGGTTTGAAGATTTGTGGCATACCTACCGCCGCCATTTTGAATTTTTTTCAAAATCGCGGCCAGCTATGAAACCTTTATAAATCGATAGCTGACATCAATAACAACAAAAATATTATGACACCAACCCTCGTAAAGTGTCCGGTTTCTGAGATAATAACCGTGAAAGTTGATCACGTGACATTCACAATTCTAAGCTAGTGTATGTGTTCGAATGTATCAAGATGTTATTTAAACATTATACGTCTGACATAATCTACTTTTTGAACTTATTTTTAGTAAAGTAAAGTGTAATTCTCCCTCGTAAAGTGTCCGGTTTCTGAGATATAAAGTGTTAAAGTTGACCACATTAATTCGGAATAACAAAGGCTCAATATTTTAGTAATTGATAATCCTGGTCTGGGAGAAAAAGAAAAACGTAGAATGTGCCAGCTGCTTCTCTTCCCGGGCAGACCGTAAAAGTCGGTCGAGGGATAGGGCAAAATGTAAGATACATAGCCCCTCAGCTTAAAACTCTTTCAATGGGCAGCAGCGTTGGAAGACTAATAAGCTAAAATAAATGCGCTCGCCAACCCGCCTGCCAAGCGTGGCGAGTATGGCAATAACCATCCAATGGAAAATCCTTGGGAGAGGCCTTAGTCCAGTAGTGGACTTTCTACGGCTGTTATGATGATGATATGCCTCATGATGTTTCTGCTTACTGTGGCCATCACAGCAAAATATCTGGATAGAAGCAATATGTTCTTCAATTTGTATCGAGACGAGCGTGTCATATTTTGCACAGATATTTTGATGATACAACTGTAATTTAGTACAAACTTCGTCATAGTCGTCCCACTTCTTGTGTATTGTTTCTACAACTCAATACGGCACAATTAGGCATTTTTTACTTTTTGTATTACCTCTGACTGCGAGAATATTCGAGCGCGGACTCATTAAAAGAAATCAAAATATCTCCTTTTTTACACGCGAAGTAAATACCAAGTCAATCCAAGTCTGTAGTGGTCATAATTTTTGATGATAGGGATACAATGTAACGGCTAAGTTATGGCTTCAGGTACAAACAAGAAAATTCGATATTTCAAAATGTGGCAAAATCTAACCATCCCTACCAAAATTGCAAAAAGTAAAGGTGACATGCCATGGTTATATTTATCAAATAAAAACATGACGCCTAAAATTGTTTGATAGGCAATAAAATGTTCTTAAAAAATCCCTATTTGTGCCAGTATATTAGAGAGAGAGACAGGTTTATGCAACCAATAGAAGACAATTTTCGCGAGTTGACGTCAGTTTATTACGTTATATGCTTAAAATTAGAAATTGTAGTAACCACAGAACCATCACACAATATAAATGTAACGAGTACTGTCAGTTGTATTTTAGACTGAATGTTTAAACCTGTCTCATGTATTACATTTACATTGTTTAACATTTATCGTATAACTATCGTATTGATAGTTAATTCATATGACATTCAAAAAAGTGTAGACGGTCTAAAAATAAGTTATTAAGTTCAAAAAGTAGATAATGTCAGACGTATAATGTTTAAATAACATCCAGATATAATGCAACATACATATTACGTTCAAAAAGTTATTATTTTTAACATCTTGATACATTCGAACACATACACTAGCTTAGAATTGTGAATGTCACGTGATCAACTTTCACGGTTATTATCTCAGAAACCGGACACTTTACGAGGGTTGGTGTCATAATATTTTTTGTTGTTATTGATGTCAGCTATCGATTTATAAAGGTTTCATGGCTGGCCGCGATTTTGAAAAAAAATCAAAATGGCGGCAGTAGGTATGCCACGCTCCATAGTAAAATCTTCAAACCCCTTTAGGGTAGGCGCAGTGGTTGAGCAATCGGATTGTTGTGCTGCGTGTCTCTGGTACGATTTCCGCACGGAGCAAATATTTGTATGATCTACAAGTAGTTGTTCCGGGTCTGGGCGTTTGTGTATGTGAGTTTATATGTTTGTAAACGCACCCACGACGCAGGAGAAATTCCAAGTGTGAGGCAAAAAAAAATAAGTACCTATGTGAAGCTATGCAAGTATACACTGTACAATGGCCATTATTAGGACGAGCCTAGTAATTTTCTACTTACCATCAGCCGTTAAAACGTCCACATAACATTAGCCTCCCGTGTAGACCACCATTGGAGGTTCCTAGAAGTTCGTGCTATAAGTAGAGGAGCTAGCACTAACGCGCGACTTAAATTAACACGACTTTCGCACAGATATCACCAATAACCTATTGTTAACCGACTTCAAAAAAAAAGTAGGTTATCATTTCGACTTTTTTTTTATCGTGGTATAATCATCAAATGAGTCCTCCCACCCCGGGCAGGGTGGGAGGGACTGTCAGACTTGTACTGACTAAAATCCACGGTGTCCTTCAATAGGCCTTTATGTTCCTGGGTCACGGTAATGAGATAAGTCCCGCGACCTTATCAGTTCGACTTGAAAAAAGAAAGCCTGAAGTCGGTTCCATTTATTACGAGAAGTTTGTTTTTCGATTTTGAAAAGAACAATTTATTTAACCGTTAAGTACCTATTTGAAGTTTTAGTGTGGGTTCCACTATTGAAACTTAATTCCATTGGATAATCTAAATAACGGTCAAGAGCTGTCATTGTCAAGTTTCCTTAACTATATATAATTATTATCTTACTCCTCATCTCTATGAAAGAAAAAGTTTATTAGGATGGATGGATGGAAATAATTATATTTAGCGACGTTAGTATATTTGTCTTTCACGAGCAAACTCCTAAACGGATTAGAATAAAATTCGGAAACAAAAAAAAATGTATTATGGGTAAACCTACGATAATGGAAAGAATTCCAAGCGGAGTAAGCTATGAGCATAAGCTAGTATATTTTACATAACGATAAGGTACTTTCAGTTTCAATGGTGAAGCAGACGCTTAAAAATACTCAATTAAAAATACTTAAAAAGATTCTAAGATTCAATAGGTGCGTCCACACAGAGCGCGCAGCCTCGCGAGGCATTTGCTGCGCGAGGAAACTGACAAGCGAGGCTGCTCACTCTGTGTGGACGCGTCTATTGTTTTTCGACCGAGGCACGAAACAATATACGCGAGCAAAACAAAACCCGACACTGGATGGCTCGGGTGCTCGGTCGCTCGACCGAGACACGTCCACACCAACCGAGCTGCTTATTCGCGCGGAAAATGCCTCGCGAGGCAGCGCGCTCTGTGGGGACGCATGATGGGATATGGCCAGTAAAACAATAATTACTTGGTTTAGCAGAATTTATTATTTAAATATACGCAGTAGTCGTGAGCCGTCGCGAGTACAGAGCCAGAGAGAGAGAGAGACCTAAGTGTGCGAAAGAGAAAGCAGTCATTTTAAAAACTGAAACACAGGCAATGATCTAAACGCTATACAGCCAACACTCCCACGAAATGACAACTTTCTATTCCTTTACACACTGTTTATATTTACACTTAAAAATTATTATGTAAATACATAGCTTGGTTTACACAATACCTAAACTTTTTCTTAAATACATAAATTGAAACTTACTTATCGGCTTTGTCAAAATATCAGCAATTTGTTCTTTAGTGTTTACATAGTGTACACTTATACTTTTATCATTAAATTTTTCTCTAACATAATGCAATTTTATATCGAAGTGTTTACTTCTCTTATGTAAACTTTCATTCTTAATTAACTTTATAGCACTCTGGTTGTCTATAAACAAAGCAACAGTTTCATTAAATTTACACAATTCATTTAGTAAATATTTAAGCCAAATAATTTCTCTTGTCGCATTACAGGCTGAAATATATTCTGCCTCACAGGTAGACAATGCTACATAACTTTGCTTCTGACTTGCCCAAGTTACAACACTATTATTAATCATTGTTACATAACCACTGGTTGATCTACGTGAGTCTATATCAGAACCAAAGTCTGCATCACAGTATGCTTCTATATTTAAATTTTCACAGTGTGTATACAAAATACCTAAGTCTTTGGTACCCTTTAAATACTTCAAAATTCGCAACACAGCATTATAATGTGATTGATCATGACATTCAATGTACCTACTTACAATATTTACTGCCAACATTATATCTGGTCTACAGACTATTGCAAGAAACATGAGTGCACCTACCATCTGACGATACAGTATTTTATTTTCAGGAAATTCAGGTCTACACAATTTTATATTTGGGTCAGCAGGCACTGAAACCGGATGACAATCTTCCAATTGAAATTTATTCAACAATGACTCAATATATTTTCTTTGATGTACAAAAATTGAATTTTCACTCATGTCTATTTGCATACCAACAAAACATTTTACATTTTCAGTAATTACAATTTGAAACTTTTCTTGTAACTCAGATAGAAATCTATTCATTAATGTGTTACTTTTACAAAACAAAAGTCCGTCATCTACATACAAAAGTAAATACATTACATCACTGTATTTATTTGATATAAATGCACATTTATCTACTTCACAAGCTGTAAAACCAAAATCTCTCAATATTTCAGTTACAGTTTGATTCCAGCACCTTGGTGCTTGCTTAAGACCATATAGTGACTTCTTTAGTTTACAAACTTTATCACCTGCTTTTAAACCTGGAGGAGGGGACATGTAAATTTCCTCAGAAATTGTACCATACAAAAATGCGGTTTTAACATCAAATTGTTTAACATTAAGTTTTAAATGGGTAACTAGTGACAACATGACTCTAATGGTATCATACCTTACTGTAGGTGAAAATGTTTCAGAATAATCTATGTCTTTTGTTTGTGAAAACCCTTTAGCACAAAGTCTAGATTTAAATCGAATAGAACCATCTGAATTTTCTTTTACACGAAATACCCATTTACATCCTATGGGTTTCTTACCAGTAGGTAAACTCACAAGCTCCCACGTTTCATTTTCTTTGTGAGCTTCCAGCTCTTCGTTGATTGATTTTGTCCAGTGCTCAGCATCCGGTGATACCATGGCTTGCTGGAATGTTGTTGGGACTTCAAAATCTGCTATCAATGCCTCTGCTATATAGGTCATTGTGTCTTCCTCTGGGTGTTCCGAGCACTCTTCCGAGGACTGCTTACCCAGGGCTTTATTCAGGAAATTTTCAAATACGTTCTTGTCAAATAGTGACTTACTACCATGTCGGCTCCTGCTTGATGTCGACGACTTACCACCACTGCTGGTAGCACCTCCGAACACCTTGGCATCACGCTGAGGACTCACCACAGCATGCGTCGTGGCCTGCGGAATTGGAAGTGCACGGGTCTCCTTGGCATCACACGATGGGCCACACTCCACCGTATGCATCGGGGCCTGCGGAGTCTCCTTGGCATCATACACGGTGCTGACCGGTGTATGCATCGAGGCCTGCGGAGTTGATTCTGCTCCCTTTTCTGATAGCGGACACACCAAGCTATCTTCATCATCTAGGGGCAGCTGGAACAAGCTCTCCTCAACTTTCCGTTCATCACAGGTAGTAGTTTCATCGAATATTACATCTCGAGATATCTCCACTTTCTTGGTATGCAGATCCATCAATCTGTAGTTGTCTGAGTTATTGTCATAACCTACAAGTGTCATTTTCATACTTTTCGGCTGAAGTTTATTGCGTTTCTCCTTGGGCACATGAACGTAGGCTGTGCAGCCAAATGTCCTGAGATGAGAAAGGTTAGGCTTTCTTCCAACCCATTTTTCAAATGGAGTTATGCCATCTCTTGCTTTTCTGTTGTACAAATAAGCTGCAGTGTTCACCGCTTCTGCCCAGAGACTTGCAGGTAACTTGCTGTCGAAGAGCATCGCACGCGCAGATTCCATCAGTGTCCTGTTCATTCTCTCACTACAACCATTTTGTTGAGGGGTATAGGGAGCTGTCCGACACAACTGAATTCCATGTTCTGATGCAAACTGCTTCATCTGACTGCTTGTGTATTCACAACCGTTGTCTGAGTGAAGGGCACTGAGCCTGACACCTTGACTGAGTATTTGTTTATAATAGTCTTTAAAGCACTCAAAAACTTCACTCTTTTTAGATAGTAAGTACACCTTACAGTACCTTGTTGCTTGATCAATGAAGGTCACAAAATATCTCTTGCCACTTATTGACCTGACAGGCATGGGTCCACAAATGTCACTATACACCTTTGCTCCAGCAAGGTTAGCACTTCCTTGTGATTGTTTAAAGGGTAAACGGTGCTGTTTCCCTAATATACACGGTTCGCAGAGAAAACTGTCTATTTCTTCTACTTTTATACCTGGAATAAGTCCACTTCGCACCATTTCTCGTATAGTGTGCACACTGATGTGTCCAAGACGCCTATGCCACAGTTCAATGTCACATACATTCGCCTCTTGAGATATTTTAACACTGAATTGCATTTTATATAAGTTATTGTTGCTACTTTTGTTTGCGACCGCAACTAACATTCCCGAACTATCGTATATTTTGGCACTGGATTGTTCTTTCACTATTTTAAAACCTTTTGAGGTTATAACACCTTCCGAGAACAAGTTCTTACATAGTTTTGGCACAAAGTAAACATCGTTTATAGTAGACTCGTACCACTGACCACCGAGTAGTTTGTTTACATTTATTGTCCCTTTTCCACACACTTGTAACTCAGTTCCATTGCCTATACGCACTGTTGATTCGAAGGGAATTAAGTTCGCAAAACATTCTCGAGCACAACACATATGTACGGAGGCTCCACTGTCCAATATCCACACGTATTTACTATCAATGTTTATGTTGTTATCACTGAGAAACGCAGATTTTTGAGACGGTGACGCTTGAGTGCGTTCCGTGCGGTTACTCGCTGGCGCCGGCATGACAGTGGCAGTGACGGGAACACTTTGTTTACAATCACGCGCATAGTGTCCGCGCTTTGAACACTTGAAGCATTTTGCTCGGGAACGTATGTTCTGCTTGTTTTTAGTTTTTTGTGTTGAAACTAAAGCAGCGGGTTCTTGCTCTTCAGCACGATTAAAACTTGCTTCCTCATCTATCAGTCGAGCTGTCAAATTGATAATTGTCTGTCTCTTTTCGTCCAGTGACAACCAGGCTTGACGTAGGTTTCGATATCTTTCGGGTAACGATCCCAATATTTTGGTTATCACGCTTATCTCCGAAACCATTTCACCAGCATCTCGAAGTTGTTGTGCGATATTTTCGATTTTTGTAATATGTTTAGCAATTGAATCGCCTTCCGCCATCTTTATGTTGTGGAACTTTTCCAATAATAACATTTTCGTGTTTTCACTTTTCTGCTCGTAAATGGATTCTAATTTAATCATCATTTGCTTTGCAGTAGTACACGTTTCAACCAAACTAATTAGAGACATATCGAGTCCTGATGTTATTATGAACATCGCTTGCGCATCCGCTTGACGCCATTTTTCAAGCACGGACAAACTTCCTTCTGTCTTCACATCGTTTGTGTTATCGTCGCTTTTCTCCTCAGTGAGATGATTGCTCAATCCTTTTGCTCTTAACGCGCAGTTAATCATGAACTTCCATTGGCGGAATCCTTGACCGTCGAAACGCCGGGCAGCAATTACGTGCGAAGCGACGTCCATCTTTCCTGCACTTTCCTTTGTCTAGCAACGACCGCGTGGCTGACAAATCTTTGGATAAGATTAATGCGAAATAAACTTTCGATTGACTCGCGACTTTACTTGTGCAAGATACTGGGCCCATAACCTGATGGGATATGGCCAGTAAAACAATAATTACTTGGTTTAGCAGAATTTATTATTTAAATATACGCAGTAGTCGTGAGCCGTCGCGAGTACAGAGCCAGAGAGAGAGAGAGACCTAAGTGTGCGAAAGAGAAAGCAGTCATTTTAAAAACTGAAACACAGGCAATGATCTAAACGCTATACAGCCAACATTTCATGATGGGATATGGCCAGTAAAACAATAATTACTTGGTTTAGCAGAATTTATTATTTAAATATACGCAGTAGTCGTGAGCCGTCGCGAGTACAGAGCCAGAGAGAGAGAGAGACCTAAGTGTGCGAAAGAGAAAGCAGTCATTTTAAAAACTGAAACACAGGCAATGATCTAAACGCTATACAGCCAACACTCCCACGAAATGACAACTTTCTATTCCTTTACACACTGTTTATATTTACACTTAAAAATTATTATGTAAATACATAGCTTGGTTTACACAATACCTAAACTTTTTCTTAAATACATAAATTGAAACTTACTTATCGGCTTTGTCAAAATATCAGCAATTTGTTCTTTAGTGTTTACATAGTGTACACTTATACTTTTATCATTAAATTTTTCTCTAACATAATGCAATTTTATATCGAAGTGTTTACTTCTCTTATGTAAACTTTCATTCTTAATTAACTTTATAGCACTCTGGTTGTCTATAAACAAAGCAACAGTTTCATTAAATTTACACAATTCATTTAGTAAATATTTAAGCCAAATAATTTCTCTTGTCGCATTACAGGCTGAAATATATTCTGCCTCACAGGTAGACAATGCTACATAACTTTGCTTCTGACTTGCCCAAGTTACAACACTATTATTAATCATTGTTACATAACCACTGGTTGATCTACGTGAGTCTATATCAGAACCAAAGTCTGCATCACAGTATGCTTCTATATTTAAATTTTCACAGTGTGTATACAAAATACCTAAGTCTTTGGTACCCTTTAAATACTTCAAAATTCGCAACACAGCATTATAATGTGATTGATCATGACATTCAATGTACCTACTTACAATATTTACTGCCAACATTATATCTGGTCTACAGACTATTGCAAGAAACATGAGTGCACCTACCATCTGACGATACAGTATTTTATTTTCAGGAAATTCAGGTCTACACAATTTTATATTTGGGTCAGCAGGCACTGAAACCGGATGACAATCTTCCAATTGAAATTTATTCAACAATGACTCAATATATTTTCTTTGATGTACAAAAATTGAATTTTCACTCATGTCTATTTGTTTGTGAAAACCCTTTAGCACAAAGTCTAGATTTAAATCGAATAGAACCATCTGAATTTTCTTTTACACGAAATACCCATTTACATCCTATGGGTTTCTTACCAGTAGGTAAACTCACAAGCTCTCCTCAACCTCAACCTCAGCCTATTGACGAACCACTGTTGCAGGCATACATAGCAAAAGGAATTCGCAAATTGAAATGGAGCCATAAGGTTCTCGAATAGAGACCACGCACCGGCAAGCGCAGCGTAGGACGTCCACCCACTAGGTGGGCAGACGATCTTATGAAGGCCACAGGATCACTCTGGATGCAGGCCACTTCCAACCGGTCCTACTGAAAGTCTATGGGGGAGGCCTATGTTCAGCAGTGGACGTCTTACGGCTGTTATGATGATGACGATTTTTCGTTTTGATCAACACATGTGGGATAACAGTAGCAGTTGAGCAATATTAATACGTAACGTTAAATCCGCTCGTTTGTGCTAGCCCTAGCAGGTAGTAGCGAGAGATGTAACGACAGGGTCGATAAGGTCACTACATATTGTCAGGAGAAAGCCTTTGTTGGTAAAGTGTGTTCAGACTCCATACGGAAGGTTTTTAAAGACAGGGTTATCTTGGAGCTTTTCAGAGCCCTAATCACGAGTTTTCACTAGTTTACTTTACAGCGTCTTCCCAGTATTTACAGCGTTTCTTGTATGAAATAATTAATAGATTTAAAAAATCTAAAAACCCACGTTTTTAAATGTCCTAAAAAGAAGAAAATAACCCTACGGGGCTGAGAGAGGGGCCACTCAAAACGTGGGGGCGTATATTATATAAGGGATTATTTATGGGATATATTTACATGACGTGAGATCGTAGGTGTAACTTGCAAAGATACGCCCCCACGTTTTGAGTGGCCCCTCTCTCAGCCCCGTAGGGTTATTTTCTTCTTTTTAGGACATTTAAAAACGTGGGTTTTTAGATTTTTTAAATCTATTAATTATTTTATTATTTTTATCATTGTTCATCGGGTTTGAAGCTACCCTGAAAATTTCAGCCTGCTAGCTTATCGGGAAGTGCCTCAAAGCCTGTCCGCCATCTTGGACGTCCGCCATATTGGATTAATAGCCTAGCGTAGCATAAGCCACGTGACTATTTTTTTCGTACTCCTGATAGCAAACCCTTTCATTTGATATCCATATCACGGGGGTGGATTTCAAAAAGCCAGTCCACCATCTTGGACGTCCGCCATATTGGATTTAAGTCACGTGACTATTTTTTTCGTACTCCTGATAGCAAACCCTTTCATTTGATATCCATATCACAGGGGTGCATTTCAAATAGCCTGTCTGCCATCTTGGACGTCCGCCATATTGGATTTAAGTCTCGTGACTATTTTTTTCGTATTCCTGACAGCAAACCCTTTCATTTGATACCCATATCATGGGGGTGGGTTTCAAACAGCCAGTCCGCCATCTTGGGGAGGCCGCCATATTGGATTTGATATGACGTTTCTTAGCTAGTCATGTATTGTCATCAGAACTCAAAGCGTGTACAAAATTTCAGCCTGCTAGCTTATCGGGAAGTGCCTCAAAATTGAGTTGCAAAAGTCCAACCGGAACGACAAACAAACAAACAAACAAACAAATAAACAAACAAACAAACAAGAAAAGTGAGTGTATAAAAACGTGGGAAAAATGAAACAGCGCCTCTGGTGTGCGAAGAATGAACTATTTTTTTCCTTGAAATTTGTCAATTTGACAATGTCAAAGTTCCAGTATACTTTACAGCAGAATAACTGAAAACTCATGATAAGGCCTCAGCAAGACAGCCTAGACTAGCTGTGTGTAGTTTTGAATGTGTGAGATTTATTTGAATACAGGAATTTATTCTAAATTTGGAAAATACCATCACTTTTTAGAAAGTCAAAATTCAATTATAAAACAAATAAAACACAAAAGCCTTCCTTGATTATTTCAAAGTTATAACTTTGAAGACGGAGCGGAACAAATTCTTCACATCATAAAATAGAATTAGTAAGTTATTCTAACTCCACAAACTGATCACTGCGAAGATCGCCCGGAGGACACAGTGGAGCATACGGTGCAGGACTGCCCCGCTTGGGCAGAGCACCGCCGTGTCCTCTCGGCAACGATAGGGGGAGAACCCTCTGGGGCCCGGCATTGGTCGAGGCCATGCTGCGGAGCGAGACGGAGGTGGGAACCGGTCGCCTCCTTCTGCGAAGCAGTTATGCTCGCGAAGGGGGAGGCGAGCCGTGAGAGAGAAAGGACAGCGTCCTCCCTCCGTCCCAGCCGCAGTGGTAGACGCTCACGGCGTCGGACATCGCAAGACGATCTCCGGCCACCGTATAGGCGCGGGCATGCGGGCGGCGAGTAATGGGCAACTCGCCTCTCGACCACGCCGGAGTCGCGGTACTTATTCCATAACCGTGACCCTGGAACGTAAAGGGCTAATGAAGGACACCGTGGATTTTAGTCAGTACAAGTCTGAAAGTCCCTCCCGCCCCGCCCTGGGCGGGAGGACTCATTAAATGAGTCCTCAAATTTTGATGATGTTACTACGGTAAAAAAAAAAAAATACTCCACAAACTGATGATGAAATCAAAATATCCGTATGATATTGCAAAAAAATATAACAGGTGGTACGGTTAACACACATAACTACTAAAACTACGAACTAAAGACGCTACGAAGTAGTAAGCCATGTAAAAAAATAAAACTGTTACCAAGCACGTAATATCCATAGTACTCACTATGATAGCATGCACGTATCACCTTCCTTTTGCTTTCAACACGAAAATTCAACCTTTATTTATGAAAAAGAAACCAAAAAAGTTTTTATTCTTGTCCAATTATAGTAAAATCTCAATAATAACACATTATCGATAAAATTATGGAAACGTCTTCATAAATACATGATTATTTTTGCATTAAAATCGACACAGATGTGTATCTGACTTGTTTTGTAAGGTTATGTTTGTGGCCTGACTTTGCTTGCGATTTTTGTTCTTTTAATGTTTCTATTTTTGAAAAAAAATAGAATATAATTTATGTGATAAATTGAAATTACAACGTAGATACTTACTAGATTTTCAAATAAATAATTGTTAGATTGTTTTATTTTTTTAAAACGATTTAGTCTACGAATTTATAATAATTTATTACTAAAAAATGTTTTTAATATTCCAGCAGCGTTGAATTAAGTGGCCATATTTTTCAAAAGTATCATATTTTATTTTCTCTTAATGACTTTTAACAGACTGATGTGACATAAACTTTTCGGTAACTTAAAAGCCGTTTCTAAACATTTTTGAGTTTTGTATCACCATTATCACTGATATAATTTTATCATTTAATGCCCCTGTTCGCTTAATCTCATTACTTAATGACCAACAAATGGCCGTTAAGTATTACACCTTTGAGTAAAGCTCTATTATTTTATAATTCACCTGGTGTAACGATAAAAATATGCATCCACTGGTTCGCCTTAAATATTAAGTTAAAGCGTTTAAAATAATTACGGGACAATTTAGTTAAAGTGCCGTTCAATTGTTGCGACTTTACGGCAAATTAAAAGTGCTGTGGCACAGATTTTTTTATTTCGATATTGATTCTGGCTTTCGCAGAGTGAAGGCAGAATAATCGTGCAAAAATGAACTATTCTTAAAATAACTTAAAACAATGAGCACTAATTGGGTTCAGAAGAAATACCTATGTTACGGTGCGTACAGACTATATAACATGACATGTTATATAACATTTTTCGAACAATGTAGACGCTGAATGTTATAAAACATGTCAAGGTTACTTAGTGTGGTCGTGTTATATAACACATGTTATATAACACGTTACATGGTCTTTACGCACCTTTAGCCATTTCTTTAACATTTATTCTAATCCAAGTAAAATACAAAACGAATACTGAAAACTCTGCTATCACGCCACCATATCCAATCATTTTACCACAACATAAACTATTAGGGTAAATACCATGTAGCCCAAGCAACACTACAAAAAAAAGAACACAGCACGAATAAATAGTTTTTGAAAAAAGAAATCGCATTAAAGAAACAAGCCTTTAACTTATAAAGAGTTGATCGGAGGTATCGCAAAAATTGCGTTTCTCGCGACCGGAGCTGCTTGTTGGAATGTCATTAAATTTTACGACCTACTTGTGAAGCGGCCGAGCTACAGTCGAGTTAGCTCCTACATACTTTGAGTGTGAGTACGCAAATAATATGCTCTACTTTACAAAGATATTAGGGGAACGGTGGTGGAAAAAATATCAAAGTAGAGCAGTTGACTATCGTTTTGGATGTCCGTCGCTGTGTGAGTGCTGAACTTTGGGTCTCATCTAGATCGGTAAAAAATAAAAATAATGTACAACGTAGCATATTAAGTTAGAGTTAAATTACTTATTAATCTTTTAGGCTAGATCGTAATTTATTTTATTAAGAAGTCTGTTCTTAATAACAAAGGAAAAAAATCTAGATCGGTAACTTGGATGCAAAAATGTCACAATTGACTTTTGTGGACCGAATTTCCAATTTGTTCAAACTCTTTATTTATTTATTTATTTATTAGAATAAGTACAGCCACATTACATACATTTAACATTGAAATTTACAATTTATAATAAAGCAGTCTGATGCACGTGACAATAAAGGCGTACATAACATTCACAATTCTTCGGCTCGGTGATAAAATATAATTATTATTAAAAAAAAGAACAATCCATAAAGTGAAAATTGGATAATTGGAGTAACAGTTCAAAATATTATAATAAAATATTTGATATAAATTTACATTAGTATACACAGAAATGTCAGGCAAAATTAACATAAATGTCAATCTAATAGAATTGGCCAATTATTATTAATACAAAATAATTTAAAAATAAATTTGATGAAATTTAAATTAATATAAAAAAAGAACTTAGGGTACACATTTTATTTTGTTCTTAAACATACGTAGCTTATCATGGAACACATCGAGGTCGGGTATTATTGTAAGAAGGGTGTGGTACTCATCCACAATTCTACGGAGGGGTGCTTGTAGTCCCAAATTAGTCTTTACAGATGGAGTATGAAAAATATATTTGAGTTTCCCTCGGGGATAGGTGCGTGGAATCTTTAAGGGTATATTCTCAAGGAAATGGCAACAATGGTACTGACCGTTCACGATTTTGTGAAAGAAGCACATGTCTAGCAAGCGTCTACGTTCACGAAGAGAGGTCATTTGAAATTTTTCTAAGCGTACTTTGTATGGATTCCTATGTGAAAAACCGCCAGAGTTATAAGCCAGGTGCCTAGTGAACGCTCTTTGTATGCTCTCAACCCGCTGCGAATTAACAGCATAAAACGGATTCCATACAACGCTGGCGAGTTCGAGATGACTGCGCACCAAGGTTTGGTATAGCAAGATTTTGGTGCGCTCTTGTTTAAACCCGCTCGCGTTTCGTTTCAAAAATCCGAGCATTTGAGCTGCTTTTGTGACAGACTTGTTGATGTGGTTGGTAAATTTTAGTTTCCTGTCAACTATGACGCCAAGATCTCGGATTTCGTTGACTTCTGCCAATATTGTACCATCAAGCTTGTACTCCGTAGCAAGTGGCTTCTTTTTCCTACTAAATTTAATATGAAAGCATTTACTTGCATTAAGGGACATATCGTTGCTGCGACACCAATCCAAAATCGCGTCTAGGTCACTTTGCAACCGGCAAGAGTCAGCAACGGAATTTATAGTTATGTATATCTTCAGGTCGTCGGCAAATAGAGACACCCCACAATGTTTTATTCTGTCCACAATATCGTTCACAAATATAAGCAAAAGAAGGGGTCCTAAATGCGATCCCTGAGGAACACCGGTATTAGCCAGATAGGTGAACGAGTTAAATCCATTGACAGTCACTGACTGGGGGCGCCGACTTAGATAAGATTCGAACCATTTTAAAAGCGCACCATCCACACCAAAAACAGACAGTTTTCTAAGAAGAATTGAATGGTTAACTCGATCAAAAGCACTGCTGAAGTCTGTATAGATGGCATCTATTTCCTTACCCGAGTCAACTTCATTACAGATATTTGAGATGTACGGGACTAAATTAGTGAGAACTGAGCGACCACGTCTAAAACCGTGCTGTGAATCGGAGATGTTACTGTCTACGAGCCGAGAAATCACAGGATAAACAATCGATTCAAATAGTTTGGAGAAACAAGACAGAATGGAAATGGGACGATAATTTTGAACGTCAGAATGTTCCCCCTTCTTGAAAACTGGCACAATACGTGCTTTTTTCCACTCTGATGGAAAAGTGCCATCCGTTAATGAACGATTGAATATTAATGTCAGAGGCAGAGTTATTGCAGACCCACATCGTTTTATAAATACTGGTGGAATCGTATCTGGGCCGGCACCCTTCGTCGGATCGATTTTTTTTATCGCTTTAAGCACGTCAAACTCTTCGATAGTAATTGAGCATAATATTTGTGGAGTCAACACATGAAATTGTGTATTAAACACAGAGGTTTCTGGAGGCGTTGTCTTAGGTTCGTAAATTGAGGCAAAATGTTTCGCAAAAAGATTCACAATTTCAGGGCCTGTGTTTACAACCTGATCTTTCAAATTCATACTTGCAGGTATCGACGAGTCGTCTCCTTTTTTATGTTTGATAAAGCTCCAGAAGAGTTTAGGGTTCTTTGGGATATTGGTTTCTATTTTATTTTTATATTCAGAAAAACATTTATCATACATTGCATGACATCTTTTGCGGAGGAGGTGGTATTCAATTTCGTCTCTAGGGTTTTTATACTTTTTAAACTTTTTACGTATTTTTTCCTTTTCCTGCAATAATTTGATGAAAGAACCACTGAACCATGGAGGAAACCTTGATTTACTGAGGGTTTGTTTGGGCACAAATTCGTCTATGAGGTCAGAAAGAATCTTGTAAAATTTTAGCAACATTGCGTCAACATTTTCACAGCCTGATAACATAATTTGCCAATCAATAGCTTTCAGATTTTTAATTATGGATGGATAATCGGCTCTAAAGAAATTATATCTGGGCTTAAATTCCGGCTTAAGATAAACATTTTTTTTCTAAGGTACATTCAACACTAGACTAGGATGTTGCTTGTAGCATTTGCTAAGCACGCTCGTGGGGCTTATAACGATTGCATCATGGCAGCTAGTGATCACCAAGTCCAAGTACCGATTGTCGCCATTTGCAATTCCATTGACTTGGAAAAGATTATTAATAGAAATAAAATCTGTTAGAGAATGTCCCAAGGGAGAATTGTAATTTGAAGGTACCATATAGTTGCAGTCTTTCTTAGGGTTCCAATTAATAAAACCCAAGTTAAAATCGCCTAGGATTGCGAGATCATTAGCCTGACCGGCAATATTATCCGCGCTATCTAGGAAAGACTTAAGAGTTTCTGTTTTTACAGGTGGAGGTAGATATACTACACATATAGCAAGCTTTCTGGTACTTGATCCATTGTCAATCTGCAAAGTGACCCACAGATCTTCCACATTTGTTTCCCAATTCTTAACACGAACGGACAGTATGTCCTTAGAAACCGCCAAAAGCACCCCACCACCGTCCCCTTTAGAATTACTACTGCTTGCTCGGTCCCTACGATAAACTACATATCTATCATCGATCAATTCATGGTTAGAAATATTAGATTTAAGCCATGTTTCGGTGAAAGCTAAAACCTTATAATTCGAAGTCAGAATGTTTTTTAAAAGTTCGTTAGTTTTGGTCCTAAGCCCTTGCACATTCTGATAGTATATATCAAGCATTGTGATTAACAAAAAACACCGAATCACTACCAAATCACATAAACAGACTTAAACTAGAAGATTAAGGCTATCGGTATTTCGAATTGCAATAGCTTGATGTTCCACTGTTTTTCGGACAAAAATACGTCCATTACGAACCCAGACGAACTTGTACGACATTTCCCGCGCTTTTATGCGAGTTGCGGCGTGAAGAGACTTGAGTGCTGGAGTCAAATGTTCCGAAACATACACCGGACTTACAGTTCCTCCTATTCCAAGATGTTGAGTGCAAAGCTTCTTTTCGGTATGTTTCTGGTTGAATTTTGTTACCGCGGCCAGGATGTTATCGCGGAAACGTGGATTACGCAGTTTAACAATCACTGGTCGAGGTCGAGGATTGTCGTTACTTATTTTTGCAACTCGAACAGCATGCTGGATATTTTCACTAGTAAGCGGATTTTCCACGACTTTAGACAGTTGAATAACGGTGGTGACCAAATTTTCAGAGCGACTTTCCGGGATGCCATTTATTTCTATATTTGACTCGCGCATGTGTAGTTCGACGACGTTGAGTCTGGTAGTGAGGTCTTTAACAATAGCTTTCAGGTTTTCGTTATCACATCTCAGCTCGGTGATGATCGCTGTTTCACTCTGAACTTTAGTCTTCATCTCTTCATACTTCGTGCTCATAAATTGCAAAGATTCTCGAAAGCCATCTATTTTTTCGTTAATATTCTGAAACTCGGTCGCTACAATATGTTTAATAGTTGAGTTCAAAGCAGTGGAGATTTCTTGCTGTAGAATCTCACGTAGCTTAGTTTCAGTAACAAAGCTAGTAGGTTCCATAATTTGTTGTGGCGATTGCAGCTGCGATTCGAGAGATGGTTGCATATTCGGTGGCGATTTCTGAGATGATTTCAACATTGGTTTCTGTAATGGTTTATTCGGTATTTTCTGCATTGCTTTTAGCAGCGGCTTTTGCGATGGTTTCAGCGGCGATTTTGTAGGCCTTTTGCGAATAGTGATATTGGCATTTCCATGTTCCTCTCCCTCTTCTTCATTAGTCTTAGCATCCGAGCATGGAGTCGAACGTACAGGAGTGTTAATGTTGCCCGTTTTTGGCTCCTTGCTGCAACATTCAGGACACTTCCATGAAGCTTTGTGGTTACTGTCCATTTGTTCAAAACTGTTAGAGGCCACATTTGCACAAGCTAGGTCATATTTCGCCTTACAACTAAAGCAATCAAGGTGGGGATTTACACCAAGTTTTCCACGACATCCAGAACATTCATCAATTGATGCCATTGTAGTGCAGTTTCAAAAAAAAAAATGTGAAAGCAAAAAGCAAAAACTAAAGTCGATTCGTATGTGGCATTCGAATTCGAACCCCGTGATGTGAGTCGTTTGTTCTCCGACACTCCAAAAAGTATCACCGTAGGTGGGACTCGAACTCGAGACAAACAAAGCAGCGCTCGTCTATCCAGCTACTTGCATAGATAGGCTACTAGTACGTTGTAAATGTTGACGAAATACAGTTCTAGTATTGGCAACAATTTAGAAGCAAAATAACGTAGTGGTGGGTAGTGTAATGTCTCGGGGGTCAATAAAACACACTTTTTGTCACTCAGGTTATCTGATCAGGATACACTGTATGCGCAAGTCTAAAGACGTGCTCACTCGCCTACGGCTGGTAACCGACTGACAACGCCAATGCGCCCGCGCATACACTACAGGTAGGTTCGAATTTTAATATATTTTGCACTATCAGTTGAGTTACTGGAAGTAATCCACTTTTTTTTCTTTCATTAGTCAATTCACATTCTTATTCACAAACTGATATAGAGTACGAAAATTTCACAACATTTTGACGACATCTCACAGTTCAAATCTATTAATACACTGTTTGATTTAGCAAGTTCACGAGATTGTAATAATTGTTCGTTTTTCCTTAATTTCGTTATTTGCACTTCATAAATTAGGTCGACAACAGTTACACGATTACTTAGTGTTTAAGAGGACACTTTTACGTAACTATCCAAGTGAATTACGCGATCAATATATTTTTATTATTTTTTAAACACAGAGCCTATGTTTACGTTCTGACAGCTACTAGACAGCGTTTAGAAAAAAGAAAAAAAAAACTCTTCGATATTAACATCGAAGAGTTTGAACAAATTGGAAATTCGGCAAGCATTTTGTTTACTGTACCTGTGATTCACAATTTTGATAAGTCTGATTTGATTTTTTTTATCGTGTCAAAATCTTCAAATGAGGCCTCCCATCCAGGGAGAGACGGGAGGGACTGTTAGACTTGTACTGACTAAAATCCACGGTGAACCTTCAATCGCCCTTTATGTTCCAGGGTCACAATTACCTGATAAGCAGAGACAGTCCCGCGACCCCGGCAGGCGTTAATGGAAGCATTGGTTGGATTTCCCTGGACTGGTTTATTTTTTGAAGCCTGATCATTCAAAATTGGTGAGTGTTCTGATTTTTTGTAGTGGTTGGACAGTTGGACCCTCTCTCATTGGATATATAGTTTTCATTGAAGCAATAAAAGCTGCCAAAGATTTAATCGGAACAAATCGTACCTCTACAGAAGTAGTGCAGTAGATATATACTTAACTATATGTATGTAGGTTACACTTAGTTCAATTATTTTCTACAATTACCCTTTAATGAATTTACTAAAACTGTTACGAAATTCTAATGCCATCGTCTTGTTACGCAAATCGGCCTTATGTATTTATTTAAGTTATAATATTGTATTTTCTCTGTAAGTGATTGTAAATCTTTTGAGAAAATAAAAGTCTAAAACCGTATATTTACATACTGAAATTAAAAGTAAAATATTTAAGAAATGCAAAGACATTATAAAATTACTAAATTAAAAGTAAAATTTGAATTTAAAGGGCGTCAAAAATTCATCCACACCGCTGTCAATGGGGAAAGAACTCAGAACGCTAGCAGCATTGCCACGTTGGATAGCAATGCTGATCCTTTGACCAAAAAATAGGTTAGTCCTCTGATCACGGAGTGTCGAATATATATTATGCTTAGTAATGTCTTAAAAAAACTTGATGGGCACAAGGAACCATGGCCTTAAGCTTAAGAAGCATAGCTTTAAAAAGTATTCAAACAACTCTTATGGACACAGATTGTGCATGTTGTTTATTTTGTATCACGTCATTGGCCAAATCAAAATAAAGGACAAACACGGATTTATTCTAAGCGTATAAAACTATTTTCTGAACAGACCTAGCCGTTTCTCATCCATGCGCGTTCACTCCTTAAAGCATGCCACCCATTAAAAGCTATTAAAGATAAATGTGTCGCATATATTAGTTTTAAAAGTTAATGTTCGCAGTGCGCTCTCTATATTTAAAAAGTGATTACTCAAGAAAATCCTTTAAAACTAATGATACGTAATAAAGTAAATATTTATCATTTACAAGGTACGCCCGGTTGTTTTACACAATTTATTAAAGATTACTTGCCTGTGCCTTCTTACTCAGCTGACTTATGGCGCATTTTAAAAAAAATGTTGTGTTTAGATTCTCGAGATAAGTTAAAAAAACATAAAAAAACTTTTAAAAAAATGTAACCGACTTCCCACAAAAAAGTTCAAAATAACCTACAAAAATACTTTTCTTTCGAAAGTCGGTGACTTTCTTTTTTATTTCATTGACTTTTTGTCACCGACTTTCGAAAGAAAAGTATTTTTGTAGGTTATTTTGAACTTTTTTGTGGGAAGTCGGTTACATTTTTTTTAAAGTTTTTTATTTTATCGTTTTTAGTTTCAATATGTATTCAACCCAAATTATTGTCAAAAACATAATTTTCTTACATGTACACTAAAATATTGTAATCCGTAGCACCGGTAATAACATCGCCCTTGTATGTACTCTTACACAAAGAGCTAAAAATGAAAACTACTGCACCAAACTAAATGAAAATTTAATGGGGCTAAACGGCAGATATAGGTACTGTATCGAGCAGAAAAAGAATCATCGAAATCGGACCAGAAACCTCGGAGTAATCGGTGTAGACAGTGTTGAAAACTTTTTAGGTTTTTGTTGATTTTGCTAGTCCGATTTTGATAAAATATAAAATGAATGGGACCATTTGGAAAGTATACCCGTTCCAAAAAAAAAAAAAGAATTTTTCAAATCGGTTGGTAAACGACGGAGTTATGACCGAAAACATAAAAAAAAAATATAAACATCCGCATTGAGAACTTCCTCCTTTTGGAAGTCGGTTAAAAAAAATCAACTCACTTGGTTTCAATTGAAGATGTTTTTCCATAATAACCGCTTTTGATAAAAAAAAAAACAGACCAGCTATTAATATTATAATTTTAACAAACCATTTGGTAGGTATTTCATAATTATGACTGAAAATACAGAATTTTGAGTTGACGATCATTTTACAAATTAAGGACACAAAACATTCTCGTTAAGAGTTCAGCTTCAAGATATAATTGGGTGCCAACCTTGGGTGAAATTGTTCGCCTTGACTTCATTGTTTTAAATTGAATGATTGTGATTGCGTTTTCTCGTCTTTTTGTGTTCGTTATGAATGATTAGTGAGTCTTTATTAATGTTGATGTACCAATCTTGTTTTTCGTGGCGTTTGGCATGATAATACGTGCTGCAAATTTTGATTTCCCTAAAGACCGCTTTGAAAATCTCGTCTTTTGCAGTTTTCTTTTGTATATATTTTGTGAAAAATAGAGCAGAAACGCAAAATACGAAACTAAGCCCAAGAAACTAAAAGAATAGATAATCATAATATAAAATTAGCATTTTATTAAAAGGTAAAGTTTGTTAGAAGAAAGTCTCACAGTCGTATCACAGGAACTACTGACCCGATTTTGAAAATTCTTTCATTAGTAGAAATCTACATTATTCTTGAGTGGTATAAGAGTAGGTATGTTTTATTTTCAAATTGCGCCTGTGCGAAGCCAGGGCGGGTCGCTAGTAAGTAATCTTCTTCTTCGTCGTGTTGATGATTCCTTTAAATTGTATGTTTCGAGCAAAACTCTGCCACATTGATGGCGTTGGTGGTGGCCTCGGACAGTTCCCATTGGTGGGCCATTGTTTGCGATGAGGCTCCGCAGTCCCACCTTTCTTCATCAGAGTAACCCCCAGTTTATGACAAAAAAAAAGCTGGTTCAGAAGCCTTAGGTGGTTAATCAAATATTTGTATGGCCTACAAATAGTTTTCTGGGTCAGAGTGTTTGTGTATGTGAGTTTCTATGTTTTTAAACGCACCCACGACACAGGAGAAATTCCTAGTGTGGGGCAACGTTTTTTTTTTTAAAAAAAAAGCTCGTATAATAATTAGCAGAAGCCTTTCAAGAGCTGTGATGACACTTGTAGACTTGTTTTTTATCGTGGTAAAATCATCAAATGAGTCCTTCCACCAACGTGTCCTTCAATAGCCGTTTACGTTCCAGGGTCACGGTTACCTGATCAGACAGTCCCGCGTCCCCAGACAGGCTTTGGTTCTCATATAGCCTACGAATATTGATGTAAATAAGATACAAATTTAGTCAAAGCTATACACCGTGACTTTTTAGTCGTCTTACAAAAGTGGTCCTCTCAATGTATCCGACATAAAATACCTTTAGGTGCGATTACAATTTTTATCATAAATATTTTTTTTTTATTATTAATAAATATGTACATTAGAAATATGAAACGCACTGTTAAAAATATTTGCGTATCAATCTGTAGAGTATTACCTACCCAACGCACGAGTCGACCCTACAGATCATTTCATCTCCATTTTCTATGAGACAAGGGTGTTTCTAACTACTCCTTGCGTCATAATAATGAATCATTTTTTATTTATTCAAACCTCAAAAATTCCTATTTTTTTATTATGAACGTTACTAGTCATTGGATACATGAACTGGGCTGCCGTTGTAAGACGATTAAAAAGTCACGGTGTATAACAAAAGCTCCTACAAATTTCGCAAACGCAATGCTGCTTAGCGGCAAAAATATGCAGATGCAGAGACTAGGTACTCGACGACAAACCTTGATAAAATGTTTCAGTACAAAAACGTTTAGTAACTATCCAAAAATAGATTATAGACCTTGATGAATCTTTAATACGCATACAATAGAGTTTTCATACCCCACACCGTTTTACCGGTTTTCGTAAAAAAAATGGTACCTATGGTTCTAAATCCGTTTAATGTATGTACTTCTATGACATCAATCGCATCTATAAATGTAGATTTCGTATACATTTACACGCATTATACAGTACGTCTGTGAATTCAGATTGCAGAATGACATGACACGATTAATATTGTCAGTTTTTAAAGCTGTTTTTCATCTCAGGCAACATTAATTATTACTTAACATCATCAATTTGAATGGTTACAATTTTTTTACCTGCTTCTTTTTCTGTTGATTTTAGGCATTCTCCTTTATTTTTCATAGGTACCATGCCAAAATTATCTGTCACATAGTCACTAGTCGAGCAAGACCAAAGGCCCTTTTTTTTTCGTGGTAAAATCATCAAATGAGTCCTCCCACCCCGGGGCAGGGCAAGAGGGACTTTCAGACTCGTACTGACTAAAGTCCACGGTGTCCTTCAATAGCATTTTATGTTCCGGGGTCACGGTAATGAGATAAGTGTAAATTCGTGATAAGGCCTCCGACAGTAGATAAAAATACATTACGGTATTTTGCAGATTTTGAAAAGCACAAGAGATTTTTCAGTGCTGGACTGCTAATCTATCAAAAAAACTAAATAACAAACTGTCAGTGATGAAGAAAAAACACAACCAATCAATATCAAAAACAGTTCAGAACTTGAGAGGTCGAACGTGGACTAATACTTGATAAACTAATTTAAGTAATAAATACTTTAAAAATTTAATACCTTTACAAAATAATTTTAATATAATAAGCGTAGGTAACACACTTTTAACACGCTTAAGAAATCCAAGCCGGTGGATTAAACAAGTTCAACAAATGAACGTACAAAATATTTTTTTTTATCAATACAGCATCTGCAACACACCTTAATACAAGAACACACAAGTTCGGCATATCACAAACGCAGTGCCGCTACTTTAAAACGATTCCGAAATCTGTACCTAATATAAAATACAGGATTCACCTGCCAATAACATTTCTTTGTCCAGTAGACGTTGCAGAAGAAAAAGTACAATTTACATCAGTTCATCGAATCGAAGCTATAAGAATACCACGATAAGAATACAGTTCAAAAACAGAAGTCGATGAAAATGCAACCTAATCACAAGGGGATGAGGTTGTAGCAAATCTTGATGATGGCAATACAGATATGCAGAAGCATAACATTGATGAATCTCCAACCGTTTTAGGAACAGTCGAAACTGACATAAACATGAAGCAAAATTAACATTTCAAATAGCAAGACATTGTCGTCAAGCAAACGTAAGAAAAACGTCGGAATAACATCAACCTGCTCTCTGACAAAAGTTGCATTTCGTATTCTCCAACAAAAAAATATTAGCCTTGTTTCGAATGAAAAACCATTCAAAAATCAAAAAGTGATACGACGTTTCCTTTTTGTGGAGTTTTGTGAATTCAATTGGTTTGATTTGTTGTAGGTTTGTTAGCTAAAGGCTAATCTACATGTTTTTAAATATTTTTTCATCAATATTCTTTGGCATTCTTTAATAGGGTATTTCTACCGCTGTCATCCACCACAACATGTAAATTTATTCTGAAGTGTCTAATCCTCCTATTTATAAACAAGGAACAAAGCCTTTATTTGAAATTGCAACATTAACAGGACGTACCTGGGTACTGTATGTATAACTCTTATCTAAAAAGAATACGTCCTTATCTACATTTTTTTCGTTTATTGATTAAACTTTTTTGCAGAATGCGACCTGCTACGATTCTTTTCGTATCAGATTACATCGTCATGTTCATCGTGACTTTATGTATATAGATGATATGATTTATGTGGCGTGTGAGTATCTATGAGAAGATGAAAAGCATCTACAACACTAATTATTCAATAGAGGCAAGCAGAACTTAGAATTAGATCCTGACCAAGAGGCTTATTGGCAACGATGCTCTGCTCCTGCACACAGCTAAGGAGTGAAATTTCCTGCCGGAGTCCGTATTTCCTGAATTACAACTTTGGGATCTGACAAGCCAAGAGTGAATAAGTTATTTCTAGGCAAACGTGGGTCGGGCCTATCGCTAAATAAAAACAAATGTCAGTTTAGCCAATAATGTCGTTAAACAAAGGCCCTTATGACATCCAATGGTTCCATTAGAAATAATTGTAATGCCACAAAGGTTTTGACAATAAACTGAGGAAAAGTACTCTGGCCCTTGCCTTCATCGATGAAGGGCTACTGACACGTGACTATGTGTATAATTATTTATGCGTTGTTGTTATTTGTGACACGTACTGCAATTGGTTTGAACATTGACCATGAGCTAAGAATTGTAGAATTGTTGAGATGCTCGTATCGTCTGAGGCAGGGTTTACGAAACTTTTCAGTTCGCGGTCAGGTATTTTTCGAGCCTTAGCTGAAACGAGTGCTTTTTCGCCAATATTATTGATCTTCATAATTGTGTTAGGATTTTGAAAGAGCTCCTTCACGAAAATCTCTTGTTCACTATCCACCTGTGTATATTATAATATGTATAAAATTGCAGTGTTTTCATTTGATTTGCTAATCCTATTGCTTCACACGTGTATTCAGATTTCCGTTCCCGTCTTTTCTAGAGCGATGACGTTCTTGCTGTATTCTTTACATAAGAATCCAATTTTGAACTTCCTCTGGCTTCTCAACGGGATTTATTTGATTTTGTCTTGGACATCACAGTCACTGACATTGATGAAATAAACGATTGCGAGGAAACTTGGACTTATACGTCTTAAAACCAGAGAGAGAAAGAGGCAAATTGGAAATTTGACACAATACATTACTTTTTATTTTCGGGGTAAACCTTCCAAAGGCTTGGGGTCTTCAAGGATAAGACCGGAGAATGTGGGACTTTTATCTCACTAAAGCTATCCCGGTAGTCACCTGTCCGTCTGCACAAGAAGATGAGCTCTGCATACTCTTAAGAAACCAGCTCCAGTGACCTTCTGCGCAATGCCTGCTATGGTGGACATATCTACCAAAATGTCACTCCAAAACTTTCAAAATGTTTCCGTGGGATAAGAGATAACAATTCGTTAGGAAATACACAATGTTGTCAAGTTCAATTCGGTTGACGTCCGAATTCTTCATTTGTTTTACATGTCATTTATGACATACATAGGAAAAGCTATTTTGTTTGCCAGTCGAGTGCACCCCACCAGCTGTGGGACAATTTTTGAGTGGTAGTGGGTGAAACCGCTGGCAGTAGCTAATTATTCTAGAAATAGCTTAGGATGTGAATCTAATCAGCTCATGTCACGATGCTCGTCTGACATTGTCCTGATTGTGCAGCCTCATCACTGACATTGTAACACATTTGTAAGTAGCTGCCGGTAACTACTCATCTTCATTCTTATCAATAAAGGTTGTAATAGATACCTGCTGTTGTGTTTGACCCACATCTACGTTCGTAGGTAGGATTGAAAATCTATTCCGATTCTATTGAATCGAAGTGACGAGAGAAAGTCAGATTAAGTCTGTCAGTAAAGTCCGTGTGAAGTCATCTACAAAGGGTTCCCTTACTAAATGTACACGCAGTGCCTCGAATAGGGAGAAATGGAGAAATCTAGCAAAAACTACAACCAACCAAGCAGAATATTCACGACCACTACCACTTCGCCAGGAGTGTACAACTCAGAAGAATCATTTGTAACTTAAACCAAAATAAACGAAGATTCGTCGCTTTTAAAATTGTCGAAACGACACAACGTCTCTCAAGTTTAGATACGTTTGTCTTTGTAAATATTAATTACTTCAACAAAAGAAAAAAATCTGGTGTCCAAAAACAATAATTAGTATGCAATTTTTTGGGGCTGTCCACATGCGTTAACAATTATCTATTACAAAATTGTCTCTTACTTATCATTTTGTTCCTTAAGATTTTATATTTTATCGTTATTATCCTAACAATACGTGCCGTTTCAAGAAGTACTTTCTAAATCAGGCCCTTGATCCAAGTGTCTAACTAAAAAGCTTCCTGAGGTATTGGTAAAAGCTCTCGGCGCAATGATCGCTAAATCCACATCCCCACAAAACAAACTCGGGAGGCAAGTCAAGATAATAAATCTACCTATAATAAAGAGATTAATTATTTTCGTACAGCCAAATACAGAACAGACAGGAAAGCTACCAAAAACTCCTAATCAGATACACCGAATAGTCTTTTCTTTTAAAAATCAATGAATCATCTCGTTAATCTCACAATTATGCACAAATCTAAACAAGGCGCGGCCACGATGCACATTTGACATTGTCCCAATTGTTAAATCTTTTGCCTTGACATTGTAACACATTCTGTAAGAGCAAGCGACGTAAAATATGCACAACGCGCAACGCCTTGGCGCATCGGCGGTGTTATGTAACTAGTTGTGCATCCTGGGTTTGTGCGGATGCAGATTTGTAGATAAAATGGGAATTAGGAAAAAAATTGTACTTTTTTTCCTAATTCCCATATTTTGCACCTGCGACGGTACGGAGACTGTAAATACATGTTGGGGTACGAGGTTTTTTTTGGGTAATAGGTAAGTAACATGCGTTACATGGATTACAGATTTGCCGTCCAGAGGTTACCGTCCATCAATTATGGCCACTGATGCACTACGACCTTTAAACTCTTCTGACTTACAGTGTACGTGACATGAAAAGAATTAACATTTTAAAGGGTTTGGTAAATAAGATGTAAGCAAAGAAATAACAAAGACTTGAGACAAAGTTATCGTTAATGTTCTTCCCTGGAAATACAAAATACAGCGAAAAACGAACACTTGACCATAATAATCTATAATAAAACAAAATCAATTTATATCAAAGTCGGCCAGTTACTGGCACTTTTGGTTTGCCAGAAGACATCAATAGATCTAAAAAAGAATGAAGCTACACTAAGTACACAGTCCAGTCTCAAGACATAATTTTATACCTGAAGTTGCCCATTGTCAAGAGTAGATCTACAATATTATTTTTTTATCTATGTAAAACCCGATGCACCTGTCTGTAGAGACTAAGTACAAAATTTCAAAACTGTATCATGAATAATTGCTATTAGTTTAAAAAAAACTAGTAAACACGCTTTTAGCATGCATCAAAAATTACAATCTTCGTATTCCTCTCGTCGAACCTTATTGATTGATACCCATGACATAGCAAGAATTTAGTAAGAAAATGTCATTTTGCATTATTTTCAGCAAACCCTTTCATTTTATACTTAAATCATAGGGCTACATTTCAAATAGCCAATCCGCCGCCTTGGGACGGCCGCTATGTTGGATTTAGCTCACATGATAATTTTTTTCGTATCCCATTCAGCAAACCCTTTCATTTAATACCCATAACATGGGTGTGCATTTCAAACCGCCAGTCCGCCATCTTGGACGTCCGCCATATTGGATTTAAGTCACGAGACAACTTTTTTCGTATTCCCGACAGCAAACCCTTTCATTTGATATCCATATATCATCGGGGTGCATTTCATATAGCCTGTCTTTTCTTTCAGAAGTCGGTGGCCATAGTCAATGAAATAAAAAACAAAGCCACCGACTTCCGAAAGAAAAGTTATTTTACAGTTTTTTGTGTTTGATTTTGAAGTCGGTTCCCTTTTTTTTAAAAAAAGTTTTTTTGTCCACAAAAACGACCAACCCGTACTGAGCACCTGTTTGTCGACGTTTTACAAGCCTCTCAACGGCCTATGTGCCCAGGTAACATAACAAGCTTATAAGTTTTTAATTTTTAACACGCTTATATTAGCTTCACTTGTAACAATGTAAGAAAATCTTAGAATCTTAATTTGACCCACTTCCCGGTCTTCGATTAGGATGAAATTTTGCACACGCTCTGATTTCTGGAGACAATACATGACTAGCTAAGAAACGTCATTACAAATCCAATATGGCGGCCTCCCTAAGATGGCGGACTGGCTATTTGAAATCCACCCCCATGATATGGGTATCAAATGAAAGGGTTTGCTGTCAGGGATACGAAAAAATAGTCACGTGACATAAATCCAATATGGCGGACGTCCAAGATGGCGGACAGGCTATATGAAATACACCCCAATTATATGGATATCAAATGAAAGGGTTTGCTGTCGGGAAAACAAAAAAACTTGTCTCGTTTTTTATTTTTCCCTTTTTATTAGTTTAAATATTCAACAAAAATCTTCATACACCGTGACTTTTTAGTCGTCTTACAAAAGCAGCCCAGTTCATGTATCCAATGACTAGAACACGTTTATAATAAAAAAATATGTATTTAAGAGATTTGAAAAATTTAATAATAAAACTTTAATTGGTTATTATGACACAAGGCGTAGTTAGAAACGCCCTTGTCTCATAGAAAATGGAAACGGAATGATCTACCCGACTATTGCGCTGGGTAAGTATACTCTACAGATTGATACGTAAACATTTTAACAGGGTGTTTCATATTTCTAATGTACCTATTTATTAAAAATAAAAATTATTATTAACGATTTAAAAAAAATAAACTCGCCTAGAGGTATTTTAGGTCGGATACATTAAGTGGACGACTTTTGTAAGACGACTAAAAAGTCACGGTGTATAATCGGTGTCTTTGAAAATCTACAATCCTAGTAAGCAACAAAAACGGATCTATGCGGGCAACTTCACGATATATCCATTATTGTTATATACTAAAACCTTGCCCAGAATGTAACAAAACAGCCCAGAGTCCAGAGTGTACAAACGCGAGATAATCGCGGACAAACATACATACATACATACAGGTTGAACTGAGAATATACTTTTTTTTTGAAGTCGGTTAAAAATCCTCAATCCAAGTAAGCAAAAACGGATCCACGCGGGCAACGTCACGGGATATCTATTAGTTTTATATACTAAAACCTTATCCAGAATGTAATGAACAGTTTACTGAAAACTGCATCAAAATTCGTTCAGCCAAACGCGAGATAATCGCGGACAAACATACATACATACAAACATACATTCAGGTCGAACTGAGAACCTATTTTGTTTTGAAGTCGGTTAAAAATCAGCAGGAAACTCCATGGTTACTCTTTTACTATTCGTCTAGTTGACGCTTCCAGGACCCAAGGGCTGTCATAGGTACAGATAAAATACCATAAATCAAAACATTGAAATTGAATAAAACACTATTGTATCATCTTTGGATTCTAAATGAAAAAAATATAATATTTAATTCTTTTAAGCAGTAGGTACATAATACCTATTTAAGAAGAAAATAGTAAACGATCCCATCACTTCCGCTGCGCTGTCTAAAACTTTTGGGGGTTTCATGTAATTTCAATGTTACGTATTTCGACCATTAATTTAATTAAATATTAATTTATTGGAACGAACATAATTATACGGACGGAGTTTATAACTTTATAATTGGGTTATAAAACTCATCAGTTTAGCAATTACAAGAACGACAGCCGAGCACGAGGTCTAGGGCTCGACTCTTAAAACAGGGAATGTTCTACTAAGGTTTATCAATAAGGGAATTGACAGGAGCACCATAGACCCTTTATGCGTGCCTAGGTATGGCGGATAGGCCAACCTTCTTTGATAAAATACTTAAGTAATTGAAAATAATTGGTGCACTTAGTACCTAGGTGTCGACGAATGCAGGAAATGCATGTCTAACATGTTTTTTTTTAATTTGAAGTCGTTATTCTATTGGCCTCAATATAGCCTAGAAGCAAGCCAACGAAAACCAGAAGGAAGTGGCACTCTTGCGCATCGACGGAATTCAATAATATAGGTACCTACTAGTTGACACCGGATTCCAACAAGATGGTGTTCGCATCATTCAGATCCAGCCTATCCCTAGCTCCCTCAGTGACGCCTTGATTCGAGGTCCGTACCCCACAGGGGTTGCCCTTAGCGTGTGGTCACTTAGTTTTGATTGGGAATTTAGTTGTAAACCCCTTTGATAAGTGAGTGGTCGAGAACCAGGCGGAGCCCTGCAATGGCCTGCTACCGCCAATGGGATCTCTCAGCCGTCACCGAAGAGGAACAGGTAGCCTCACTGTGGTGACCGCCAAATTAGACCAGCTTGGCAGACACTGGCTTACCTCGAGGTAATGGGTCTCCAATGAAAGAAACTTGTAGGGTCAAATCTAAAATAATTATAAAATGTCCAGGTTCCACGTCCTTGGAGATTTTCACTTGTTTTACGTAGGAATCGAACGAATGGGATATTTTTAGGGTTCCGTAGCCAAATGGCAACAAAAAACGAAACCCTTATAGATTCGTCATGTCTGTCTGTCCGTCCGTACTCCGTATGACACAACCACTTTTTTCCGATAGTATAAGAGCTATCCTGTTGAAACTTGTTAATTAGATGTATTATGTGAACCGCATTAGGATTTTCACACAATAAAAAAATTATTTTCACCAATCCCATACATGTGGGGTATCTATGGATAGGTCTTTAAAAATGATATTGAGGTTGTTCATGTTTTTCTAAACTGAACAGTTTGCGCGAGAGACACACTTCCAAAGTGGTAAAATGTGTCCCCCCATGTAACTTCTAAAATAAGAGAAAAAGAAAAAAATAATATTATGAATAAAAGAAAATATATATTTTTTTTTTCTTAAATATAAATATAAGAAAAAAAATATATTATGAACATTACCAATATTACCATGCAAACTTCCAGCACAAATTGGTTTGAACGAGATCAAGTAGGTAATCAGTTTATTTTAATACGTCATAAATCGTAAACCGCAATTTACCTTTCAAAGTTACAACCACTACAAGAACTTTTATATTATGTTCCTTGTTGCTACGGAACCCTTTATGGGCGAGTCCGACTCGCACTTGGTCGGTTTTTTCTTCAATTCTCAGTGGCCTACAAGGAATCTGGACATTCTATAATCTAAGGGTGAAAACATCATACATCAAAAGTTACATCTAAAGGCTATCACACCTAAAGAGTATCATAAGTTACAGGTATTACATGTAAAGAGTATCAAAAGTTACAGGTATTACATCTAAAGAGTATCAAAAGTTGCAGGTATCACATCTAAATAATATCAAAAGTTACAGGTATTATTACATCTAAAAAGTATCAAAAGTTACAGGTATCATCGAAAGAATATCAAAAGTTACATATATGTAAGTTACATCTAAAGGGTGTGATCAGCGGTTGACTGTCCCAAATTCACAATCTCATACTAAAACATGAAAGTCTTAAAAAAACACTACGTTTAATTTTGGTGCCAAAAATTTCAAGGTTTCTTTAATTTCCTTGATCGGAGGATTAACCTAAATATTTCTGCCTGCATAAAGGCGCTGATATGACATATAAAATTTATGAGTTTGCGAACTAAAAATGGATGATAAGGTTATTTATTTACTCTGTTGTTTAGTATATAACCTTACTTCAAGTACATGAGTGTATTATGTTTCTTTGAATTTGGATACTTCATGATCGTGGTCATTTTATTATGATTTATTTGTTCTCAGAAATTATTCATGTTTTTAAGCTATTGCATAGCTTTTATCGCGGGCTCTGAGCGCGGCGCGGCGAATCAAAAAAACCCTAACGAAAAAAACATAACGAAAATACCTGACACCACGCATCGTCTAACATCGTTTCAGTTCGGGAGACTTCGGCAATCATAAAAATATCCGTCATGAAATGAAAACATATTTTTACTTTTTCTTACTGATTCTAAACGGCCAGCTACAAAAGGAGGCTATAAAAGGAGTTTTTACAATGAAACCTACTTATAAAATTCTCCTACAACAAAGAAGTTCTTTATTACAGTAGTGCACCACAAACATTTTAAATAAATTATATTCTCGTTAAATATACCTACGCGGTAGGCGATTTTATTCTTTAAAAATAAAAAAAATATATTATCTTGCCACATATTTTCTTGTTGTAGCGGTGATGAAAATTCGTATAATATATTTTGGAAGTTAATGTAGTACAAGTTAGTAATGCACACACATAAACTCACTTTCTTGTAGGTAGGCAGGCGTGATTTGATGCGGTCGTTTTTACTATGCGACTACGATTATAAACTTGAAAAAATCGCTGATTTTCGTGTACGCTTTTCTCACGTAAAAGTTACACGCTATTTATTAAGCAATATAATTATTTAAATATAACACAATCAAGATGTTAGGTAACGATAAAAATGTGATTTAAAATTAGTAAAGGTAGCAAAAGTAATTTCAAATAAAAATAATAAAAATTTATTTCATTCCAATTTAAGTGACAGTATTGACAGATGGAGGTCAATGACATTGTTAAATAAAATGGGTACAAAATAATAAATTATCGAAAAAGATCACAATATCCAATGAAAAAAAAAATGATAACACTGCACTACGCAACGTCGCCGTCGTCTCAGGTCCAATTTGATGAGGAGCATCGAATTTGACTAAATCTACCCCTGTATCTAGACCTTATTTATGGGAGTTCGAAAACGGTCGGTGCACGGTTTCTGCCGACTTTTGGTGCCTTATAGCAGGATGGGAAGGAGCATGAAGAGAACTCGAGGCGGTGGAGAAAGGTCTCCTGCCTATGGAACGAGAGTACCGTGCGACCCGTCTCATGCGGCTCACTCGGCTAGTGTATGGCCACCGTAAACTCCAAGTATTGGAGCAGTGATAGCACCGAGTGTATGGCTTCCCGTTTATCCGACACAGCTGTTTGTCCTTCTCTAGAGCGCCAGGAAGCAGTGCTTCTTTCCAAACCAGTTATCGAGTACAACTCTCTCCCGCCATTCCACCACCAAGACCCGACAGAACTGCATCAGTCGCTCATCTCGTGCAGCTTAAGACGTCTGTCTGTATCATTTTTGAGAGAGAATCTAATCACAACGTCCTGTAACCTTACCACGCTTCTCTTCGTTCGCTCGGGGTTCTTTTGTACGCAAAAACCAACGACACTTATAATGTAGAATATTACCTAAGTCAGTATTCGAATAGTGAAATGGGCCGAATATTCGAAGTATTCGAATAATCTAATTGGAAGCCCTATCTGCAACTCAGATGTGTTAATTGATGAAAATCGAAAGCGTTAATAATTAATGTTGATTCATTTAAATATATTCATCACCTACTAAATGAATTACCTGAATCACTGAAATTACTTCATTCATGACAGATCAACAGCTTTGTAATTTTGTACTGAGGCCCTAGCATAAATTCTACATATCTGTCCGAATCGCGTACTTAAAGTATTTACGACATAAATTATTATTTAAGGGATTATTTATGGGATATATTTACATGACGTGTATAGATCGTGGGTGTAACTTGCAAAGATACGCCCCCACCTTTTGAGTGGCTTCTCTCTAAGCCCCGTAGGGTTATTTTCTTATTTTTAGGACATTTAAAAACGTGGGTTTTTAGATTTTTTAAATCTATTAATTATTTTATTATTTTTGTCATTGTTCATCGGGTTTGAAGCTACTCTGAAAATTTCAGCCTGCTAGCTTATCGGGAAGTGCCTCAAAGCCTGTCCGCCATCTTGGACGTCCGCCATATTGGATTTAAGTCACATGACTATTTTTTTCGTATTCCTGACAGCAAACCCTTTCATTTGATACCCATATCATATTAATACCGCAGGTGTATTCCCACTGTCCCCATTACAAGATTCCATAATAATGGGGACAGCGGAACTTGAATAAAACTTTTTTACAGAAAAAAAAATACCTACTTTGAGGAAGTTATTTATATTGTGTGACTGCGCAAACAATGCATAGTCATGCGATAGCAGCAATCGCGGTTGATTTTCTGGCATTTATTGACAATTTCAAAATGAGTAAAAAAGGCTTTACTAATCCGTCAGTAGGTATGTGACTTATAGAAAAAATTAATTAATAAGAATAATCATACAATAAGAGAAAATAAAATTACAAAAATAATAATTAACAATTTCAGCGTCATTATTGTTGTCCAAAAAAAATTAACATCCGAATTGACAACCACTTACTTTTTAGAAGTCATTAATTTAAAAAAGTTTATATATTCGACAAGCATAGAAACAAATAGCTATTACAAATTTCTATGGAACCAAAACGTAACTTCCTTAAAAATTCACGGTCAGATAAAAATCCGAAGTTACCATGACTTTAGCTACTTCCATGTATAATCAAGTTGGTTCATAGCACCTATACTCATGAACCATCGTCATGCGGGTGTGCCCAGACTACCAACTAGACGCCTTGCCTTCGACCAACCTTGCCTTATCATATCACCCACATGACAAACAACCGTCTTTTCCGCAAATGCAGTTCCGACTTTGACAATACTATTTTTAGTGGAAGGACAAGCAGATAATAACCTTTTTTGGTAGAATAGATAATAATAATTTGTCGTGATTTCTTATAAATGGTGGGAACTTGAATATGTTTATGCGTTTTATGGATAGTCAAGGTCTAGGCTACGTGTCAGAGTGCCATTTTTGAAATTATATAATTATGAACGGTGTCTTTTTATCTTTGCCGTGCTGATTTCTTTTTGTATTAAAATCAAGTTAGTGTCGACCTACTCATAAAAGGTAACTTACTTTTCTAGCTTGATTTGGGGTGGAGAAAAGGAATTACGTAAAAAACCTATAGATGTACCTACCTTAACAAAATCTTTTTTTTTAAACATGTTTTCCTACCTACCAGAAAAATAATAGAGTGAATAAGTGAAAAGCAAGGGTAGATTTAATATTTATAAAAATAATAAATCACTCTAAAAAAAAAGAATAAAAATCCAAAAAAGGTAGTATTAAATCTCCCACGCCCCGACCTTCGTGGTAACGGTTCGCGGAGGCCAACGATCTATAATGGAAGTTTACCGGCTGATAATGAAAATACCTACTAAATATAGATACGTAATTAATGCTCTTTTCACTTCCTATTGACCTAGAACTTCGTTACTTCTATGGAGACTCGACTGTGGTGGCGTAGAGATCACTTTGTTTAGACTTGCTTCCATCGACCCCTTGACTCTGTCCCGCCAATGGGGAATATGGGAAAAAAGTTTCATAGACCACATGCTAAAGTCAGCGTCGGTATTAAACGGAATAGATACCACAGGATAAGGATAAAGGACTTAGGGTAAGGCTAGACCCCCACCCGGCTGCCCCTGCCTTGTCAATGGGGAATGTGAGAAAAAAAGTTTCATTGACCCCGCTAGAGTTGGCGTTAGCACTTAACGGGGTGGATGGCACAGGATAAAGGGCTAAGTTCCATGCACCCTGCTGGCGTCAACGGGGTAAATGGGACGATAGTTGCATCGACCCTTTTCGGGCATAGAAAGACATACGATAGCCCCGCGACCCCGGCAGACGTTTGGCTCTATAAAGGTCTCATCTGTATGCGAACACTTTCTACAGGCACGCGTGGAATACGGCACACCATCAATGATCTTGATCAGACGGCGAGCTACCCATAACTGGCTATCCTTCGACCAACACTCTTTCAAAAAGAGAAAACTCAAGTACCAGCCATGAAAACGTTGTTATTTTCATACCGTGACTATCAGGTCTTCAGTATTGTGTCGATCAAGTGATGGAATTTTACAAGTAGCTGATATTATGACAAATTAAATGCACTACTTATCATAAAATATGGGGCAAGATGTTTTCCACTTAGCGTTTGCACTTGACCAACTGTTATTGATAACTGTTTTATGTTAATGATTTTAGGGTGACCATACCTAAACTCGTAAATCGGTGGGGTTGAATATTGCGAGAATGGAACCAGGGAGAAAATAGCGGGACGCCTTCGATGGCATTTTTTTGAATTGGCAAGAAGAAGTAGAAGAGGTAGTAAAGAAAATGGAAAGTATCGGGGGCTTTGCCAAGGAGTTGGACAAGTTAGATTGATAAAAATGTCTTAACTAGGCTAAGATTGATTGAATGTAAAACCTTAAATGATGACTATGATGATGCTGTGTATTTTTTTTTTTTTGATAAACAATTACAGGTTTTGTCTATGCCGAAAAATGGAGGCTTCTCGGCATGATAATTATGAAATACACTTATTTTTATTGTTAGCTAGCTTTTTTTAATGTGCATTATAAATAAATAGGGTGACAATGCAAACGATATTTTTAGAACTGATAACGGCTTGCTTGGTTGTCTGAATTTTTTTGACTGAAAAATCAGTTATTTGTAACAACTTTTTTAGCTTTCATTTTAGAGTCCAAAAACAGATTTTCATTTTGTTCAAGTTTATTCATTCTCAGAAGGATATATTGGAAATCAGGAAGCAGGTAACAAACTAAACAAAAATCTGACCTTTAAAGTCAGTGACATAAAGAACAATAGACAAGTTATTTCACATGATTTAACGAACTAAAAGGAAATAACATACACGTAACATTAAATAATCAGAACACGTAAAGCACAAGGAATAGATACATTTAAATTGTAAATCTTTTATATCATTGATTTCATTGTTTTGAGTTCTTTATTTACATAAATTCTTTGCCTCTAAACTGTCAGTTTGACGTTAATTTTTAACAACTAAAACAAATGACAAAAAAAAGAAGGTTGTCTGACCAGAAATAATTGTTTTTGTGGGAGGGTAGGTACTGTACCCGTTCATAATAGATGACACCGTAAAAACAGATTTGTGTCCATGGAAGAAAAGACAAAATGATAGATTGTGGAAAGATTTCTATCGTCCTAAACGCGACTATGTTAATATTTAGAAAAAGTAATATTTTTTTCAGGTAAGTTAAATACAGAAAAATGTATTCTGGGTGTAAGGGACAGCCCTCCGCAAACTTTCAGGGCTTGCTCAGTAGACGAAACTGAACAAACTTCCATAATATTTTTTTTTTTGAAAATGAAAAAAAAATCAGCCTCGCCATAGAAAATTATAAACTTGATTGGACAGTTAGTATAGAGAGGCTGATTTTCTTTTCATTTCCTGAAAAAAAAATTGTGAAAGTTTGCGGAGGGCTGTCCCTTACACCCAGTATAAATAACTTAATCTAATCTTGGTAGAATAAAGATAAAATTGGTCATGCTGCGTGATATGTTGATGCCAAAAAAAAGTAGTCATTGGTCTTAATTTTTAGCGACGGAAATTCTCATGAAAATACTGTCGGGAACAAGAAGAAAACAATAATTTTAAAAAAAATGTTGAGCTGCCAAACTTTTGGCTCGGTTCTAGACCAAAAATTAAGAATTAATTCCAGGAACCATACTAATTTAATTACTCACTTAACATTTCCTTAATAAAAAATTAGTTTACAAATATATTACACTTGGACATGGCTTTCCCCAAATGAAGTTCACTTACATGCATTATTTGCAACTTCAATAAAAAGCATATTATTTTGTGCGGTTTTTCTTGATGCCTAATCCAGTATAGATATTTATTATATTATTATTATTTACAATTGTATATGATGTATATATTGCAAAGACGGCAGGCTGAAAAAAAAAAAGATAAAAATAAAGAAATAAAAAAAATATAATTAGAAAAAAAAACTTGTCACCATATCGCAATGTATACAAAAGATGACATTGCATAGAAATATTTCGATAATGCCGTGTTTATCATAACGACATAGGTTCCGCGACTCTAATCGGTATACGTCGAGGTTGCCGCGAACCTGACAATGAATTTGTAATAGTGATGCGCTTCGTGATAAGCGTTTATGTTATCGATAGACATATCGATAGACATATTGGTAGACATAATAATATGGGGCATTTATGGATTTATGGTATTTTTTGGTATGTCATAACGTGTTCATATAAAATTATGAATATCAAGAAAATAACTTCTAACAAAAAAAAACAAATCATAAGACATTATAATTATAAAAATTTTACTTAGGAAATGAATTAGTAACACATTATAATAAACAACCTCCTCTTTTTTTGTGGGTTTGTACATAACGTAATTTTTATTTTTCAGTTAAAATACAAAGGTTTAATTTCTTGAGAAAAATATAATATAAAAAAAACAAAAGGTCATTAATGCCCACATGACTCAAGAAATATTATCGATATCAACAAAATCGGGCGCATCACTACACTACATAGGGGTCAGGCCTTCAAACACGCGAAGGAGGGCCAATACAAATCATAGAGCACTTAAATATCCTTATGTTAATCGAAAACGATGTAGTGAGTGCACGCACTTTGACACGTGCATATATAGACATTTTATCGATATATTTATTTTTAGTGATGTCCTAGACCTATATTTGTCGGATATATACCACTGTATTACCTAACAGTCTTCAGATAATTATTTGTTTTTGACAATGTGTCGTGTGATTTTTGTGTTTTGCATTTTTTGTGTCAGTTATGGATTGTGTTTTATTAATTGTAAGTATTTTTAAATTAAATCTTATAATTTTAATCAATTAATTCTGTATTAATTCGGCCTTAATAAAAAAAAAAAAAAACATCCGCATCGCAAAATAACGAGAATCCTTTTGTTATTCTGAATTATTGTACCTAAATAAACTTATAGTCATCCTAAATATTGTTTTAAGACGATAATAATTATACTATCTTCATTTATAATGGCAGATCTTGCAAAGATAAATCCAGACGTACCTACCTAGGTACTTAATTGTCTACAAAAAAAAACTTAAACAAACCTCTTTCTCCTATGTTAATAACCGACCCTTGTAAACTTCTCTGGGCGTCAAATTTTATTATTTAATGAGGGGGACCTTGAGACCTGTCCTCATACCCACAAATATACAAAAAAAAAAATTAAATCATTAAAGCCCAGCCTTTCAGGTGGAATGCAAAACACTTATTATTATAAGAACTAACATCATATTATGTATTAAATACGTCCTGTGACAGCGATTTTTTTTTCAAATCATTTTGTTACTTAACTCAACCCCTGTTTTTTGGGCAATTTGCCCAAAAAACAGGGGTTCAGTTCAGGCGTTCAGATGAAATGGTAAATGTGTACAATATTCCATTTCTTCTGAACGCCTGAACCGATTTCAATACGGTGGCAACGGTTAGAAGCCATGTATTGGTGCGGGTACCATAGGCTGAATTAAAACCAACTTTTTTTTACTGAAAATTCAGCTAGCTACGTTTTTAATACTTTGCTTTTTTTCACGTTAATTCTTAGCCAACAACCATAAAATGAAAATTTTGCAATTGTCGATAATGTGAAATAAACATTTTACTTTCAATTCATCAGATATGGCAAAAAGTTACAAAATGAAACCAGTCTTACTCAAAAACATATTGGCTAAAAATACACATAAAAAATACGTACTCATATGTCACTTGCTTATTACATTTTAATCGCTGAAACCTACGCAAAACACAGTTTTATTATTACGACCCAACCTTGACTGACATAAATAATAACAAAAGATGACCATGACCCACGCTGTGACCCACAGACCTGCAATCTATATAAAGCCATTTTCAATAAATATAGCCTATTACGAAAGAATTGGCTATATTTAGCCAGAACAAAAATTATGAAGGAAACTTATGAATAAACTTATCTGATCGTGAAGCTGATTATTTAAATATTATGTTTTATTTTTTACATAATTATAACCGTTTTTAAACTTCCGATTTATTTAAAAATTTAAATAAACGGAAAACTTTAAAGCCTTATTTAAGGTTTTCCGTTTATTTTGGTTTTGAAAGAAACCGAAAGTTAAAAAGATTATGGCATAAACTGTCTTATTCGAGATGATTTTATCAATTTTACAAAATTTAATGAGATTTTTGGTAAGTAAGTTTATTTGAATTGATCATCATCATCGATTTCTTACCTTTTTGTAAATTGCAACTGGTACAACCGAATATGAATATTTTACACTAACTTATTCCAGCGGTTTTGCCGTAAGGAGTTGGGTAATGACCTACGGAAACATCGATAAAAGTAGACTATTCTTAATCCAGGCTATAGGTATAAACATTACAAAAAGATGAGGTTTCAGTCGATGCACAAGGAGTTCCAATTTTTGTATTGGAGAGCTGATATGCTCGCTCCATCTTACGCCTCATCTTTACTTCTGGGATAGATTCAGGCTAAGAATAAAACCATTTTAAATAAAAAATATCCTTTCTTTTCTTTTATCCTGTATCGTGGGTTCGTTTACAAACATAGCTAAACTCACAAACACCCAGACCCGGAACAACTACTTGTAGGTCATACAAACATTTGTTCCGTGCGGGGATCGAACCCGCGACACTTTACACAGCAGTCTTCCGCTCGATCACTGCGCCAACCGTGCCTCTGGCGCATTTGGTGATCTGTTCACCCCAATCCAACTTCAAAAATAATTTTCTCTTTTCAGTGGCGGACATAGAATGCGGAATAGACAGAGCTCGCAGTGCCCGTATAGTTGGCGGTGAAAACAGTCTTCCTGGGGAGTTCCCCTGGGCTGCTAGCGTGTGGAGGCAGGGGGCACACCAGTGTGGGGCCACCGTGCTGAGTGATCGCTGGCTGCTGACTGCAGGTCACTGTGTTTGCAGGTAAGAAAGAAAAAATTAAGTAGTATCGTATATTGGGTGATGAATTGGTGATGACAGTCTTTCTGGGCTGAATCCTTGGTCAGCAAGTATGTGGAGGCAGGGGGCGCACCAGTGTGGGTCACCTTGCTAAGTGATCGATGGCTGTTGACTGCTGGTCACTGCGTGTGTAGGTAAGAAAAAAAAATGAACTAGTATCGTAAATTGTGTGGTGATGACAGTCTTCCTGAGGAGTTCCCTTGGGTAGCTGTCGTAAGGAGGCTGTCGTATGTATACTAGTGCGGAGCTACCGTGCTAAGTGGTCTGTGGTTGTTGACTCTAGTGCACTGTGTGTTTAAAACAGCTTGGAGAGAGAGAGAGAGAGAAAAAGTTAGGCCTAACCTTCCAAGAGTTATCTTTCTTTCAAGAGTTCTTTTCTCTTCCAAGAGAATCTCATCTTCCTGTAATTATATACACTGAAAAGACAGTTATTTATTGTGTATTATTTAGAAGTCTGGAAACTCAACTAGCATGGCATATGGAATGGAAGCACATTATTTGTAAGTCATGTTAGCTTCTCCTCTCCTCTAAATTAAATTCAATCACCGTCAAATGGATACAAAATCAAATCAAATATGATGTCCAGCAGAAGAGTGCTTCTTGTTGCAAAATTATTTTTTTTTGTATAATTATGATTTTATAAACGAAGACTCTACGAAGTCAAAGAAATGATCAAGAGATGAAGACCAACCTCACTGACTCTTAATTAACGCTATTAATTAAACTGTTTCAGTGTGTTCGATGAGTTCTACAAATCAAGACAACTGTCAGTGGTCGTGGGATACACTGACATCTCTAGCAAAGATGAAAATGAAGCAGTAGCTAGAATTATACCTCATCCAGAATACAAGTAAGTATCTTTTAGATCACTGAGTACACCCTAACATGCAGACATTAAAGCTCACAATTATATACCAGAGAAATTGTATTAAAAGGACTAGTTCAAACTCAAAATACTCAATACTTTTATTGTATTCCACATGTCGCACCTTTGGGAACAAAGGGTCACTTCTGCATGTTTTCCAACCTTACAGGAAGAGAATTTTAATTTTTTTGACATATTTCTTAAATAACTTTGTACTGTTTCAGAGTATTAAGGACATTCTTATAGTCTTTAATCGGTAGTTTCTTCACGGACAATCTTGAATATTAAAAAATAAATACAAGGAGTTTTTAAAATTGCGGAAGTGACCCTTTGTTCCCAAAGGATCGATGTATTCTTAGGATGTAAAACTTATAATTAGATAATAACATGAGCCCTTTCGGGCACAGCAAAATAAGTGAGTTTAGGAGAGGGGAATCTTATTATTGATAATCTTAAATATTAAAAAATTAATACAAGGAGTTTTTTTAAATTGCAGAAGTGACCCTTTGTTCCCAAAGGTACGATGTATTCTTAGGATGTAAAACTTATAATTAGATAATAAAATGAGCCCTTTCGGGCACAGCAAAATAAGTGAGTTTAGGGGAGGGGAATCTTATTATTGATAAAATTACCTATTAAAAATATTAGTTATCAAACTATTAAGTATATATAATGTAAAATAATAATTTAAAAAAAATATTACTTATTAATAAATAGTAGTTTGATAATTAATATGTTTTACATTAACTATTATTTTGTAGTCAGATATTTATTGGGTGGTGTGGTAATAAAATAATAGCGTGCTCAGGCTTTAACCCTGGAAATCACTCTTAGTTTGTCAATTTTACTTTCGGGTCAGAAAATCATTATTAACTCCTCCCGCCCTGAATGGAGCAGAAGGCACTGTCATACAACACTGACTAAAAACCAACTTGTGCCTCCAGCCTTTTCGATTGTCGACCCATAAGTACACGTGACGTACGCATAGTAAGTACGGTACGTGTACTTATGGGTCAAAATCAAAATCAAAGCATTTATTTTAAATAAGCCAGTTACAGACACTTTTGAATTGTCAAAGACAAATGAAATATTATTAAACACAAAATACAAAATTATGGTGCTACAGTCCCAGTCACAAGACATAAAAACTGTGAAAGTACGGTAGATGCCCATTCCAAGAAGTAGATCTCTATGGAGAAGAAAGGACAAGAAACTCCATGGACACTCTTTTTAGATCGCCAAAATTATTACAAAACCTTTGTTACATCATTCATTTTGAGATGGTACATTATGTGAGAACGATGTAGCAAGTTAAAAGTGTCCATAGTAGAAAATTAAAACAAAGACAATTTAGAAACAAAATAATCAATAGATAATTAAAATAAACCGTGGCAACTAAGAGATGACCAGTCCCAACTGACAGCGCCCGTTCACGAACATGACACATGTATCAGCACCATTCAGCTCAACCATTTTGAAGGGAGCTAAATGATCCGACACACGCGCCACCATCAGCGAGACATTTGAGTGAGCATGACATACTCTCAACCGCCAGGGTTATTCAAGGTTATTCGATCGGGTCGACATCATATCACCATCTTTAAATGAGACACATTTTGATTTGTTATAGATTGGTACCTTTATAATCGACTTACAATTTTAGTTAAACGTTAAATGTTAAGCGCTAATTTACAAGTACTTATCTAATTTTAACAAAGAATGTAACTTGAACTTCGAATTTCAAGTTGTCCTTTGAAAAATCTCTTGATTTATTTTGAAGCACTATTCAAACAGATATAGTTTTTTATCCATTAACTTTAAAACACTTGTCTTGTTTTGACTCAATTATTCTTTGTTCTTAGATCTAATTTAAGATAATTTTAAAAACACTTGAACTAATCTTTTGAATTTAGTAATCTTTTGAGTACTATTGTAACACTTGTCATTGTCTAGATAAGAACATTTCTAATTTCTAAGTGTCAACGCTTTTACGTATTTTTGTTTTAAGATGTTTCTATTTTGTGACAGTATTATAAAAAGAAACGAAAAATCAAAAACCGGACTGCAATAAAAAGACGATTTAAAAGTAATACATTACAGAGACTGAAACAAGATTGAGAAAAAAATACTTTAAACAAAAATAGCTGTATGCCAGCAGCATCGCCCGCTATAACTGGAAAATTATCTCATAGGAACATAAAATCGGGCTAAAAACTATACATTTGTTAATCCAGGTTATAAAATATCTGCAGTGTACCAAATATTATCCAAATCCGTTTTGTAGTTTTTTGGTGAAACAGTAGCAAACATACAAAATCACCCATGCTATTTAAATCGGTTTCAGTCAATATCCCGGTTTCTTTATGCAAATTTTACCTAAACCGATCATAACCGATCCATATCAACCTGTTTGTACCGAAAACTTGATTCAGCATAATGGCATCCGGAGGATGATAACTAACTGGTATCATAAGCTAACTAAACTGTGTGCCCTATGCTATTTCAAGTGCTTGTAACAATTCCAAATTGTCTTTGATTCTTCCTGCATGTTATCATGGAATGAACTGCTGTACTATCTTCTAATATATAAAAATCAATGCCACTTTTCGTTGTAATGTTCTAACTCAAGACCGGGCTCTCCTATCCAAACCAAATGTTTACTTTGTTTTGTTGGCTTTGTTCGAACTATTTATTAGATGCTTTATGTGAAGTTTGCACAAAATCGGACGAGCGGTTCTTAATATACCCGTGCGAAGCTGGGACGGGCCACTAGTTCTCTATAATTACAGTCTTGTGACTGCGCAGCCACAGCGCTCAAAGAGACGATGAGACTTAGCTCCTTCGTAAACAAAGCCACACAAGTCTCCGATACCTTATGACTTTCAACTTTGACATCCATTGACGCGTGGCTGGGTACGAACCTTTATGGTTTTTTATTGCGATAGTCATCACCTGGATCCTAAAGTCGTAAGGTATCGGAAACTTGCGTTTGCCGCTAGTGCTGCACGATCTGACGATTTCAAAGCCGACTCGTCGAAGAGCACATCGCGGAGTCCAGCGAGAGATTTCTTATAGAGAATAGCAAAGCTGATCTAAGTGTGCTCATGTTGGGGTGCTAAGACAGGAAACCTCCACGTGCGCCCGCGGACTGGAGTTCCCTCTCGGATACGTCCGGGGGGAAGACCAGTTTTTCGGGCCGGTGCACCCTGGGATGCGGGCAAAAACTCTTCCTTAGGCACTGTGCCTAAGGCGTCTCTTTGCCCGTATATGAATAGCCTGTCGGGTGGACGCTCTAACGCGTGTCCCTCTGAATAGCAGAGGGCACAGCGGCGGAGCGGGTTTGCGGACGGAGAGTAATGGGTATGCTCGCCGTCCGACCAAGGACCAAGCCCGGGTCGGTGGCGTGTCGTGTTTCACGCGTCACCGACGGGGCCCCTTATGGGGCCAAATGCCTGCCGGGGTCGCGGATTTTTCTTAATCCAGGATACCGTGGCCCCGGAACGTAAAGGGCATTCGAAGGAATATGGGTGGATTTTAGTCAGTAACAGTCTGACAGTCCCTTCCGCCCCACCCAGGGCGGGAGGACTCATTTGATGATTTTGCCACCCAAAAAAAAAAGTGTGCTCATGTTCTTTCTCTCAATTTACACACAATATCCGTCATTGTTTAATCAATCTAATTAAAATCACTATCCTCAACAGATGCAACAGGAAATCAAATGATGTAGCGCTTCTGAAGACAGCACGGCAACTGAGGTGGTCAAATGGACTGCAACCAGCCTGTCTGCCAAACTCCCCTACCCAAGACTTCAGTGGCACATCAGCTACTGTTGCTGGATGGGGCTTCACAGACGAGGACAGACAGAAAGGTGAGAAAGCTAAACTTATGATACGTAGAGCAGTCATGAGTTTACACGAGTTGCAGTCGACAGGGAAGGATGGCATCACATCGTGAGGCGATACAGCACGGTGTCTCAATGGGACGAACTGACCACGACCACTTTGTCACGAAGAGAGTAGTACATTCATCATCAGCCGAAAGACGTCCACTGCCGAAAAAAGGCCTCCCGCTTAGTCCGCCACCCCCAACGACAATCCGCCACTTGCATTCATTGGTTGACACTTACGATATCGTCGGTCCAACGCTACGTCTTCCGGTTTGTAGTCGCCACTCGAGAACTTTTCATTATTACTAGCTGGATAGTATCTACCGCCAGAACTAGTGCTGCTGCCAAGTATTTTTGTGTAAGGTACAAAAGACACGTTCCATGATTCAGATTTTTCTGTGATAGCGAAAGAATCTGTATTGAATTGTTTTACAAGGGACGATAATCATCAAGAGAACAGCTAATGATTTCTTTAAACTTTACTGTCCCACGGCTGGGTAAAAGTCTCTCCCATAACCCTCTACTGTTTAACTTGTACAGTTTTCTTCAACTAATAAGGCCACCAGCCCCAAAAAAAGTTTAACGTTTCAAAACTGATAAAACTTAAAATTTAACTGTAAATGAAGTAGAAGAACCAAGAGCTCTCTATTTTGTATAATAGATGGTAAAAAGTCTTTCATTTCAACCAGAACAATTTGAATAACTTAATCTTCTCTTAGGAGCAAGACCCAACGTCCTGCAGAAGACAGAAGTAACAGTTGTAACCAATGACGAGTGCAACAGCTGGTACAGATCTCAGGGCAGTAAAGTCAAGGTCATCCCTACTCAAATGTGTGCAGGCCATGAAATTGGAGGGAGAGATTCTTGCTGGGTAAGTATCGCTGTATCACGTAACACATTAACTTGCTTATACTAATAACCATTGAGGCCCCTCGCCCACGGCGACTGTTTGTTTTAGTTCATATACTCATAAAGGTAATGCCATCAAGCTGGGATCAAGAAACTAAAAAAAAACACAAGGAACTGATTTTCTTTCACAAACTAAATGCAAATTCAATCCACAGGCTGACAGCGGTGGTCCTCTCATGGTCAGAGATGACAGACGTCACGTCATGGTTGTAGGAGTAGTCTCCACCGGCAGTGGCTGTGCAAGACCCAAGATGCCTGGAGTATACACCAGAATATCCAGATACACTGACTGGATAGTCCAAAGTATCAACGGTGATAAAGCAAGAGGTGGACTGAACTGGTATCCAAGTTTCAGTAGCTTTTTTGGTTGATGATGGTGAAGAGAATACTGTTGGTATAAAGGAAACAGCTGAAGCTGATGGTCATAGATTTGTTGATGTTGTGAAAGCAGTTCAAAGAATCGTTAGAGATAACGGTTGAGCCAATTAAAATATTAAGATTCTGTTGATAGCTTGGATTAGTTTAATTGTATTTCATAAGGAACATTGGAGGATAATAAATAATCCACACAATTTAGGGTCCATCCAGTGATAATTTTATGGAAAGAAGGACCAATCAATATTAGACTATTTTAAGAAGTATCCATTTTATTAATTTTAGTTAATTTTTATTTAGTTAGTATTTTTTTGGGTGTGTAAATGAATGAGGTTTGTCTTAAATAAGTAAGTAGCTCAATAAAAAATTGTTAAAATAAAAATTGATAACAATATTTTCTTAAGTTTATTATAAATATAAAAAAGAACATATACTAACGTCAAAGCAAAACTGTGATATTAAACTTTAAGATAATTTTAAGAAAGTAACTGTTATAAATTATAATAAATGACAATCAAATAAACAAATTCTTTTGTCTACAATACCTTTCGAAATCCCTCTTATTGTCTTCTATGACTGATAGCAGTTTCTTACCAGACACTTCATCCATGTCATCTTTAAGTGATTTCATTGCATCTTCTAGAGCAAGTTTAGCTTCAGTAAGCAACGATTTAATATCGTCAACCTTTCTAATCTCCCTATGTCTAGACTTCATAACTAAAGCAGAATGTAATTCGTTCTGCAAAACCGTATTATACATACTAAGTCTTGCATTTCCTGGATCTAACGTCTTTGTTATATTTATTAATTCTTTACACATTGTAATTTTCTTTTCAATAACATCGATTGTTGTGTATCCTCTCTCTCTTCCATACAGTTGCACCAGAGAATGCTTCAACGAGTACATATAATAATGGTTAGGATGCAAAAAAGATGACAGTCTACAAAGCAGATTCTCCAATACTATCACAGAACCATCCATCATGAGAACGTTCTCCACGTCTTCTCCCATTTGAGTCATTACCATATTGACTTGAGCATTATGGACTTTGATTGAACATTTGTTGCAAGTCCATACCGTTTCATCATCTAAAGGATCATCTGGTAGGTGGATACCATCGCAAGGGTTGTTTTCATCACCTAAACATTTCATGGCACTGAGGTAAGTACCAAGTTCAGTAGGGTCGCTACATCTTGTGCATTTACATGCGAAGTACTTCGAATCTTTTAAATGCTGTCTTCTAGCCTGTGTGCCCCATAGAGCATGGCTGTACATCGTAGCTATGTGATTGTTTTTCATTATTGGAAGAACAGCTTTGATAGTAATTTCATACAAATCATTCCTGTCTTTAGGTGAGAAAGCAAAAGAAGTGTGCTTTGTGTTCGGGGTACAGCTGTGTTCCATCTTGCAAGTCACAGAGTATAGAGCACTGAGTTCAGTTCCCTGTGGCAGACGGATCTCCAAAGCGTTCGTGTCAATAATTCCACAGATCCTATGAAGTAGTTCCGAAGTTATTTCGTAGGATTTTTTCATTTGTTCATCCATCTTGTTTAAAAAGTTGTTAATTAAATATTCGACAATGAATTCATTGGCCTCACTGGAATTACAAAAAATGAATTAGTTCTGCGGGGTTATAAAGACTTAATTTTTGATTGAAATATTTTATTTGAGACTTAATTACTTACAAACTTTTGGCGTTCAACATTAAGTTTGGGAATTGCTGTTTTGTTTACCTACGTTCATGGCTAATGTTTGTTATTTTATATTGTTTTTGTTAAGCATTGTGTGCTGTATTTTAAGTTAGGTCCTTAACTACTTTTGAATGCAAACAAAAGATAATCTAAAATATAAAAATGGATCGCAAAATGTGTTGCTAAGCTCATAACTCGAAAACGGCTGGACAGATTCGGATAATTCTTTTTTTGTTGTGTTTGTAACCATTAGGACCAGGTTCTAACGGTTAAGTTTTGAATAGATTTCGAATTAAAAGAGTAAAATTAGCTGTTTCGGGAAATTCAGATCATTTCAATGTATAACTCAAACAATATACCAAAAAACAGAAAAAGATTTAACACTGCTCCAGGCACGTCCTTCTTTCTCATTAAATAGTATCCGTTTGAAGGAAATTTAAATTAAGATCAAGATTTGACTTCCTGTTAAATAAGTAAAGTGTTAGCTGAAATATTTTGAGATATTGGGTCAAATACTTAAGTATTTTTATTAAAAGCTTTTTATTGAGGAATGTAAATTATGGAAAAGGAAATTATCAGTATTTGTAGGTTGACTACATTGCATGAACGTACCCAGATAGATGACCAATTAGATACCTAATCAAAGGAGAATGCGTAATGTGGTAACTTTATTCTGTTGGCTGGTAAAAATATTGACAAGAGATCGTTGAAAGTAGACAGGTTTTAAAAGAGGAGGTCCAGACGGACGATATTATGACATTGAAAACTACCGTAAATAGAAAAGGAATAGAGACCTCATCATCATCATCATCATCTCAGCCATAGGACGTCCACTGCTGAACATAGGCCTCCCCTTTAGATCTCCACATATACCGGTTGGAAGCGACCTGCATCCAGCGTCTTCCGACCTTTATAAGGTCGTCTGTCCATCTTGTTGGTGGACGTCCTACGCTGCGCTTGCTAGTCCGTGGTCTCCACTCTAGTACTTTTCGACCCCATCGGCCATCTGCTCTGCGAGCAATATGGCCTGCCCATTGCCACTTCAGCCTGCTAATCCGGTGGGCTATATCGGTGACTTTAGTTTGTCTACGGATCTCCTCATTTCGGATTCGATCATGTAGAGAAACACCGAGCATAGCCCTCTCCATAGCTCGTTGAGCGACTTTGAGCTTTGAGATGAGGCCGATAGTGAAAGACCACGTTTCGGTGCCGTACGTCATCACTGGTAACACACATTGGTTGAAGACTTTCGTCTTGAGGCACTGAGGTATGTCGGACGAAAAGACATTGCATTTCCCGAACGCTGCCCAACCGAGTTGGATTCGGCGGTTGACCTCTTTCTCGAAGTTGGACCTACCTAATTGGACTACTTGTCCTAAGTACGTATAGATATATGAGTCAACAACTTCGAGTACCGAGGTTCCAACAGAGACTGGAGAGGGCACAAAATTGGCATTTGACATAATTTTCGTCTCAATTGATTTAGAATTTCAGGTCATGAAAATACGATACAAAGAAAAAGGCTTGTACACAGCCATGGGTGGAATAAGTAAGACTGCTTATAAAGTTGATGATATATTTGTGAAGTTTTTTATTAATATGAGTGGGATTGGGTGTGGTGAGTGTGGTGGGGTGTTCAAGAGGGAGGGTGTATTATGTTGGGGTGTGTTTAGTGAAGTGTGAACTGTGAAGGTGTGTTTTTTTGAATGTTGTATCTGAATAAACGTCAATTTAAATTTAAACGTACTCATAAGCCTCAGTGCCAGGTGTTCGGCATTCCATGTGAGACTGCAAGTCCAGCAACTGCTTAAAACCTTCAGGATCTGTCTTCTGAAGCAACGCGCACCTCAATGGCATGAGTGCATCGTGTCTGAAAATGTACAATTATAAATACATTAAAAATGGTAAAAATGGTATTCAGCTCTTATTAATAAAAAAAAAATACTTATTATATTTATTAAAAAGATTTTTTGTAAACACTAACACTACAATACAATGTTCATTTACATCAGTTTGGACATGTTTAGATTTACTGCTGTAGAGTTTTGAAAGGTGCTACTGACAGTACTTCTATACTAAAGTTTTAATTGAGTGTAGCAAGATAAAAATAAATCATGGTATAGAACCAATATAGATACACGATAACACAAAAACTGCTTATAAAAATACAGAAACAACCGGGTTAGGCAGCAATAAAACAGAACTTAGTATTTTATTTTGTGATATAATTGATAATTATGCATAATTAATAAAATTACCTGTAGTAATTAGCCATGTCTTTCAGAACACATTCTGGTCTCAGACTGAGGATCTCACACTCTGCAGCATGATGCCTCGGATCCTTTAGTCTTGGACAGTTTCCTGAACAGACTGGCCAGCCGCACCTATAATTGACATAGAAGGAAAATGTAGAGTATGTGTGTTTGGTTAAAATATGTTTTTTGTGGGGAGTCAAAAGAATTTTATCAGTTTAATAAAATATAGAATAGTCTACAATTCTACATAAATACAAAGGACATTAAGGTGAATGCTCCAGGGTAGCCCGTGAAATTCAAATTTTCTTGCGTTTTTTGCAATTCGCAAGCCAGTGCTAGGTGGCATGTTGATTAAAATATTATTCGCGGCTGTAAGACGTATGTAGTTACAGAATTATTATCATCAAAATCACCAATACAACCCTCCAAGTTCATAAAGGCGTAGGAACAAAAAAATAACATAAAAAGTCATTCCTAGAGCTTTATGAACATAGAGCGTTGTATTGATGATTTTGTTGATCTAATTGGTCATCTATCTGGGTACGTTCATGCAATGTAGTCAACCTACAAATTCTGATAATTTCCTTTTCCATAATTTAAATTCCTCAATAAAAAGCTTTCAATAAAAATACTTAAGTATTTGACCCAATATCTCATAATATTTCAGCTAACACTTTACTTATTTAACAGGAAGTCAAATTTTAAATTTCCTTCAAACGGATACTATTTAATCAGAAAGAAGGACGTGCTTTTTGAAATAGAATTGTTCAGGGAATAAATTGACAAAATGAGCCTGGAGCAGTGTTAAATCTTTTTCTGTTTTTTTGGTATATTGTTTGAGTTATAGGTACATTGAAATGATATGAATTTCCCGAAACAGCTAATTTTATTCTTTTCATTCGAAATGTATTTAAAACTAAACCGTTAGAACCTGGTCCTAATGGTTACAAACACAACAAAAAAAGATTTATCCGAATCGGTCTAGCCGTTTTTGAGTTATGAGCTTAGCAACACATTTTGCGAACCATTTTTATATTTTAGATTATCTTTTGTTTGCATTCAAAAGTAGTTAAGGACCTAACTTAAAATACAGCACACAATGCTTAACAAAAACAATATAAAATAACAAACATTAGCCATGAACGTAGGTAAACAAAACATCAATTCCCAAACTTAATACTGAACACCAAAAGTTTGTAAGTAATTAAGTCTCAGATAGAACATTTCAATTAGAAATTAAGGGCCTTACTTATAAACATTGATTAGACGTTACTTATCTTAAATAGCTCTTAAGTCACTTGCCATCTCTATTCATTAAAATAGAAATGACAAGGACAGGTGATATTTAATCGGTAGCTAAGCAACACAAGTTTTTATAAGTAAGGGGGTAAGTCTTTATAACCCTGCAGAACTAATTCCCTTTTTTAATTTCAGTGAGGCCAATGAATTCATCGTCGAATATTTAATTAACAACTTTATAAACAAGATAGATGAAAAAATGAAAAAATCCTACGAAATAACTTCGGAATTACTTCATAGGATTATAATCAACAAAATCATCAATACAACGCTCTAAGTTCATAAAGCTCTAGGAATGACTTTTTATGTTATTTTTTTGTTCCTACGCCTTTATGAACTTGGAGGGTTGTATTGGTGATTTTGATGATAATAATTCTGTAACTACATACGTCTTACAGCCGCGAATAATATTTTAATCAACATACAACCTAGCACTGGCCTGCAAATTGCAAAAAAACGCAAGAAATTTTGAATTTCGCGGGCTGGTTGGAGCATTCCCCTTAAGAAAGTTTTCCATTTAAATTCTAAAGATAACTAGATACACAAAAGTAAGTCATGAAAAACTGCCAGGCTAAAAAAAGAATAGACTGAATAAAAACGACAAAAAAAACCTTAGGTACGAGTAGGTAATTCGTTTGTCGCTTTTAGTCATTTTAAGGATGTCCACTGTCCAATCAAAAACTTACTTCGTACATCTTTCACCAGTTTCAGTGAAAACCGGTTTGTAGCACCCAACGCAAGGCATGGCCGCTTCAGGATCCAGCATAGCCTTGGGTCCGAATACTAGAGGTCTTTCTGTCAGGACTATATCTCCTGGTTTCAGGTCTCTAGAGGCAACCAGGTGTCTACCAAGGTCATCCGAAGTTTCGACCTGGAATTAAGAAACATTACATACATTTGCTGATAGACAATGGGCAAAGTGTGAATGATATTTGGAATTCCATTTGATGTAAACTTCCTCTTGTCTTGTTTCGTTTCTTTTCATCCAAATTAGCTTTTGGCTATGGACTCAACCTGGGCAAAATTCACCTCCACCGATTTTTAGGATCAGCTCACACCGAGACGCGACGTGACGCAACGATACTGCAAATGTGTATCTTTTCGTGTAATAAATAAAGTTAGATTTTGAGTGGCTATTAAAAAGTAGCGTGTTGCGAAATGTGTATCTTTTCGTGTAGTAAAAAGGGTTAGATTTTGAGTCGCTCTATTGAATTAGCACGCAGCGTCGCGTCTCGGTGTGAGCTGACCCTTACTATCAAGATTTTGCCTCGCAGTAACGGCATCTAGTAGCACTGCTGACACATTTAATGACATAGCGCCATCTGTGATGAACGATAATAACTAAAACTGAAACGAGAGACACAGTACACTTCCTTTTGCTGAAAGTATACAAACAAACCGAATGATGTCGTTCCTGTACATTTTGTTGTATAAGTTAAAACAGATTATCTTTCTGCGAAGGTTTTTAGATAGATAGTAGCAGTTTTATGAAACTTACCAAACGATAGGCCGGTTCACTGTTACCATTTTCTTGATTCATGTTTCTGTAATGTTGAAAATATACTGTCAAAATACGCGTTTACCAAAGTGTTCCTCCATCTCAATTCTCCATTTTCCAAGAACACAGTCTGAAATATCCATCGGTGGTTTTTACAGATTCTGATACAGCTTTATGGCAATCTCTCACGGATCTCATGTCGCAGAGTCTTATACATTTGCTTTGTCGCCTCTACCCAGCTCGTGAGATAATGATCCTCAAAAATTACATCGAAAGTAGGTACGAGTATATGTACCGATACGTTAAACACGTGTTTTTATATGTTTTCTTTCAAAATACGAAAGTGCAAACAATTTAACACTTAGTATTAGCGAATAACTTAGGTAATCTTAAGACCACTTTGTACCATATTCTGGCAAATAAATGATTATGATTATTATTATGATTATGATTATTACCATATACATTTTCAAATGTCCTGTCTAGATGATTTTCAAAAAGTTTTTTTTTTGCAGCAGCATGTGACCAGTCTGTTTTAGAACTACCTACTCTGAGACCACTTGACATAATTCTAAACCAATCAAATTGCATAATCCCAATACAATCAAACTGGATACCAACCGTTGTTCCTGGCAATCGGCCAGACAGAACCGCATCAGTCGACATGTCTTCTTAGCTATCTGAATAATGTACTATTGTGCTCGTTCGCGTTAGCAATTCAGTGGGACGGTGACTGTCACCTAAATCTATTTTGATAGTGCAAATGACATCAAATGGGCGTTGGAGAGAGGTGTCGACATGTCCAAGCTACATTTTGTGCTACTTTGACATGGTCATTGTTTCAAATGTTTCTGGTTATTGTCATGAAAAGTAACCCTATCAAGAAATATACGTATTTGGCCGAACAGCTTACCTGAAGTATTTCGGTGTAAATTGTATAGAAAATTTAATAAAAAACATTAGTGGTTTTCGACAGAGGAGCTAATTTTTCCATCAAATTAACATAGTTTCCGTTTACTTTACGTCACAAGGAGAAAACTCGTGGTAAGGCCTCAGTAGCTCGATCACAAGATTTCAGTATTTTATTTAAAGCGTACTTGAAGTATTTACTGCGTTTATGGTACCTATGGAAAAATGGAACAGCGCCTCTAGTGTACGAAGAAGGAACAAATTTTTTCTTTGAAATTATTAATGTCAAAGTTCCAGTTTACTGTACCCTTAGCACGAGTTTTCAGTATTTGAGACGTAAAGTAAACTGGAACTTTGACAATTTCAAATTGACAATTTTCAAGGAAAAAATTAGTTCCTTCTTCGCACACCAGAGGCGCTGTTCAATTTTTTCATACAAGAAACGCTGTAAATACTGAAAAGACGCTGTAAAGTAAAAGAGTGAAAACTCGTGCTCAGGGTACTGTACGTCAAAAAAAACTGAAAATTCATGATAAAATATGGTAAAACTGAATACTGATATATCTAGCGAAATTTAATATATTTTTATTTCTTTCTAAAACATCTCATCACTTAATCGTCACTTTATTTTTAGTTGAAGTTCTAATGCATCACAACGCTCTCCTGCAATGTAGTGATTTTGTACAAGCCGTTTTCTCTTTACTGCCGTCGAAAAACTCCTAGCTTCTATTCTGGTGGCTAATTAGCCTCATTTATTGATTAACGACAGATTGGCGGCTAATGGTAGACTTACAATCTAAAACCTTTTAACTATTAAATGTTAATTAAAACAACAAAAGGAAAACTCAGATTTATTAAAATAGCAAATAAAATACTTACACCGATTCACAAAATTATGTCTCTAGAAAAGTCCTCAAAATAATAAATAATAGTTGTACTATTAGGTATAGTTAAATACTGTCATCGAAAATCACTCTGTCATCTCTTAGTTTCTATTCTTGTAGCTAATTAGCCTCATTTATTGATTAACGACGGACTGGTAGCTAATGATGGACTCACACATTACCTTTTAAACTATTCAACGTTTATTAAAACAACACAGGCTAAACTTAGATCTATTATAATAACAAAAAAAACACTTACACTGATTCATAAAAATGATGTGTTAATGAAGTCCTCAAAATAATAGTTGTACTATAGTAGACAAAATATTAGTCTTGATATTTTATCTTCACACAATACGTTAATAACTTTCTATCGGTTGTAATTCAAAGCCAATGCGCACGGGCAACTGTCACTGGTTCTTCGAAGGACTGAGTATAGCTTTCTGTTGTGCAACATGCAATTAATCGATTTGATAGAGGCGTGAGCCCGCACTATCTTGTTATTTTGATTGTTTAATAAAAATATTTTCTACTTATGGCATCTATATTTTTATACCGTATATGCTAAAAAAATCAACGAATACTTGTTTGTTCATACTGATTGCTCAATTTTTTTTTGGGTTTCATCTGTAGTTCTTCGACAGCACCTAAAAGTCTAGAACTTTTGGGGTGGGTGGGATCCACACCTGCTACTAGCGGTCTACTCAGGGTTACGGCAACACTGGTTTCCTGTAACTTAGTATAATGGCCGAGCAATCAAGGCTGTCCAACACCAAACAGTTTTTACTATTCCGTCGGTGAGCAGGAGTTCCAATTCCTATTGGGTGAGGCTGCTCCATCAAAACTTCCAGCCGATACTAAATCATTATAAATAAAAAAATATGTACACAGAAAAAGATTCAAACGAATTGTTATTTACTTCGTAAGTATAAGAGATAGAAATAAAATACCTAATGAAACAAATAAACAATTTACTATTCAAAATTTATTAAAGAACCAATTTTTTCGCCTTACAAAACTTTTCAAATTCTCGTTTACTCATTTCGATGACAGATTGCAGTTTCTTTCCAGAAACTTCTTCCGTATCATCTTTTAAAGAATTTAACGCATCTTCTATTGCTAGTTTAGCTTCTGTAAGCAAAGGTTTAAAATCCTCACCTTTCTTGGCACTTCTAAACTTCATTATCAAAGCAGAATGTAATTCGTGCTGCAAGACACTGTTATACAAGCTAAGTCTAGCATTCCCTGGATCTAGAATCTTCGTTACAGCTATAAGTTCTCTACACATATTAATTTTCTTATCCAAAATCGCTCTTGACATATAACCTTGCTGTCTTCCATACAATTGTACTAAGGAATGCTTTATTGTATACATGTGGTAATGATTCGGATGAAGGAACATTGATAATTTACTGAGTAGATTCTCGAGTACTGTTACAGATCCTCCCATCATTAGTGTATTTTCCACGTCTTCTCCCATTTGGGATATCACCATGGTTACTTGTGAATTACTCACTTTGGCTGGACATTTGCTGCAAGCCCAATCAGTTTCATCATCTAAAGGATCCTCTGGTAGATGGATTCCATCACAGGGATTAGTTCCATCACCTAAACACTTCATTGCACTAAGGTAAGTTCCAAGTTCAGTAGGGTCACTACATCTTGGACATTTGCAAGAGAAAAACTTTGTATCTTTCAAATGCTGTCTTCTTGCTTGAGTTCCCCATAAAGCGTGGCTGTACATCGTCGATATGTGAAAATCTTTTACAATTGGAACTACTGCCTTTAACGATATTTTACAAAAATCTTTTCTGTCTTTTGGGGTCAAAGTGAAAGTATGTTTCGTGTTTGGTATACAACTGTGTTCCATTTTACAAGTTTCAGTATACAAAGCGTTGAGTTCAGCTCCTTCTGGTAGACGAATCTCTAAGGCATTTGTGTCAATAATTCCACAGATTCTGTGAAGTATTTCGGCAGTCACTTCGTAAGCTTTCTTTTGTTTTTCATCTAGTTTGCTGATGAAGTTGTTCATGAGGTATTGGACGATGAATTCATTCGCCTCACTGTAAAGAGATAATTAATAGTTATGTAAAAAGTTTGTTTCTATTGTCCATTTCTGTCAGTTTTCTTGTAATCGAAATCTTGTTTTCGATTGAAATATTTATATAAGATCAATTGACAACTAGGCATTGGTTAAGATTTGTGACTTTTTGGGTTTCTAGTTGACCGCTATGAACATTAATATAAATATTAGTTAAACTATCTAAAATCGATTATACGTACTCGTAAGCCTCAGTGCCAGGAGTCCGACTTTCCATATGTGACTGCATCTCCAGCAATTTCTTCCAGCCTTCTGGGTCTGTCTTCTGTAGTAGAACACACCGCAATGGAAGCAAAGCATCATGTCTGAAAATTACAAATCAAAGTCTTGTACTTTTTGGGCAATTTCTGGCAATCGACTGTTATCTTTTAAAGATCTTGAATCACGTTTTGGTCCCTATAGTATCAACACCGTTTGGAAAATGAACTTAAGATCTTCAAGAAGGAATAGTTATAGCATGCAAATGAGTAAAATAATTATTCAAATCGTTTATTTCATGTAGGCTAGTTACAGGTACTTTTGAATTGTCAAAAGACTTCATCTTCTTCATCATCAGCCTATAATGTTCCCACTGCTGGGACACAGGCCTTCTCTCTGTGAGAGGGACTGGGCCATAATCCACCACGCGGGCCCAGTGCGGGTTGGTAGATGTCACATGTCTTCGAATTTTTGGTTCTAGGACATGCCGGTTTCCTCACGATGTTTTCCTTCACCGTTTTGAGAGCAGTGGTGATGAAATAAATTATACAAAGTAATGCGCCTGGCGGGGTTTGAACCCACGACCTACAACTCGTAAGTCGGGACCGATACCACTGGGCCACCACTGCTCAAAAGACAAAAAATACAAAATCTTTATAAATAGTTATGGTGTTCTCAGTCACAAGACAATAATAACTGAAAGTAGGTACTGTAGGTGTCCATGTCGATTCCAAATAATGTAGCTAATGTCATTGCAAATACCTATAGAAATCGGCCATATCATTGACTGCGCATTCTGGTCTCAGACTGAGGATCTCACACTCTGCAGCATGATGACTAGGATCCTTTAGTCCTGGACAGTTGCCTGAACAGACTGGCCAGCCACATCTGAGGAAATAAAGATATATTTTCAATTATAAGCTTCGTATTCGATATAATATCCATTTATTTTTAGTAGTAAGTTTGTTACAGATATTCTAAGTAGTGTCAAATTATATCACACTGTCAATAAGTATTGTCGTGTGTGTTGTATTTTCGAGAATAGTTGGATCAATTCTCAATTAGTTTATACCTACACCACACTTCAGTTTAGGATTAGTGGTAGGTATAGGTATTGTTCCTCATCCAAAACTTACTTGGCACATCTTTCTCCAGCCTCCGTCAGGACTGGTTTATAGCATCCAACGCAAGGCATGATCGCTTCAGGGTCCAGCATACCCTTGGGGCCGAAGACTAAAGGTCTTTCAGTCAAAACTTGGTCTCCTGGATTCAGGTCTCGGGATGCGACGAGGTATCTACCCAGTTCTTCCGACGTATGAGCCTGGAAAAGGTTTTATTAATACGTACATACTTATTTTATATACCTACATATTATAATTATCTTATTTTTTTGCCCTCCATTGACTACTTTACATAGGGCGTATTTCTTATTAAGTTGAAAAGTAGTTATTATTATTTATCGTAATAAATTTTCATTAGGGGTAATGTTCTATTTTCAATAAAACATTTGTGTAGTACTAGTAATGTTTTTAGGTAACGTCAGTACCTACCGCTAGTACTTTTAAAAATTTTATTACCACAAAATTTTTAAAAAAACCTACATTATTTGGACACGAAAACAGTTATCACTAAGTATTTGATTATTAGATTTTGGAAGTTTATCCACTCAAACACACCAGGCAGGCACATACTTCCATGTAGGTATGCCTGGAATTACATACTTAGGTACACAATTACAGTTACCATAACGTGCCGACATAATTTGAATCCTGGCTCTCTTCCACCAGGTACTCCATAAAGGATGATTGAAGATGAAGTTATAATGATGATAAAAAGTTATGCTTCCTGTCGATAACACCACATTGTGATTGTTATAAAACTGGGTTTTATTTTAACTGTTCATTTATCAGTGTGGCCTGATTAATTTATATTTTAACTGATCATAAATGATGCGGTGGAGTTCATAAAAATCAGCCACGAGATGAAAATGATGAATGATGAAAAGCGCCATCTAGTAACAAGCAAGTAAAACATTATTCTGAGATGGAATCGGAAAACTGTGGTTTGAACCGGGCACGGTAAAAATTAAGAGATGAGCCGTTAGATGTCGTGTTCCTAAATTTTATTGGCCCTTTTGAATCGCGATTTTTTTTTATATCCGTGAATGCTGGTGATGATAAACAACTTGATAAATAACTTACAACGTATGCCAAATCTGTGGCTCCATTTTCGTGTCCCATGGTTCTGTAAAATAAATTAATATAAAGTGCTGATTGTTTTTATCCATCACATGTTTTTTGTGCATTCAATGAAAATAATGGATTAATCAAACTTGATTAATACATTACTTGATTAATTGATTATTAGTGATTGCCAGAGGAGCTGAAATAGAAACTACCTAATTTTAAAAAAAAGTATTAAAATCATTTCTCTGTAAGTAGGTAGCTAGTAACCACAGAAATATTATATTCTATGGTAGGTAGTAACAGTAAATAAATAGTCGTACCTAAGCAATAGCCAAGCCAAAGTAAAGCTATTGTCAATCAGACAGGCGAAGCGAACGCGAATTGTTTGAAGCCTGTCACATAGACTATCGGGCCGCTTTCGCTTTTCTATATGACAGGATTCGGATCGCATTCGCTTCGCCTGTCTGTTTGACAATTGCTTAAGTGTTTAGCGACGTGAATGTCAGTTATTTCCAGCACTTACTTACTTTCATAAATATTTTTCTGATTACTCAGAGCAAGCTCATAAGTCAAGATAAAAAGCTAAAAAAAAACCGGCCAAGTGCGAGTTGGACTCGCCCATGAAGGGTTCCGTAGCAGCAAGCATAGATTAGAGATATAATTATATTGAGATTAGTAAGTGTACACAAACAATAAAAATAACTTTGTTTTTCATAGTATTTGTATGAATGGCAAAGTTATATTTGCGGTTTTTGAAAATGTACTATATCTCAAAAACTGCTGACTGTATCTCATCCAAACCAATTTTCGTTGGTAGTTTTGGTTAAGGTCTACATTATACATTTTTTTTAGTTTTATCATTCTCTTATTTTAGAAGTTACGGGGGGGGGGGGGGGACACACTTTTTACCACTTTGGAAGTGTCTCTCGCGCAAACTGTTCAGTTTAGAAAAAAATGATGTTAGTAACCTCAATATCATTTTTAAAGACCTATTCATAGATACCCACACGTAATGGGTTTGGAGAAATAATTTTTTTTTGCGTTTCAATTCTAAGTATGGGGAGCACCCCCAAAATTTGTTTTGTTTTGATTTTTGTGTGAAAATCCTAATGCGGTTCACATAATACATCTTTCTACCAAGTTTCAACAGGATAGCTCTTATACTTTCGACAAAAAGTGGCTGTGACATACACGGACAGACAGACAGACAGACAGACATGACGAATCTATAAGGGTTCCGTTTTTTCCATTTGGCTACGGAACCCTAAAAACAAAGTCCACCAAAAATTTGTTTGAATTCGAACGCAAACCAAACACAGTTCAATGATCTAGACAATGTCAAACATCTTAAAATTGAACAATATAGTAGAAAATATACTGTATCTAATTAGCAAAAGAATGATCTAAATAAAACACCAGTAATCGAAAAATTCGTCAGTTGAGACAAGTTGGCAATCTCCACCCTATTACATCAATGTCAAGGTTTAAATTATGAGAGCAATGATCTAGTACATTGCCAGCCGTATTAATTTTATAGTAATAAATACTATTTATTAAATCTATGTACACGATTCAAATATTTATTCTTTCGTGACAGTAAATTAATTTAAAAAATAGTAGCAGTAAAATAACGATTTTCGAAATGAAAATATTTTAATAAATTGAAATAAACTTGTTTAGAAATAAAAGGACCGCATAGCTGTTGTCTTTAAATAAAAAAAAAACACTAGCCTAATTAAAGAATTATTTTAGGACTCAAATAATTAACTTTAATCTCTTTTGTCGTCGTTCAACCAAATGTTGTCGCAACGACGTATTTGCAGCGTGCTTTCAACGTAGTTGCAACGTGTCATCAACGTGGTTGCGATGTGACCGGACGAGGTCGATAATGACAACAAAATGTGTTAGGTATCAACTAAAAATTTCACTTTCAGAGAAAATTAAAAAAATTGAAGTGATTGCGATAACAGGCAACAGAATTTCTTAAAATTAAATTAGTAATTATGATCAGTAAAGTGAAGTGAGGCAACGTTTAATCGTAAAACACGACATTCATGACGGCGAAATAAATTATGTCAGACACTCGGTCTGTACAAACTTCACACATAAATTATATTTGGCAAATGCTGCAGTTTTCCATGGAGCGAACATTTAAATGGGTTAACTGATCTATTTTGAGACGAATCTGATAAACTGTGTTTCGTAGAAAACGTGTTTAACATTCTTTTGAGATATCTTAAGAACAGATTTCACAAATGTAACTGAAGTTCAAACTGACATCAAGAACTCTTGATAATTGTAGAGCGTCAGCATCATCATCAGCAGCCTATAATGTTCCCACTGCTGGGACACAGGCCTCCTCTCTGTGAGAGGGAGTAGATCAATCAGAGTAATCTACCACTAAGCCGGCCCAGTGTGGGTTAGTAGATGTCACACACATGTCTTCAAATTTTTGGTCTAGGATAATGTCGGTAACTTACACTGTCTTCCTTCACCGTTTTGAGAGCAGTGGTGATGAATTATATGACACAAAGTAATGCGCCTGGCTGGGTTCAAACCCACAACCTACAATACGTATGCCGAGGCCGATACCACTGGGCCACCACTGCCCATTAATGTAGAGCGGAGGTACCTACATACAGCTCTTAAACGCCGATTAGATTGTGCTGATCGAGTGAGAAAAAGTGGGGTTTTTTTAGGGTGAAAAATCATCAACTGAGTCCTCACTCTGGACTCTCTGCTCTCTGTGGAGTGGAAAGGACCGTTAGACTGGCTAAATAGACAGGGCGCAATGGTAACCCTGTCAGTTACTTATTAGCTCCCAAAGGCGTGGTAACCTACTCAGACATTCCCGCGACGAAATTGGCCCATAATGACTTTAATTTCAGTCGAAAGTATTCGTCAAATAAATCAATCACAAATTTTGAAGATACTATAATAATCATCTTCCTGCCCTTATCTCATTTTACTTGGGATCGGCGCAACACTTTATGTTTCTTCCATTCTCCCCTATCAGACGTCACAGTATCATTTACTCCTTTTCATTCATGTCATTCCTTAGACAATCCATCCATCTTTTCTTTGGCCTTCCTCTTCCTCTCCATCCATCAACATTCATACTCATCACTCTCTTAGTCACATGAGTCTCATCTCTCCTAATCACACCAAGACAGACGACCCTTTCATTTTTTCTGTTTCAATCTTCCCCTTATAAACTCATTCCTTACTTTATCCATTCCTGTCACTCCACACATCCATCTCAACATCCTCATCTCCGCTACATGCAATCGTTTCTCATCCATGTTTTTCACAGCCCAGCATTCCGATCCATACAATACGACAGGTCTAATCACAGATTTGTATATTTTCCCCATTAACTTGAGGGTCATCCGTGGGTCGCAAGTTGTTCCGGTGACCTGTCGCCATTTCATCCATCCCGAGCTGATCCGGTGTGTTATGTCCCGGCTAATCAACTGTAATAAAATTCGTATTACATATATAGATGACTGATATTTTTAAGAAATTTTTCAGAACGTTTATGCTGGTCTGTGTTCAAATCTGGGTCACCATGTTATTCGAATCGTTTGGGACGTACTCGTACAGCGTGTTTGCTATTCGATTGGTACTCGTGAAACGATAGGTCTTTACGTCTAGTTAACTGCAGCAATTGCATAGGACTCTAAAATTCCTGGTCTCTTGCTTTAGTAAGACATATTTGTGTCCAGCCTTATTATTCTGAACAACCAGACCTACCCTGAGCACGACAATTTTCAAGGGAAAAATTAGTTCCTTTTTCGCACACCAGAGGCGCTGTTCCATATTTTCATACAAAAAACGCTGTAAATACTGAAAAGACGCTGTAAAGTAAAAGAGTGAAAACTCGTGCTAAGGGTACAGATCAAATAATAACTGTTAGCTTATTATTCCTTCCACACACAAATAAAGGCGACGAAAATCTTCTTCTAAGACAGTTTCAGCAAGCAAGGATATGGTTTTAAGGATCCCTATCTTACAGAATTAGATTCTATTAAAGTATCCTGTATCCATTATTTCTAAACATTGGTTAACCGTTTGAAGTAGCGTGGTAAACCCAACTGTGGGATAGTCTATGCAAAGGTAAAAAATCAAACTTATTCAACTCAAATATATTCAACTTATATTGATACAGCAAAATTAGACTATCCATAGTAAAAGAGACTTCTAGTTATAGTTTTCATGTAACACATTTTGAAAATATTCTCTTAAGATTTTTTAAACCTATGCTTTCTACTTATACGTATGAAGTTTAATTAAGATCGGTTCAGTATTTAAAAGAGGACTTCAATGTTTGTACGAAATGGAATGGGTACCTAGTTCCAAACTTTTTGTTCCAATTACTTTTACCCAATATATTTATTGATATATTCTTAACCTTTGTTTTGAATCTGTTGAAACGCTATTGCTTATAGTTTCTATTTCGGTACAAGTCCTATTATGATGCTGACGTCACTTTGGCAGTAAGTCGAGAAGACCTAGACACGAATCAGATCTGATTCCTAATGATTTAGATATAAATGGTTCAGATTGTAAAAGTATCTGCAATGTGTTTTTTATTTAATTACAGTTTTATTAGTTAAAAGATAACAGAGTTTGTTGCTAGTTTTCTTTTTTATAGCTTTTTTAACACATACGTGTATGGTAAAAACAGTTTTTGTTATTTTTTCAATTAGACTTTTTTATTGTAGCCTAAAAAGACATACCTATTAATATATAAATAAACTATTTTCGAAGGTTATTCTCCAAAAAAATTATATGCAAAAAAATATATAGGTACTCACATAATATTTTCAGTCATATTTTGTGTATCCAAATTTTTACAAGCACAAAAATTTCACAAAATTTTACCACAGTTAAAAAAACTCATAAATCTGGAAATTCGGAACAACTGCGCACGGGCAACTGACGCTCGTTCTATGTATGACTGAGTATAGGTTCCCATTGCGTAACACTCGGATATGTGAATGAACTAAAAAAAAACATTCAACGATTTATGAAAAAACCATTCTGTACAGTTTTGTTTTGAAAGGTTTATTGAAGATTGTGAACGCGCGTTCTTTTTGGAAATTAAAAGAAACTAAATCCTTAATTGATAATTCTGGTTGGAAAAGTGAATTCTACTTTTTGAATTTCGATTCAAGCCCAATAAAGTTTCATAGAAACACTTGTTCTTGAACAAAGTTCCACTTAAACGGTTTTTTTTTTCAATACAATTCTTAAAAAATAATATGTTAATTTTTGTAATAATTTGGACATTGTCAAAAGTAATTTATCGAAAAATTTACGACTTTCATTAAGAAAATGAAATGGCCAAAATACTTGCAGTATCCATCGATTTTGAAACCTAATGCCATGTTTATTAACACCAACATTTATTTATAAAGGTTACTTACAGTACCGTATCGGTTGAATAGCCTGCATGTTATGAAGCCAAAGCCTCTTCATTGCCAAATTTTCTATCACATACAGCACAACATAATATTCAACAGGTGTTTTATATTAGGGGCAATTTTAAGACCTGTAACACACGTTCGCTTCTTAATTATTTGAAAGAATTGTTTTGATATAAATATTAGAGAACAGAGCAGTGGTGGCCCAGTGGTATCGGCCTCGACTTACGAGTTGTAGGTCGTGGGTTCGAACCCCGTCAGGCGCATTACTTTGTGTAATATAATTCAATACCACTGCTCTCAAAACGGTCAAGGAAAACATCGTGAGGAAACCGGCATGTCCTAGAACCAAAAATTCGAAGACATATGACATCTACCAATCCGCACTGGGCCCGCGTGGTAGATTACGGCCCACTCCCTCTCACAGAGAGGAGGCCTGTGTCCCAGCAGTGGGAACATGTATAGGCTGATGATGATAATGATGATTAGAGAACACAAAAGTTTTGCGCTAGTGATAAGCTGAAACTACAACACCTCCTGCTAAAACCCTTGCTGACTACATTTCAAAACAATATTTATAAGGTTCTGACAAACTCAGTTTAAACTGTGGTCACCAATGTGTTTCAAATTAAATACCTGTCCCCCTTGGGGTGCTAAGACAGGAAACCTCCACGTGCGCCCGTGGACTGGAGTTCCCTCTCGGATACGTCCGGGGGGAAGACCAGTTTTTCGGGACGGTGCGCCCTGGGATGCGGGCAAAAACTCTCCTTAGGCACTGTGTGCCTAAGGGGTTTCTTTGCCCGTATGCAAATAGCCTGTCGGGTGGACGCTCCAACGCGTGTCCCTCTGAACAGCAGAGGGCACAGCGGCGGAGCGGGCTTGCGGACGGTGAGTAATGGGTATGCTCGCCGTCCGACCAAGGACCAAGCCCGGGTCGGTGGCGCGTCGTGTTTCACGCGTCACCGACGGGGCCCCTTATGGGGCCAAATGCCTGCCGGGGTCGCGGATTTTTCTTAATCCAGGATACCGTGGCCCCGGAACGTAAAGGGCATCCGACGGAACACGGGTGGATTTTAGTCAGTAAGAGTCTGACAGTCCCTCCCGCCCCACCCAGGGTGGGAGGACTCATTTGATGATTTTGCCACCCTAAAAAAAAAAAAAAAACCTGTCCCCCTTCCCCTCAGAATTTACCACCAAGAGATTATCTTCCTACAGAATTAAACGTTCTGTGGTATACTTGGAAATTCCTGAACTGTCTCCAGACTTAAACCATCATCATCATCAGCCTATAGCACTCCAGTGTTGGACATAGGCCTCTCCAATTGCATGGCATTTCACTCAATCACCAGCTACTCTTATCCAGCTATTACCGGCTACCTTGCGAATTTCGTCGTTACACCTTGCCTGAGGGTGTCCCAATTTACGTTTACAGATTTGAGACATCCACTCGAGAACATGTGTAACCCAACGGGACTTAAGAGGGAAGATGTAACTCAGCGGGGTGCGAATGCGTCGCAAACATGCAGTCAAAGTGACCTGCCACCAATACTGCCGTGAAGGTGGCGAAGTTTTAGGCTGATAAAATGTAAGTACCATCCGTCAGCAAGTTTTGATACAAAGTATATATATAGCGGCCAAACCTGAAATAGAAACCTTCTGTTGGTAAGTATAGTATATTTAATACCTATAAATCCTTGTTGCCATTATTGTGATCTCTTCATACTTAATTCAAATACAGGCTACCATTGACATCTCAATGCGGAAACAGAGTTGAGTTCAGAAAAAATATTTTTTTATATAAAACATCTGTATGTCACGAAAAGTAATGGGCTTCTTCTCTTCAAAAACACCTTCAGCTGTCAATCTCAGTAGTATAATTAACGTTTCTGACACACGGTAGAACAAATTTCTGACAATGGAATTGTCTACTCAAAGTGTAGGGAAGAGATTTTTAAAGAAAACTGTGAGGGAGCTAATTTTCGGACTGTCGGTGAATCAAAAACAAAGAGATACCAATTTTTCAGACACGCTGGCCACGCCAAATAAGTAAGAAACAATTTTTAAGGGACAACAAAAATGCTTGCATTCAGCAGAAAAAAAAATCAGTACAAAACAATACTTATCTTTCCCTAACATCAACCAACTATTTAATGCTTTTGAATCAAAACGTGAATTCATTGAAATTATAATTACTACCAGACATTGCAGCCGTATGTTGTACAAAGGGTACCTACAGCATTAATACTCAATTCTGTTGGCACTGTTCCCGAATCTTTACTGTCTTGTTAATTATGCATGTCTATTTAGAACGAGTATTGTGTTTGCTACCAAGTGGAGCGGGCGTGCTCCGCAACCTAGTACCCAGTGCCTAAAATTCGCGAAATGCCAACCTGCGAGGTCTGCCAACAGCCCGCAAACCAAATCTGCGGAGGCTGTAAACTCGTCTATTACTGCTCCAGACCTCATCAGAAACTAGGATGGAGAGAAGGTCACAAGTTCAAATGCTGCGCCTTCAAAATAGAATACTCAGATACACTTGGACGACACATGGTCGCCACAAGAGACATACAACAAGGTGAAATGATTCTCAAGGAGAAACCAGCTGTGATAGGACCAAGGATCACATGCCCAACCGTCTGCTTGACATGCGGTAAAAACCTGGACCCCAGAGATTTCGGAGACTATTACAAATGTTCGAAGTGCAACTGGCCGATGTGTGGCCCCGAGTGTGAAAGTGCCGATGTCCACAAACCGGAGTGCAAAGCTATGACGGATAGGAAATACAAATGTGATATCAAATACCAAGGTCCTAACAAAATTCAAGCAGCTTATTGTGTTATATCTCCATTAAGAGTACTATTGATGAGCCACTCCAACCCACTCCAGTATGAAAACATAATGAATCTGGAGTCCCATTTAGAGGATAGGATAAACACCCCTCTGTATACAGTTTTAAGGGCTAATTTAGTGACGTTTATAGTTCAAGTGCTTGGATTACCGTTCGATGAAGAAACTATATTGAAGGTCGCGTCTATATTTGACACGAACTCCTTTGATGTACGGTCGCCAGATGGGTGTACGAGATTGCGGGCTATATATTTGACAGCGTCGATGATGGACCATAGCTGTAAAGCTAATACGAGGCATATATTCATAGGTGATGATTTCCACTTGGCTGTAATAGCAACAGTGCCAATATCCAAGGGTGACTTGATAACAGCTACCTATACTCAAACTTTGTGGGGAACTTTGGATAGGAGAAAGCATTTGCAGACGAATAAATTCTTCGATTGTGAATGCAATAGATGTAAGGACCCCACAGAACTGGGAACCTATCTTGGTAACATATACTGTTCTGTTTGTAACAGTGCTTTTGGTCAGAATACCGACAATCGTGGAGCAATGTTGGTGTCGACAAATCCATTAGACGAAGAGGCGCCATGGAAGTGTGTGAAATGTGAGCACAGTATTTTGAGCAAGCAGATGGTTTGGGGCAACAATGCTTTGAAACAAGATCTTCAGAAGCTGAACAAGACACATCCAAATGGCTTCGAAGATTTCATTGAGAAGTATAGTCAGACGTTGCATCCTAGCAACCATTTAGTCGTGCAAGCCAAGTTGGCATTGGTACAAATATACGGGAACTATAAAGGATATAGTTTAACAGGTACTTGCATGTGGTTGATGTTAAAATAGATCTTTGATTGACGGTATTTACAGTGTGCATGTGTTTTTAACCTCGATTTGAACTAAGTGGTATCTAACTCATGGATTTATGGAAAACAGATACAACATCTTCTTTGCACTTCATAAATCAATTTGTAAACATTTCAAGGAGAAAAAAGATTTGTAATAGCTGCTGAAACCACTCTTAGATAATACTGTTCGCCCACAGTATTTCAGTGTCAGTAGGCTCACATTTTCTCATTTTTTCTGAGGCGTAGATAAGTGGCAATCTCTTTAAAACATTTTACATGAACTTCCAACAAATAAACTGCGAGATTCACATGGTAAAAGTTTTCGGTAGCCAATGTCAATCAATTTAAACGAAATTCCATTATCGGTATCACTGCTACGATTACATTTTTTATCATAACACTTTGGTTACTAATTAATCTGGCTTAAAATAACCCTACGTTATATGTATACAAAAAAGTTCATCATCATCATTTCATATTCGTTCATTGTTGGACAGAGGCCTCTCCAATTACACTCAATTTCATTCGATCACCGGCTATTCTCCTTAGAATATAGATCACTCAAAATTATCTTCTAGGTCTAGTGGTAAGTGACCCTGACTGCTATGCCGGAGGTCGTGGGTTCGATTCCCACCCAGGACAAATGTTTGTGTGATGAGCACGATCATTTCGCTGCTTAAATTCAAAACGGCCGCAATTCGAAAAAAATTCAAATCGTTTTTAAAGCAAAAATCGTATCTATTCTGCCTATATTTTCATATTCCAAAAAGACACCCAGTATTTTAGCACTAGAAATGAGCAAATCACACAACCGCCCTTTTTACATTTTGTCACTTAGATGGTTAACTTCAGATCAAAGCCGCCATATTCCGGATTGCGACCCTGCAGTCAGCGGGAGCGCACGTTTGTTATGTGAAAAAGGGCCACATTTCAAAATACAACCGTATTGTTTTAAAATTAAATTATAAGTTTATCATAATCTTACAAAGAAAAGTACCGTATTTTGTGATATGTCCATTTTGAGTTTGAATAAAACGTGTTTTATTATTATTCTAATAAAGAATAGTGCAGTATTTTGGAATGCTTCTGTTTTGCATATAAAATTATGGTGATTGTGCCAGTATTTTTATAAACAAATACGCAAATAATGTTTAAATTTAAAACTTAACACAAGAATTACAACCTAAACCAGGCCTGTCTCACTCCCTGTATAAAAACATATTATCTAAGTGCGGTGGATCTAACCGAGTAGGCGATCGAGGAGAAAGGACGAGCCGAGCAATATTATTCTGTCACAGAAAGTGACGCACATACTCACAGTCTTCATAATATTAACACTAGTTAGTTACTTTGTTGATACTAACACTGTTAACTCTTTGTTTGTATTAAAGAAATTATTTTTTTATTATTACGAGTGCGACTTGTTTGTTGAGATATTTTAACGATTTTGGTGGCAAGTGGTTGGGAGTGGAAAATCTAAACAACGAACTTTTGAATTATTACAAAATGTGAAAATAAACATTACTGTAAGTTATTATATTAGACATCTTCCGGTCCGTGGTCGCCACTCGAGATCTTTTCTTCGCCATTGGTTATCAGTTCTATGAGCAATGTGGCTTACCCATTATACCCATTGCCACTTCAACTCCCAAATTTTACGAGCTATTTCGGTGACTCTGGTTGTTTGCCGAATATCCTTGTTCCGGATTTTATTCCGTAAAGAAACTCCGAGCCTAGCTCTTTCCATTGCTCGTTAAGTGACTCTTAGTCTCTCTAAAAGGCCGGCAGTCAACTACCACTTTTCAGAGCCGTATGTCCTCACTGACAACACACACTTTTTAAACACCCTTGTCGTAAGACACTGTGAGATACTCGACGAGAAGATATCACGTAGCTTCCCAAACACTGCCCATCCGAGTTGGATTCTTCGGGCGACCTCTTTGTTGAAGTTGGATTTAACTGAACAATCTGTCCAAGGGCAGTACAATGGCCTACATTTTTACAACAATCGGTAAGGGTGCCACATGGACATTTGACACGATTTTTGTCTTTTCCATGTTCATTTTAAGGCCCACCTGTTGGGAAACGTTCGTGAATAGTTTCGGAGAAACAATATCTCCCTGTGTCACCCCTTTCTGCAATTGGATTGGTTTCGTGCTCTTTTCCTGAAGTCGGATGGACATGGTGCCGTTTCTAAATAAACACTCCAACTCTTCGATATCCCAATAGTCGATATGATATCGTTGGACTGCAATACTACCCAGGTTTCGATTGAATCAAAGGCTTTCTCATATTCCACAAATGTTAGACATAATTCTTCAATAAGGTGTTATCACCCTTTTTAGGGTTTCGTTGCGAAATGGCAAAAAACGGAACCCTTTTAGATTCGTCATGTCTGTCTGTCTGTCTGTCCGTCCGTATGTCACAGCCACTTTTTTTCGAAAGTATAAGAGCTATCCTGTTGAAACTTGGTATATAGATATATTATGTGAACCGCATTAGGATTTTCACAGAAAAATAAAAACAAAACAAATTTTGGGGGTGCCCCCCATACTTAGAATTGAAACTCAAAAAATTTTTTTTCACCAAACCCATACGTGTGGCGTATCTATGGATAGGACTTTAAAAATTATATTGAGGTTACTAGCATCATTTTTTTCTAAACTGAACAGTTTGCGCGAGAGACTCTTCCAAAGTGGTAATATGGCTGCTTTATTTATAAAATCCATAAACATTAAATTTGATTTTTTATAATCAAAAGGGACTTATGTGATGTTATATTTACTGGGTGAAACTTAGAGAAAAAATAAAATAACAAACTAATAGAGGCTTGAAATCTGCATCCGATGATATATAACACATCGAGGGGTGAAAGGCTATTTGCTTTAAGCGACATTTTTGCAACTTTACAGGAGAGCCATTTAAAGTTTTAAAAAATCGAAAAAAAATCATAACAAAAAAACTCCTTCAGCTATTTGAATGGGGTAAACTAAATTGAAATTCATTTAAAAACGTTCATTTTTTGATGCCTTTACCCAATAAAAAGGACCTTTAATTACAAAGATAAATGTCGCTTAATACAAATTGTCTTAAGCCCCTATTTTTCAGAGAAAGGAAAAAAGATTTAAGCGACTCTGCAGTATACTTTCAGAATAAGCCAAACATCATGAAGTGACGCAGGCCAAAATGAATAGTAGCAAGCTATTTATCTCAACTGCCAATTGATATTGAATTGAATGGCAGGCTAATAGACATATGTGACATAACAGTATTGAAAATTTAACGTTTGATGTAACATTTTTTTACATCTAATATTATCAATGGCTGTTGAAACGACCTGAATATATCGCCATCACCGAAAATCACAGGTGCTTAAATTAATAAATAAAGCAAAATATACGTATACACAACGCAAGATCAGTTTAAGTATTCATCTAGAATAATAATAAAGTAGAACTGTCTCAATGTATGAACATCAATTATTTTTATCAACAAAAACATCCGTTAAAGTATTATCCGCTTCATCATCATCATCAGCTGGAAGACGTCCACTGCTGAACGTAGGCCTACCCCTTAGACCACCACGCTGTACGACAATTCCACCTAGTGGGCGGCCTGCCTACAGTGCGTAACTTTTCTTCCCCATTGCCACTTTAACTTGCAAATTTTACTAGCCATGTCGGTGACTCTGGTTCTTCCGTGAATATCTTTGTTCCAGATTTCATACCGCAAAGAAACTCCGAGCATAACTTCGAACAAGTTACAGAGCCGTATGTCATCACTGGCAACACACACTGGTTAAACACCTTTATCTTAAGACACCGTGGGATTCTCGATGAGAAGATAGCACGTGGTTTCCTAACGCTGCCCATACGAATTGGATTTTTAGGACGACTTTGACGCTAGACATAATGGCCTATAATGGACTATACTTTTCTGACTTCTGTAAAATCTGGCGGAGCAAATGTATAACTTTCCGTAAAACTTGTCAAGCTCTCTCAGGATCTCCGGTTTTGACGAAATGATACTGCCGTCGTCAATCTTCAACTTTGTCATTTGCCAAATAACTGAATTCTTGGTGAAGACTTTTGAGCTTTGGTTCCGCTCTATTGCATCTCTGTTCCGTGCTGCATTATAGGCACGCAGGTCACGTCATATTGATTTAGAGATGTCTATTGAGTTTGCCATATTCCGACATATCAGCTGAAGATTGCAGCCACATCTCGGTCCGGTCTTGGATCAACTTGATGGTTTCGTTCGAGAGCTTTAGAGGCTGACTCCGGGGTCTTAAAAAAATTGGACTCCACTACTTGGACAGTTTTCACCAATCACGGTTGTTGATCACGTACACAATTTTGCATTCGGTTAGGCACTGGAAGCGATTGTGCAGTTTGAGTTGGAAGTCTTGGTGGTTCTGAATGTGAGCAAGACCAGGAACGTAGACTTCACCGGACGTGATCTTTCAAGCTCTACATTGATATTCAAGGTGACTCTGACGATTCAGTGATCGCCACATTTTCAAGTTGGCGATCAAAGAGACATCACTGAATATTCGCTTCTTGGTCGTCATGATGAAGTCAATCACATTTCTGGTTGTACCATCAGGGCTTACACACGTCCGCTTATATGATGGGAGTTCATCAAATGAAGTTCTTCCTTTTCCATATAGTCGACCAGCCGCTGGCCCCTATGGATTTGCTGCCCATACCCAAATGACCCCATTCTTAACTCATTGCCATTCCTGGACCCACCTTCGAGTTGAATTCCCCTATAACAACGGTAAAGTATGTTTTGGAGATATCCCTGGCCATACATACCGTATGGCCTCGGATACCTCCTCATACAAAGCCTCTGCTTCATCATCAGAATGTGCCAAGGTCGGTGCATATACCCGTATGACCTTTAACGAATACCGATTGGTTATTCTAAGTATAAGGAATGATGTAATGATGTATATCTACTCGACATACTGTCGACTTTCACAACGTTGTTAATGAACCTGTGGACGAGAAATCCAACACCTCCTTCCTGGAATAAGAGCATTTTGCTGGAATCTAGAACCATCGTACCTTGACCTTCTCTTCGGAACTCAGATAATCCCAAGATATCCCAGCTTATTTTGCTCAAATCTTCCTCCAGTTCGACAATTGTTCATCGCTCAATATACAGATGTTGCGTGTTGCCAGGGCCAAAGTTCGTTAGGGGTTGCATCACCTGCTTCGCCCTTACCCGATCTACTAAGCAGACCAGGAATAGCGGAGATGCCGGAGACTGGGTGTCAATCATAATGAGGGGGGCCCGACGTTCGATAGTTGGTCATAGTTTAAGAACATACCCGGGTCCATTATTCGCTTATTCATATTTATCACTCCTTGAACCACTTGGAGTTCGAATGAAGCGACCGAGCGTTGTAGTCTGGTTGAATGATCACTATTGTTAACTCCCGAGAGATGGAATGGAGATGGTGTTATATGACATGAATTAAATGTATTATTTTGGAATTGAACGATTTAAAGCCCAACTTTTCATTTTACCGCCTGTATTAAGCGACATTAATTGAAAAAATAATTGGACAAAAATGTTTAAACGAATATGCAAAATAGCTGAAACAAAACGTCTATTTGGTGTAAGAAGCACCCTAAGTAGAAAATAGATGCAGCTGAAAGAGCTTAACTGACATTCCATATCGTATTTGGTTGACGGACAAATGCTTTATGCGGCACCACAACGTGTAAATGGTGGAATTCCAAATGATTTAAGTAACATGTTAATAAGAAATAGAAACATGAAAAACGCTTTAACCGATATAGAATCGTTAACCTGAGAAAGGGTATTTGGTTTATGTCTCGGTTCTTTATATCATTGTATAGTTCAAGTACATGACTGGAAAAAAAATGCAAAATGGACGTCGGATAATACGCTGCCACTTTGGAAGCAACCCAAAAATAGTGTTGTTTCAAACGCCATAAAAGTGCTCTGATTTTGATGAAACCGGCATCATTCGACGGAGAAAAAATTGCTGATTCCGAATATGTATATAACTCAATATCGCCCAAGATGTCGCTTAAACCAAATAGCCTTTCACCCCTCGACATAGATATACAATGTAGATTGATCAAAATAATAACCAAAAACCGAAATGAAAACTTTGACGGGCTCTCCTGTAAAAAAGTCAGATTTCGAATTGCGGCCGTTTTGAATTTAAGCAGCGATTTGTTCTGTGTCTGGGTGTAATTTATCTATAATATGTATGTATTTAGAAATATATAAGTATGTTTATCAGTTGTCTAGTACCCATAACACAAGCTCTGCTTAGCTTGGGACTAGATGGCGTTGTGTGATAGTTGTGGAATATTATTACCTATTATTAGATATTTATTATTATTATCTTGATACTTCTACTTTTTAAATTAACCACAAGTAGGAATGTGTTTTAAGTCAGGACTTGGCTCTTGCCAAACACACCTCATCATAAGTAAAAGTAGTACCTACGATCATAAGCAGAAGCTATTGTCTGGATTTATTTTTTTATTGCCAAAATTTGGCGCTGGACAAACACACTTACGTCCGTGAGAAAAAGCTGTGACTGTTAGTAAAATATGTATTAAATAACTTGTTTTATAGACATTCCATTCCCTTAGTTGATTTTCCTTTCGTAACATTATTGGAACGCTGACAAATGAAGAATGCTATTTCAAGAAGTCCTTAGCTTTAACAAAACCCAAGTTTAGGTTCATACTTTTATTAGGATTCCATTTATAAACGAATGGCTGGTAGAAAACTTGTACTTTTAACAACCTGCTATTAAAACGTTACTACCAACTATTTTAACGTTAAACCACAATAACGTTCCAATTTCGTTGGCAGTGACATAAGTATCTTTTTCCTTATAGTTTGATTATTAATTCGAGTCAGTAAAATGACAAGTGCAACTGTCACTGATACATACAAAATGAAACAAACCAGTAACATTGGAAATGTCATTTTACTGACTCGAATTAATAATCGTATTTTACACAATTTGCGCCGTGGTCACTTTTTTCAAAACTGACAGTTTCTTTTTCAAAAGTGCAGTCAAGATAGGTATTTAATTATGCACTACACAAAATTAAGACTCAAACTATTTACCTACCATCGAAATACGATTGACTATAATAATTATGTTGTTATGCAAATGAACGGTCATTAACACAGTATCTTGAGGTTCTTTTTTCTTTGTGATTTGGTGAAATCATCAGAATAATTTATTATTCTTCCCTGGTTGGAGCTAAAGGGCCTGTCAGACTTACAAAATAAAAACCAAACCAGGCCACGATCCCCTACAAGACCGTTCCTCGACAAATATCAACCTTACGGTCATTTAACATTTTCTCGCAGTTTCTCTGGCTTTTTCTACACATAGGCAGTTTAACACACTTTCCGAATCACAACTCAAATTTAAAAATAATTCCATTTATTTACAGAATTACCCAACGCACTCATCAGAAGGAAGATAGACCTGTGCCACGAGTTGCTGGAGATAGCTGATAAGCTGGAACCAGGCTGGTCCAAGTTCAGAGGGACCTTACTTCTAGAACTACAGGCTGCTATGACGATGAAGACAAAGAGAGAGTATGAAACTGGGAAGCTGACTAAGGCTGGTGCACAGGTGAGGACTTTTGTATATTCCTTGTTGTGTGCAAAAAATCACTACGTCACTATTAAACACATAATTTCATAACAAAGTGTTCCGCCGCGTCTGTCTGCCTGTATGTCTGTTCGCGATAAACTCAAAAACGACTGCACCGATTTTCATGATATTTACACCAATGGATAGCGTAGTTTTCGAGGAAGGTTTTGAGGATATAATATGTCAAGTTTTTGGATAAGATTTTTGGATAATAAAATTGTAATTTTTAATGTTGTTCATAAAGAACTTAAAATGTTTGAAGAACAATAAAACTGCCAGTATACATTCACACTAGCTGTTCGAATGTTACAGTTAATGTCAAGAATTATGATGACCTTAGGTACAGAAGTGCTTGATCATTAAGTAGCCACTTCTACATATAAAGCAAGCGTGATGAATAATCTAATATATAAAAATCAGTGCCACTTTTCGTTGTAATGTTATAACTCAAGAACGGGCTCACCTATCCAAACTAAATGTTTAGGCATTTTGTTAGAACTATTTAGTAGATGCTTTATGTGAAGTTTGCACAAAATCGGACGAGCGGTTCTTAATATACCCGTGCGAAGCTGGGACGGGCCACTAGTATTATATGATATTTGATTAAAAAAAACTCTGCAAAAGACAAAAGTATTAGTTAAAAAAATAGACAATAAAGCTTAAAGTATGGATATATTTATTTGATGAAACATCGTAACACAACAACATGCAAGACAAGTGTTCTGCAATATGCTCACAATTGACATTTATAATTTACCCAAGTAACTAATGTTAAATTTTATTGTCACTGAAAATAAAAACTTTTAAGCTCAACTGAATAGCGTTTCGAGAAAAAAACCACATTGAGTTGCCAAAGAGGATTACTTACTCTTAAATTTTATGAAACAGAATTACAAACAAAAAAAATTACACTAATTTCATTGTAATCGCCCACTAAATTCAGCATTCTTAAATATTTAATAGTAAGTACCTACTGTTCATGTAACATTTTCAATCTATATTAATAATAGCGCATTCTGTTTTATCTATTTGGATGACTGCCAGATTAAATGTATGTTCATCTGATGACATCGCGCCCTATATATTATAATAGTGATGATAAACATGGTATTATAATAAAAAAACATGTTTATAACACTGTCAATCTTGTTGCTCATTTTTATCACTTCAAATAAAGGTAATTCATGGTTTTGTGTGTGTTGTCATAGTGTTAAGAGTGCACGCCGAACGAAATTTCATAAAATAATAATATTCCACAACTATCACACAATGCCATCTAGTCCCAAGCTAAGCAGAGCTTGTGTTATGGGTACTAGACAACTGATAAACATACTTAATTTCTAAATACATACGAGTACTTACATATTATAGATAAATTACACCCAGACACAGAACAAATGATCGTGCTCATCACACAAACATTTGTCCTGGGTGGGAATCGAACCCACGACCTCCGGCATAGCAGTCAGGGTCACTAACCACTAGACCAACAGGCCTTTTAAAACTTTCAAACGTCTGTTTTTTTTTAAAAGCTTAACAAATTTTAATCGAATCTTCAAACGTAGAAGCAGTCTAACAAGTAGAGAGCATTATGAAACGTTTTTTTTTTGCAAAAAAGCGGTAATAGGAAATCTGTTGCCATTGAAAATTTTAAATCCCTTTAAATAAAAGCGATTTTTCATAGTGTTACAGTTAAATAGCAGTAAGATTATGTTTTCGAAGTCTAAAAATAAAACAGAGAATATTTTCCCTGATTTATTTTTAGACCTGTAGACCTAATGCTTGCGAATTATAATTAAAATCGGTTCAAATAAACGAAAAGTTAGGATTTCAGTGACGTACGTGACGGACACGCTCTTAAATTATCCGTTTATTGTAATGCTTGGATTGTTGTATATAATATATGTTTGAAGTTTCCTGAACACTTGTCTAGAACAATGTGTCGTAAAAATTAAAAGCGTTTCTTGTAATTTGTCACAATGACTGACTTTCAAAGTATGCGAAAGTGAAAAGAATATAGATTCTTTTCTGTTGCCATTTTTTATAAGTAGGTAGTAGATACAACATTAGAAAAACTTGAGAAAACTTTTAACGAAGGAAGGAACGAAGTTACTGTATACACTCAACAAAAATAATCGTCGCGACACCACACTGTTCAATGCGAAAAAGAAAGACGAAACGAAAATATCTGGCTTGCTTTCTATCAGAGAGAGAGAGATAGACAGAGAAACAAGCGCACGCCGCACGGCTTACAATAGCTTACTATAGCAAAAAGTGTCGTTACAACTTTTCGTCTTAATTTTTTCCTTCTAGGCCCCTTTCGCAACGCGCGATAAAGAACTTCGTTCCAAAAATAAAATTTTGTTGCAATTCACGTGAATATCATTCTCGTTTATCAAACAATTTTAGTTTGTTTTATTACTGTGAACTGCGAATATACTTTTATTATTAGAAAACTGTACCCTGAGCACGAGTTTTCACTCTTTTACTTTACAGCGTCTTTCCAGTATTTACAGCGTTTCTTGTATGAAAAACTGGAACAGCGCCTCTGGTGTGCGAAGAAGGAACGAATTTTTTCCTTGAAAATTGTCAATTTGAAGTTGCCAAAGTTCCAGTTTACTTTACGTTTCAAATACTGAAAACTCGTGCTCAGGGTACTGTACAGATTTACCTCCATGTATTCTCTCCATTTTACAACAGCAAACAATTTACAAAGCAATAGGCAAAATTACTAAAAAAATCGAGTTAGTCCATCGGATACAATTAGGTATGTTTTGATAAGTACATAATCTTATTGACGAACTCGAAAAATTTGACCCGTACCTTACCTACCTATTTTTTTACGTAAACCAAAATTGACCAATCAAACACGTCACTTCTAGGTGTATTTTTCATAGTTTTTCGTAAATTTTCAAAAAGTACGCGTTCATTCTTTGTCAAACAGTCAGGCGTGGGCGAATGCGATCCGAAGCGTTTTTATATTTTGTAATGTATGGAATTGTTTGAAGCCAATCACATTGAAAAACGAAAGCGGTCCGATAGTCTATGTGACTGGCTTCAAACAATTCCATACATTAGAAACAAGAACGCTTCAGCACGCATTCGTTTCGCCTGTCAGTTTGACAAAGGCTTAATTCCCATAATAATACTGGTTCCACACTAACGTGAAATGCCGTTAATTATCGCGACAATGGACGTTTAAAAAAACCCGTTCACGACTTTGGTTTAAGCGGTGAGCGGTGCAACTGGCGGCACGAATAAGACATACATTACTTTGTAAGTACGCGAATTCGCTTCTGGCGGAGCGTCGTGGCGTGTTTCAAACATTTCTATACATTTGATCTTAACGCTCGCCGCCCCGCACTAAGTCACAGCTCACAGCGGCAAGGTCGTGAACGGGTCGTTCCACAAACACAAGTCTTTTTTTATCGTGGTAAAATCATCCAGTCCACACAGGGAGGGCGGGAGGGACTGCCAGACTCGTACTGATGTCCTTCAATAGCCCTTTACGTTCTAGGGTCACGGTAATTCGGTTAGTCACGCGACCCCAGCAGGCTTTGGCCCTCAAGAGGCCCGCCCCGTCATTATGCTGACACTCTTTGAGACGCGCGTGGAACCCAACACGCCGTCGTCGACCCGGGCATGGTTCATGGTCTGACAGCGAGTCGCCCATTACTCGCCGCCTGCATGCCCGCGCCTACAAACATAAGGGTCTTACTACAAAAGATCATCATTCTGATGAACACTTGTCTAAAAAAAGTGTAACTGCAAAAATACCCTTATTTCAATGTCGAATGCCGTTTTGAAGTTGATATCTAGTTTTTTAGACGAGTATTCAACAGATATTTAACTTTTTTTTAGTAAGACGGGTAAAGTCTATCATCGGCATTTCCAGTTAGTGTGGGGGCAACGCTAGGGGCATTACTGAACAATTTTTCAAAGCAATAATTGATGAAATTTCTCTTTTGTTTTCAGGATGAATTGATGGAAAGCTTGGTGCTGCTTCAAGAAGCCACAAATATACTAAGAATAGAACCTCACATGAAAGACACATTGGAAGCTAAAATTAACGAACTTACCTATCTTCTAGATGAAACTGCAGAAGAACCTGCTTTGGAGACGTAAATGACACAAGCAACGACCATTTATGTCAACCGATGTCTGTCAACACATTAGGCAAAAAAATCTTAAGTTCGTATTAGTTTCGACCACTCCTGTGCGTCCCCTCGTCGCACTGACCTTGAGTTAGCCAATCAGAACGCAGTACCCCGTCCCCCTCGCTTACGTCGTACCTTAGCGACTTGGCAGAAAATTTTCGTTAGTCAGATCGTGCATGAGGCGTCTAGATATAAATGGTCATTGGACACAAGTGTGATTTGATGCCAATGGTGGACCAGTGGTAACTGTCCCGAATTACGAGTCGTTGGTTCAAGTCTATGCAGAAAATCGTTTACAGCGTATTTCTAAGTGTTATATTATGTCATTACCACTACTCTTAAGACGTTGGATTGAAAACCGCCATTACAATTACCAATACCAAGTCGCACTGAACCCGCATGGTGGATTAGAGCCTATAACCTCAAATACTTAGAGAGGAAGCCGGCGTCTCAGGAGTGGGGTATATTATCTACACTAATATTATAAAGAGGTAAACTTTGTATTTTTGTTTGTTTGTTTGTAATGGATAAACTCAAAAACTACTGGACCGATTTCAAAAATTCTTTCACCAGTTGAAAGCTGCTTTGGTCCTGAGTGACATAGACAATAAGAGGGGGGGGGGGGGAGGGACGAGCGAAGCCGCTGGGTAAAGCTAGTTATGTTATATTTTGTTTTTTTATGTTGTACAACATAAAAAAACCTGTCAGTATAAGCAAGTCAACTGATATTGATAATTCAGGAAGTGTCGACTAAATACAATATTTTATTTATGTAACTTGTTAAATAAACAAAAACAAAAGATTTTTCTAACATTGTATTGAAAATATTACTAAGTATTTGAATTTATTTTAAAGTTGTATAATTCAAATGAAATAAATTTTATTAAATTATTCTGTATATCTTCCCCGTAGAGTGAAGTCACTAAGTCAAAAACCCATAATTTGAAGAGTTTGTAGAATTTTCACTCTACGGGGATGACAAAGTAACAATGTAAAATAACATGTACGTATTTATTTACATCATAATCTACTTACCCAATTGATACATTGAAAGATACCATCAGTAGTAATAGAACAACAAATTATTGATAATTGACAACAAAGTAATCAGGTACTTAATTTCTATTAGGTAACACAAAATAAAATTGATGAAAGTAACTTAGTAGTTATATAATGCGAATGGAATAACAATTAGAGAGGGTCGTATTTGTGGCTTATTAAGATCAGATGACCATAGCACAGTGTTCATTATTATTTTCCTAATAAATTGACCAATCACAATAATGAAATTATATGACTCTTTCAGGCTGATACAAATTATGATTTGTGAATGACACCAAGAAAATAAGACGTACCAGCCATAAAGTGTATCAAAACCCTCAATTTTGTCCTTACTTTTCTGATTCATGCTCTTCAGGCAACTATGTATAAACAGTCAAAATTGTATGAATATTGGAACATTATCGAAACCCTTATTATACGAGTCAGATTAGCATTTGGTCGGTTTTTTCTATTTTAAACTTGTTCAGTTTTAACAGGAGTAATTTTAGTAGGTTTAGTAGTAGCTTCATCTGCTTTTATGCTGAAGTCCAGACAATCTCTATTAATGTGTAGAATGTTCTTGATCGTCCTCGAGAGTCTCTTGTTCGGTTTCGGAGAGTTTCCTATCACGAAGACCTTCTCGGTATTCTTGTCTGCCACTTGGATTCGTTTCTTGTTGAACTGGAATGATAAAAATATTAAATTACGATACTTCGAAATATGAGACTAAATGATACAAATAACGAGGTTGCCGTTGCCCGTGGTATCGCTACCCCCTATAGCGTATAACCGTCTTTGAAGTCCAATCTATCTCATTACCAAAATTCAATCAAATTGGTTCAGCAGTTATGGCGTGATAACGGAGCATATCATACGAACTTTGGTAAACATAATTATTAGGGCTGTTTGGCCAGCGCATTGTCCATTCAGCTTGCTTACAAGGAACCTTGCTAAATTCTCAGCATGAGGCCTACAATACGAGAGTCCTGAAAGGCCACTGCGGCCCGAGATCGCAAAGGGAAATTGAAGGAATAGGGTGGTTTCAAGCCAGTAAAGTCTGACAGTCTTTTTTCCTCCACTCAGGAAGGTTCATTAATGTTTTGTCACCCAAAAAATTGCTATAATATACTGAAACACCACGACACTCGAAAAATTTGTTTTGTTCAAAACATCTAGATACTAAAACCAGACATGTTAATCACAGTTATCGTGCAAAAGATTAATAAATCGATGGCTAGCCATTTTCATTTTTTCTTAATTTAACCCATGTTGCCTCTGATACGCTGTCTGTTTCAATCAAAAGCCTGATAACGTGGACGTTACATGATAAAAGGGACTAGTCATTATCCGTCTAGCCTTTTATCATCTAATAGTTTTTGATTGCTGTTTCGCTCCCCTTCATTGTATTTCCCTTTCGTTCCTACAGCTCGAACCTCCTCTATGTTTCCTGAGTCTCTATCTTTGTTTATCATCTGCAAACCACAGTCTTTTCCAAATACGTTGATGTTAGACTTTTCTCAATAAACAGAAGCAGATCATAATCACTAAGCCTTTTTCTGACTACGTTGGAGTCGCCTTCCAATCCAACCAGATGTTGCTGAATACTGGTATTTTTTCATAGTCACATCTATCTAACCCTCAGTACTCAGTTACTGGTTATCACGATACCCCAAGGGTGTCACAATTTCGGTTCTGACTACTCGAAATAACTGTCAAATACCTGGAAATTGTATATAGCTAAACCAGAAGGCTTATTGTGCATTCTGAGGCTCAGAAGGATCTTTGCTTGCAATGAGTAATCAAAAATCCAGTAACTAGCCTTAGCAACGCAGATAAAGAGACTAACCATAGTACACATACAACACCAGCTCCCAAACTTAAAGCAAGCGATGCCAGGTGTCCTGTCCATAGCTTTCCTGAACCTTGCATTGGTAAAGCCGTAGATGAGAGGATTGATAGCGCAGTTCAAGTACATGAGGTAGTTGGCAGCGAACCACATTATTTGGAAACTGCCGTCAACCTGGAATAAGAAACCGTTTTCATGTTATGCAAAGATTTGAAAATTGAGAATGAGGTAAAAGAAAATAAGGCTTTGTGAATTTTTGAATAGTATTTTTATATTACATTGGCCTAAAGACGTAGGCCTTCCCTTACGGTGGTGGGGTGTAAAGTATAAGTTAAATAAATAAAAATATTTTTTTTTCGAAAGCTGGTTAAATTAAATATTCAAATCAGACGGCTTTAGGAACTTAACTTACCGCATTAATTTGCATCCGCATCCGGTTCCTCCAGTAAATCAGCGCAGTGTAAGGCACCCTGCAGGCAATGCCAGCCAGCAGCACGCAGGCAGTGATCCTCAATGCCCGACTTCGAGCCCTGGCGATGGACTGACCACCTCCTCGTGCCGATAGTTCCCGGACACTGGTTTCTAGACGCCACATGATTGTTCCGTACTGTGAAATTAGAGTCAAGGATGATTTACACTGACGCAAAAGTTGGCTTCAAAGCCACTGGATTGCTAAATAAGAGCGCACTCAATTTCGATCTAGCAAGTAATGTTGTTGTACTGGATTGAAATATGTTTATGTTAATCCAGTGCCAATCCAACGCAATTGGTAAATCAAAAATCAATGTTAATGAAAGAATCAAGAGAAGTTCAGGAAATTAATGAAGACAAATAGTAAGAAGCGCCTACCGGGAGCGTGGAACTATCTTCAAAAGGGCACTGCGGAAAGCAAAGGGCGACTGAAGGAACAAACAGTAATTGCGTACAATTATTTGACTCAATTGGTCTTTTCAAGATGAGATCCATATTTCATGGAAAAAAAATATTAAAGGCTGATAATATTGAGGCTGCTTTACCTACTTATTAGAGCTAGTGACTTTAGATGTAATGTAACTAGGTATTTTAGCAAAGTAACCAATTAACCCGGCGTCATTGAGGTTGGGTCAAAATGACCCGGTTGGTTTTGAATTTAGAATATTTTTGAAAGTGTGCGTACGACGCTGCCCTTCTGTGCAGTAGCTGGAGCCAATAGTGTGTTCTAAACGTTTCTGACGAGAAATCAGTGTGACGGCCACCGGGCTGGAAACTACACGCGTTTAATTTTCAAAAAGGTAATTTTGACCCATCCTCACAATTGACGTTACCATTTTGCGCCATTTTCAAGTAATCAATTTTTATCACTGTTTATTGATTTTTGGTGTGTATGTTAACGGTTTTTTTTTCTTTTCGCTTTTCGTTTCTTTTTTGTCAAAACGTACTTGTTTTAAATAAAATTGTATCGAGAGGAGAGAGAAAACTGGCGAATTATGTCAATTTTAGAGAAAACAGCTTCCTCTAAAATGTTCGTATACAAATTTCTAGTCTAATCTCTGAGCACATTTTTTTTTATCTCGGTAATATTCCGGGGTCACGGTCGTAATTACCGTGACCCCGGAACGTAAAGGGCTATTGAAGGAGACCGTGGATTTTAGTCAGTACGAGTCTGACAGTCCTTCCCGCTCTGCCCTGGGTGGGAGGACTGATTTGATGAGCTAGCACACACATTTTTTTTATCGCGGTGATATCATCAAATCAGTCCTCCCACCTAGGGCAGAGCGGGAAGGACTATCAGACTCGTACTGACTAAAATCTACGGTGTCCTTCAATAGCCCTTTACGTTCCGGGGTCACGGTAATTACGACCGTGACCCCGGAACGTAAAGGGCTATCCTGACAGACCCCGTGATCCTGGCAGACTTTGGCCCTCTAAAGGGGACCCCGTCATTTTGCTGACACTCTTTGAGGCGCGCGTGGAACACAAAGCACCGTCGACCCGGGTATGGTCCATGGTCGGACATCGAGTCGTCCATTACTTGCCGTCCGCATGCCTGCGCCTACGGGGTGGCCGGGGATCATCTAGCGACGAACGTCACTGTGGGTGTCTACCACTGCGGCTGGCGTGAAAGGTAGACGCTGTCCTCTCCCTCACGCGTCCCGCCTCCTCCTTCGCGAGCATGACTGAGGAGACTATTTGGGGAAGGATTTGTTGGTGAATCATCAGAAAAGCCTCGTGCAAAATAACGCGATGTCCGCAAACAATGTCAAGTGTGTCCTGCCAAAAGGGACCGCAAAACAAAGCACACATATCAAAGTTGCCCCAAATATATTTTTCCTGAACACATCATATTTTTTTGTAGTGACTGCGTCTCTAACGAAGATTCTAATTAGTGTTTTTACATTTTTTTTAAAAGACATAATCCTTCAGGTTAGAAAAATGCCATAAGTAACCAAATATACTGATTATTACAATAAGAATATCCTAAAAGCACAAGAGATCTCTGATTTGTTACTTTTTTTAGAAGTTTATGTAAAATTTGATTAAACCTAATTAAATATTTTGGAATTATGTTTTTCTTTTTCATTTTCAACAAATAAATACCCTAATAATTGCATAACAACAAAGTTTACGAATACACTCAATAACTATGGAAATATTTCGATTTAAATATACGGGTAATATTGACCCACCTCAACGCCCATGTTCCTATTTCCTACCACAATGACGCCGGGTTAATAAACTTACTGTCAGAAGCATCAAACCCAGAGGCACCCATACTAAGAGCATCAATAAGAAGTGCCAGTAAATGCCAAGAACTGGATTTTCCACACAGTAAGACTCCAAGTAGTTGATCCACGGTCGTTCCTGTTAAAATAGGAATAAATTATTAAAAATTTGTTATTTAATTGAAAAATAAAATACCTACCTGTAACCTACGGAGACTTGTGGTGGTAGGCCTCACCAAGGCCGAATGGATCACGAAAAACTGTTTGACGCCGGATTCCGTAACCAAGCTCCGACAATATTAGTTCTTATTTTACATGGAGCGACTAAGATAGGCAGCTGCATATCTTACCTCCACAAAAAAACTGTTGACTACCAGTAACGACTGCCAAAGATCTACAAATGACAGCCGCGACCGACGGATTTATATGTTTTCTGAGTAATGGAGGAAAAATAAAATCAATGTCACTTACCACATACTCCCTCTTCAATGTCCATGGCAGGGATAATAGACAGGAACTAATCCAGGTAGCTACAATTAACCTGGGAGCAGCCTTCATGGTGACCCTGGCTTCTGCTGTCAGTGCTGCAGCAGCCAGACGGTCATAAGATACCAGTAGGATCGCACAAACACTTGATAGTAGGAAAGATGCTGGAAACAAAGAAGAAAAAGTTCAATAGATATTTATCATCTACAAAAACATAGATTACCGGCATAAAATGTTCCCACACTGGGCTCTGTGAGAGGAAGTGGGCTGTAACTCAAGCACAAAGGCCTAGGGCCGGCTGGTAGATATCACATATTATCTTTGAATTTTTGGTTCTAGGGCATGCAGGTTTCGTTACAATATTTTCCTTCACTAATGATGAAATAAGTTAGTAATGCGCCTGGCTGGGTCCACCCACGAACTTCATAAGACGAGGCCTTTGCTAAAGATCTGTTTGAATACCAATACTGTTAAAGTGTCTTTAGGGTATTTTATTTCGTGCTCATTACAGCTTTGACTTTTCCATCGCTGTCACCGGTGAGGAAAGTCACTTTGTTGATACCCTCAGGAACACAAAAGCTTACCTTGCAAAAACCCTTCAAATCGGCAACCAAAGTTCTTCAAAACAAACGCTTGGAAGAAGTCCCTGACCAACATGAACCAGGGGCATAAGACCAGCGTCAGTAGGTCAGTCAACGCCAAGTTTCCGATCAAATAGTTACTCGCTGACCAGAGCCATTTATTCTTTACCAAGACGATAAGTATGATTGAATTTAGGAAGATTCCTGTTAAGCCAATAGCCAGCATTGCTGAGGTCTTCAAAGCAATTTCTTGAGCTGGTTTCACATGCCATAGTGTATTTGGGAATGGATGTTGTGACGTGTCTAACTGCAAATAGAAAATGTTTATATTCGTTAAAGCACTTGATTTAATCAGAGTGTATTGATTTATGGTGTTATCTTATCGCGTATTTAGGGTTTTGTTGTTAACAATGAGCTTTTATAGTTTCGCCATGTCTATTTGTCTAAGCTCTGGGAGTCAAAGTAGTGAACAGTTGTGCTGAATGGGTTTACATATTAGTCATGCTCCTCAAAATCCTTCAATATTGCAATGCATTTAATATAACAGATCTTGTCGGAGCGGCTGAGTAATTGACTGTTGGTTCAAATCCTGCACCGTTTTTCATGTCTGATTGTTTGGGTATGCGAGTTTAAATGTTTATGAACGCATCCACGACACAAGAGAAAATTCTAGTTTGAGGCCTAAAAACGAAAGAAAACGAGAACGAAAGATCTCTAAACTCAGATACCGTGAAGCAGTGTTTTGCTGCCACTGTTAAACCAAAAACTGTTTTAAACTTCTTCTAATAAACTTCTTAAAATGAGGAGGTTCTCAGTTGATTTGGATTTTATTTTATTATGCTATTTTTATGTAGAAAATCTGGTTTCAAAATACAATCAAAAATAGTAAAAAGAATAAGTGTGCAACTTACATTTGCATAGTCTATTGTTGTGGAGACTACATCCGCTTCCGTAGTTGACATTTTTATTGTTCTAACAATTTCATTAACAGCTGTTGTATTTTTTTCATCATTCAATATTTCAATACAATATCTGTAACAAATAGTTCATTATGTAAAAAAAATGATTATACATTATTATTTTATGTCACACCTTTGTTTTTATCGATTTTTATTTACTAAGCTACAGCACAATTTTTAATAACATAAAATCAATAATAATACCTAAATGATAGAAAAATTTAATAATGTTATATTTTATGTAAACTATAAATTCACTGCTTGCATGTAAATAATATTTCAAAAACAAAAAAAAAAATCTGAATAGAAATACATACATAAACGTAAACACATGGCCTAGTGGCCTAGCCAGGCCACTTTTCGAGGATAATAATACAAATTATGAATTACGTTACAATTTATAAAATCAAAATACGTAGTCAATAAACGAATTCGTCGGCCTAATTCGTTAACCTGCTAAGTCCATTTTTGGCAAAATTGACTTTTTGATGCAGTTCGAAAATTCAGCCTAATATCTACCGTAGCATTTAAGAAATAACAGCGATATCAGCCTAAAAAGGTGACAAATGCTATGCCCGAAAAACTGCTTTCTTATCACTAGCCAATCTCCACAACGCAAACCTGCTAAATCCTGTTGAGGCCTCAGTTTTGCACTGACAACGTTCCGAAACTCACGTACCGTTTGGGAAAATAAATTATTTTATTTTATTGTTGTAATAATTAATTGATTGTGATACAGAAGCAGTAGTAAAACAATATTTAATAGCTGTCATTAATAATAATAAAATACTTAGGAGTACAACACATACTACAAGACAGACAACACATTATAATAACGTATATTAAAACTATTACTGATAGTTTATGAAGAGTTTAGCATTTTTTTTATCGTGGTAAAATCATCAAATGAGTCCTCCCACCCAAGGCAGGGAAGGAGGGACTGTCAGACTTGTACTGACTAAAATGCACAGTGTCCTTCAATAGCCTTTACATTCCGGGGTCACGGTATTCGTAAGTCCCGCGACCCCGGCAGGCTTTGGTCCTCTAAGGGGGTCCAAAGCCGTCATTGTGCTGACACTCTTTGAGGCGCGCGTGGAACACAACGCGCCGTCGTCCCGGACATGCTCCATGGTCGGACAGCGAGTCGTCCATTACTCGGCGCCCGGATGCCCGCACCTACGGTGGCCGGAAATCGTCTTGCGACGTCCGACGCCGTGGGCGTCTAACACTGCGGCTAGGCTGTGAGGTGGACGCTGTACTCTCCCTTACGCATCCCGCCTCCTCCTTCGCTAGCATGACTGCTTCGCAGAAGGAGCTGACTGCTTCCCATTCCGTCTCGCCTCGCAGCATTGCCTCGACCAATGCCGGGCGCGAGATGTTGCCGCCTATCGCCGTCGTGAGGACGCGGCGCGGCGGTGTTCTGCCCAAGCGGGGCAGTCGTGCACCGTATGCTCCACCGTGTCCTCCGGGCGATCGCGCAGTGGTGACACCACAGAAAGATTAAAAACAGGAGAAGTGGCAAGGGGGCGTGTCGGTGAAGCCTTGGTGTTGATCGTTTAGCTCAGCTATCACTTGTACTACTTTATTCTTGTTTTCATATATTACTCCGACCGTATTGTTTTTGCATTACATACATTGCTCTTTTACAACCACCTCAGTCTATTACCGAGTGACTTGACAAGCAATGTAAAACTGACATAACGATACCTCACCAAGTCGTAATGTCGCATGGTGCGTCCGTTGTATTTGAGCGGGAGAGTCGTATCCGCCCCCCGTGTCGCGACAACACAGAATGATAATTGTTTGTGTGAGTAAATTATACGGAAAAAGTACGCTGTAGTGTAAAGAATTAGGTTTATATTTAAATGACTGAGTTATCGATGGCGCGTGTGTGCAATTGTTCGTAGTATTGTTTTGACAGAATTGTGTGCGCAATATTATCGTTATGGAGGGGCAATTGTGGCTTCATCGGATTTCTATACATTTTGAATTCCACGCCATATCTCCTTCTTTAATATATCTATGGGTGACACCCAGGCCTTTCTTCCTTCCCTATCCGACACAGGTACCTGCCGAAACTTCCGTGTCCGATGAGGACCTGCGTCAGGCAGTAGGTCAGGACGCCGTGACGCCTATCCAGCCTCCTCAAGGAGGGGTCTTACCGCTGCGATTGCAGCGTGCCCGGACCTTGGTTGCAACAGTCGCTCCCTCCATACTGCCCTGAGATCGCGCCGGAGCTCTTCCCTCCGCGCTTCGAGAAGTCGAAGCAGCGGGGGTTCGCCCCAGCGATGCGCCTCCAAGCGCCACTCATAGACGCGCTGGAGAGCCGTCGCCTACAGATCCCAGGGCAGTAATCCGGCAAGGAGGTTGGCCGATTCGCCGGTGATCGTGCGGTATCCTCAAATCATCCGTACAGCCATAAACTTCTGGCAGGAGGCGTTTGGCCCGCTGAGACTGGGCAGGAGTCGCCTGAGGGCGGCTACTGCCCGGTTCAGCTTTGGGGCCAAATACAGGAAGTGCTCCCTGAAGTTCCACCGGCTGTCGAGGACGAGTCCCAAGTACTTCATCGTTCTCCCGAAGCCGATGCGAACCCCTCCCACCGATGAAGAATTCAGCTTAGATATTTTAATCCTGTTTCCTATTAAAGAAGACTGATTGTTAAATTTTTAATAATTAATATTTTGATTACTGATTGAATTCGTTTAACTGCACAGTTAAAATAATTATCTATACACCATTAATACCATTAATTTACCATACTAAAAAGTAAAAAAAAACTGCTAAGTCCTCAACCAAATTGAAACTTCACTTCGAAAACCTGCTTAATTATTATTTTCCTTAATTTTGTAAAATGTGTTTAGGTTTTGTTAGATAATATGTTTTTAAAATATCAAGAAAAAATATATACGCCAACGGGATTTTCAAAATTTTGATTGCTAAACTAATAAAGATATTATTCAGTTTTTTCTTCGTCCTGTAAACTTTTCAAAAACGTATTTAGCAGGTTAACGAATTAGGCCGACGAATTGTCAATATTGTAACTATTTTTCGAACTGTAACTAGATTCATTGGTACCTATCCTTTTATGTTAAGTGACATTTATAAGGCCCCAGTTTAGAGGCATACTAAAAACACTTTGAAACTTACTCGTTTCTACCAATTCTTCAGTTTCTAAATCTTCTGTTTCCTTTCAAAATTCACCAAAAGCACCAAAAATACCAAAAACATGTCCGCCAAACTGTAAATATGATGACTGAATATTCATTTTCACCGGGACTGATGGACAGTCCATATCCTAGATAACAATGGTTTAAGGTATTCCATTACTGTAAAAGCTTTGTTATCTGAAAAATGATTGATAGGAGTGAAATAACGAACTCTGATGATCAAGGTTGCTTTTAACTGATTTGGGATATCGGGTGTCAATTCAGGGTTTTTATTAGCGATACATCCGATACCGATATATCGGCGATACTTCGGGTTAGGTTACGATATTTTTATGACCAATCCAACGATACTTTTTAATTTAAAAATGTAGTGTAAACAAGCGTGCTGTCTCGTCTATTTCGTTGCAAACGAGCCACGAACTATGTCCGGGGAAACCTTTGCCGACTTGCGAAATCGCCTTTGTCCGAAAAAGCTAATTAGGTACTAAAATAATATCTAATACGAGTATCAACCTATATCACTATTTTTATATTTAAAAAAACTGACTTGTGATTAACTATTTTAACTTATTTTTTTAATTCACAACTAGCGTATCGGTATCGCCGATATTTTTATAAGAGTATCGGAATCGGTATCGTATTGGCGAAAAGGCATATCGATGCATCCCAAGTTTTTATCTTTGTGAATGAAAATATACTAACTAAATATTTTTAGGCATGTTTACATCAAATAAATTGCAAATACAATTAGTACGTCAGTTAGAGTTAAAAAATAATCGATATATATATCATATTTTTTATTTTGTCAATCAATGCATATTTACGAAGATGTGATAATTATATTGAGATTTTTAATAAATAAATAAATCATCAATTGAGCCCTGCCACCCAGAGCTAGACTCATTTGACTCACATAAAATCCACGGTGTCCCCTCAAAAGCGCTTTACGTTTAATATTTATTTATATTACTTCTTACTTCTTAGTTATAAATGAAAATCATTAGTTTACAAAAAAAAAATCACGGGCCGCGTGTTGCCGCCCGCTGATCTAAAACTAAATGTTGTGTTTCTTTGTCTTTTTATAAAATATTTTTATTGTAACCCTGGCACACAACATAATATGCAATGCTTATCTACTAGTAGGTATCTCGCTTGAGTAGTATCAGAGAGTGAATTTCACTAGAAATGTTTTGTGTTTCAATTTACTTGCACTCGATAAATGAGTCATACATAGCATTATGTATGTGATTCCCCGACAGGTCGGTAAGGCACAGGTGATGTTATTTATTGTCAGAACCATTTTTGGCATTGGGCACTCTGGGTCTATGCAATGATTTTTGGCCTGGTGACTTGTTACTCTATGTCTGTTTTTAGAAGGCCAGAGGATGCTGGGGTCGTGGGACTGTCTCATCAGGTTCACCGTGACCCTGGAACGTAAAGGGCTATTATCGTGTCACCCTGGATTTTAGACAAAACGAGTCTCGATTTGATGATTTTACAACGATAAAAAAAGTCTGTAAAGTAATTAATACTTGACAGACTTTTTTATAAACAAAATTTTTAATAAACAAAACAAAGATTTTTCAAAAGAAAGACAAAGCAATTTTCATCACAACGATATTGCATTTAGCGCCATCTACCAACTCATACTAGAACTTTAGAGACTCGCTAGGGCGAAAGACTCGTCTCAACTCTTTTTGACATGAGCTGTTCAAAAGCACAAATAGTTTCACTTTGTACTGCTAGATGTCGTTTAATCCATATTATAGCCTAATTTTCCTCTCACAGATATTTAAGCCCTGTGCCCCAGCAGTGGGAACATTATAGGCTGATAATATTCTGTGTGCTAAAGAATGCATGTGTGCATGAATAAACACTATAAAAAAATATTGTTCAAACCCCACAGCTGGGACAAAGCTTACAAACGTCTTCATGACATAATTTATTGTTTGTTTCTAAGTTGCTCGTATTATATATACGAAAATTTATAGAAAAGAAAGGAAATTATATACCCACACCTACACACATTTTAGTGTACCCATCCTCTTCTTTCGAAATTCTCAAATTACAAGTAGGTAAGTATATGAAGAACTTATCACGGAACGGTAAGCGTATTTTAATGAAGTCCAAAAATTCATTGTTTTAAAGTTTCACATGGACAAATGCGATTTTGATGTGTGGCATTGAGATCTTCAAGATAGGTGTGAGTGTCACTAATGTTAGATTTATCTCGTTAGATCAGGGGTTCTCAAACTTTTTTGGTTGAATCCTTTTAAATAGCGAATGTTTTGACGGAACCCCAAAATAAAACGTCTTTTGTAATGCGGACCGCGAAGGAGTGGAACTCTCTGCCTGCATCTGAGTTTCTGAACGCATACAACCCTAATATCTTCAAAGTTAGAGTGAACAGGCTTCTTCTGGGTAAGCTCGCTCCATCGTCGATCTTGTCTTAGTCACTCCTGACCTAGACTAAGGTCAAGAGCAAACCTATTGATTGAACATAAAAAAAAACTGATACGTGTAAGTATTTCTTTAATAATGGGCATGTTAAAAAGTAACAAAAGAAGTAAAAATGTATGAAACTGTTTTCTCATTTTAAACCGATTATTTTCGTCATCAATCGGTTGATATTAGATTTGCTCGAAGAGAGTTAAAGTTTACTAGTATTCTCGCGGAGCCCCCACAAAGGCTTTGCGGAGCACTGGGGCTCCACAGAGCACACTTTGAGAATGGTTGCGTATGATGATTGTTTTTCACGAAAATACCTGATGATTGCAGCTGTTACTTGTGATTGTAAACTGTATGTTATTTAGAACGTGTGTCATGAAGATGGATGTAAAAATAAAGATAAAAGCGGTTTTGGTCCAGTACCTACTACCTACTATAGCTCGCCGTCCGATCAAGGGCCAAACCACGTCGGCGTAAACGGCGCGTCGTGCTTCACGCGCAGCCCAGCTTTCAACAAACTGACGGACTTGATAGGGCCGAATACCTGCAGAAGTCGTGGGCTTGTCTTAAATTAGGGTACTCCAGCCCTGGAACGTAAAAGGCAACTGAAGGATGGTGACAGACTAAACCTGTAACAAGTCATTTGTGATTTAAATGTGGCTCTAATCTATTGACAGACATGGCCGACCCACAGACTCTAACGCAAGCCTAAAATATATGTTTTCCGTTTTTAACCGACGAAAAAAAAGGAGGAGGTTCTCAATTCGACATGTTTTTTTTTTTTTTTTTATGTATGACCACGCATAACTTTTCCCAGCGTGGTCCGATTTCAAAAATTCTTTTTTTGTTGGAAAGAGTATATCTCAAAGTTGGTCCCATTTTAATTTCAAAACTAAAATCGGCCTCTAAGGGTAGAAAAAAAGGAATTGATTGTCAACTTTCCTACAGAATTTTCAGTTGTGAACCGATTCGTTTGAAATAAAGTTAACATATGTAGTTCTGAGGACATTACTATATAGCAGAGATGTGGAGAAGATAACATGATGGTGTCACCATCATCAGATCAACTCCAGATCCCTGTTATGTTGTGAAGTCAGTCCCAAGAGTTCCTCAACAGCTGAGTGAAATGAGTCCAAACACGATATAGCTGCAGCTATATCGTGTTTGGACTCATTTCACTCAGCTTGATGAGACTTTAGACCCAGCTGAGGTATCATTGTCATCGAGGGTCTGAGGATGGTGACGGAAAGCAGGGGCAAGAGGTCCTCAACAGTTAACAGCACCTATATCGTGTTTGGGCTCATTTCATTAGTCTTGATGAAAATTTTAGACCTAGCTGGAGTATAATTGTCATCGAGGGTCTGATGATGAGGACAGAAGGCAGTAGCAAGAGATCCTCAACAGTTAACAGCAACTATATCGTATTTGGGCTCATTTCATTCATCATGATAAGAACTTTAAACATAGTTGGGATTTGACAGTCGTTGACAGTCTGAGAGTGGAGTTTTTAGTTGCAAGTTACAGGTCCTCAACAGTTAATACTAATTACTGTGACGGTTACGTTGACAATGACAAAAGGGAAGACGGGTTTTTCCATGTGTTAAACACTCTAATCATGGTATACAACTAAAAAGCTAAAAATAATAACTTTTTAACAAAAATATCAAACCGACGAAAGATTGAACTGAAAAGCTAAAAATAAATTTTGAGGCGGCGCCGGCGCCAAAGAAACAATCAACGAAAAGCAACCTAGCTACAATAAAATTATGCTTCGCTTCAAATAATTAATTTAGGTACATGTTTGTATGTTTGTTTGGCGCCGCCTCAAAATTTATTTTTAGCTTTTCAGTTCAATCTTTCGTCGGTTTGATTTTTTTGTTAAAAAGTTATTATTTTTTAGCAAGAAAGGAAGTAATTCGTCCGCGGATGTACTATCCGTTCGTTCTTTTTTCTTTATTTATGAGGGCACCTTAATTTAACTCTGTACACTTCCAAAACACTACAAAAACCATTGAATTATTACATTTACAGACACTTCACATAACAATTTACCAAGCCTTATCGACAAAACATTTAACAAAATTGTTTAGCACATCAAACCAAGATAATCAAATACTAACATATCAAGTCATAATCGCTGTAAAACGGTTTGTCCTCGTCTGAGCACAAAATGAGACAATATTACGGCAATTTTGTATGTGTAATGTATCCTTATATCATTGTTTTGTGATCTAAATGACTGCCAACTAAATTGTGGTTAAAATAGTGAGAATATTCCATTGTTTTTGTTTGTCACTGAGAACTTAGAAACTTAGAAATGGACTGTCGAAATGAGGAGTTCTTAATCTCGTATCAATTTTGTTATAGAAAGAGTAACTGCTTCAGAATATCAATTATTTTTTCATTAGGTACTCATACTCAGAAAGCCTACTTTCAGAGTATGAGTAATGAAAAAATATCAGGCATGTAATGACCTATCATTACATGCCTGATAAGCCGTTTGAAAGTTACCCATTGCAGCCCTAGGGAGAATTGCTTTCAACTGACAGCTGCCAAATTTAAGAAAAAAAACTAAGTAGTTCTATTTTGACACTCCTATTGAACCATATTCAAACTTTTATACAGCCACTAAATTACAGAGCGATTTAAAATTAAAATAACATAAAGTTAAGTATTAAGAATATAAATAATGACTTTAAAATAATTTAGTTTTAATTATTTATCTAAAATATCACAGATTTCGACAAAATCTTTGCCGTTTTTTAAAATGAACGTGAAAAATCCTGGCTGTATAGCTGGACGACCACAGCACAAAAATTAATAAAAAAAAAAATAAGCGGCAAAGTGACAATCCGATCTACAATCAATACTCATTTTTTGTTAAGCTAATAATTTATGTTGTTAATTTTACTTTCCTCGTATTCGTAATGAAAGCACAGTGTTTACCTCGAGTAAATTACTTATTTAGTCCCTCGAACTATTAGCGCCCTCACTACGTTACGGGCGCCAAACCCCGTCTCGGGACGTAAATAAGTAACTTTCACGCCTTGGATAACAATGTACTATTAAACGCACGCTCATCCTTTCACGATTTAAACCCGTGTCTTCTGGATATGTACTGCAGACGTCTTACCAATTAGACTACTGCAACTTACACTCAGAAGCTGAATCTTCTATTCCCTCGTTTGAACGTTTACCCTACCTACGCGCTACAACGGTAACGTGGCGCCATCTCTCAAAATTCTCAAAAATCATCTTTAAGTTAGGCATGTTCCCGTTTTTAACATAGGTAGGTAGCTTCAGGTCAGTGATGACTGCTTCAAATTGCATGGGAAACTTAGACTCATCTTGAATTGAACTTCGTACACACATAAACGGAACCGTTCGAGCTGTTGATGCCGACGACTGGAACAGCAATGTCAGCATCAAGCACTTGAATTTAGAACTGTTCAATTGTAAATTGTATTGGGCCTAACTTACACTTTGTAGTTTGATATTTTGCCGATATACAGTGACAGGCTTATCGCTTAGCAAATAGTGATTGATTAAAAATCTAAAGCAAGTTAGTTTAAGTTTAAATGTAAGCATCAATCAACAGAAGCATGTTTCAATTAGTGATCCATAACAGTAGTATTTTGTAAGGTGATAAGTAATTCTTCACGCATGCACTTTTACTACAAAAATAAGTTGAATATCTCGTCATTCATTTGCAAACATTGAAACGATTAAGAGCAATATGAATGTCTACCCAAAAAAAGTTCATATTCAACAAAACATCCTCAACTTTGCAATCACAGCGTCACCTCTGTCTGCACCACAAACTCGTAATGACACAGCGCCTCTATAATCCAGAGACAACGCAGAGCCGTGTAAATTCAACCACAACGTACAGAAACCTCCCCGAACATTAACACACAACTAATGACTTAAATAAAGTCGCCATAATGGAAACGTGAAGAAAGAAACGTCAACTGAGATGTGTCTGGCAGGATGTAGGAAGATTTTGGAATGGGAGAGGAAAATAATATGACTTGAGTGTAGGATAGTAAAGTTTAAAACTGTGTTATAGGTGGTAATTTAATGTTATTGGCAGATAGAATGGAAACCATGCATCGGAAAGTTTAGCGTACAACGGCCACCCACAAGGAGGACAAACATTCTGATGAAGACCACAGGACCGCACTGGATGTAAGCCGCTTCCAACCGGTCCTATTGGAAATCTGTAGGGAGTCCTATGTTCAGCAGTGGTGGACGTCCTACGGCTGATATGATGATGATGACAATGCAAAAATAAAGGTCAAAGAGACGACCTAAAGTGTCGTTCTATAAGCGGTACAATGATGGAAAGCTCAAAAGTTTATTCAATTGACTTGTTGAAGGTAAAGTTAAAAACCGGCCAAGTGCGAGTTGGACTCGCCCATGAAGGGTTCCGTAGCAGCAAGCATAGATTAGAGATATAATTATATTGAGATTAGTAAGTAATATACACAAACAATAAAAATAACTTCGTTTTTCATAGTATTTGTATGAATGGCAAAGTTATATTTGCGGTTTTTGAAAATGTACTATATCTCAAAAACTGCTAACTGTATCTCATCCAAACCAATTTTCGTTGGTAGTTTTGGTTGAGGCCTACATTATATATTTTTTTAGTTTTATCATTCTCTTATTTTAGAAGTTACGGGGGGGGGGGACACACTTTTTACCACTTTGGAAGTGTCTCTCGCGCAAACTGTTCAGTTTAGAAAAAAATGATGTTAGTAACCTCAATATCATTTTTAAAGACCTATTCATAGATACTCCACACGTATGGGTTTGGTGAAAAATTTTTTTTTGAGTTTCAATTCTAAGTATGGGGGGCACCCCCAAAATTTTGTTTTTTGTGTGAAAATCCTAATGCGGTTCACATAATACATCTTTCTACCAAGTTTCAACAGGATAGCTCTTACACTTTCGACAAAAAGTGGCTGTGACATACACGGACAGACAGACAGACAGACATGACGAATCTATAAGGGTTCAGTTTTTGCCTTTGGCTACGGGACCCTAAAAAGGTATTGTTTGGAAGTCATCATTTTTATCATCATGGACGGCAAAAAGTCCGTTGTTGAAAGAGTCTATTGATGAGACGGATATAAACGAATCGTCCTGTCGGCGAAAAGTCCCTAGGTGAAAAGTTCTATCGATGAATCGGACATAAATGAATCGTCCTCTCGGCGAAAAGTCCAAAGGTGAAAGAGTCTATCTGTGAAACGGCCATAAATGAATCGTCCTGTCGGCGAAACGCCCAATGGTGAGCCAGTCGTCGGTGAATGGTTGCAGAATCTGAGCAAGCTGTTGAAAAGCTTGTAAATTCTTGTAGAAAGATGAAAATTTTTAATATAACTAACACTTCTGAAGTCTCAGATATTAAATTAATAAGGATTCTAAAATTAGCGTTGAAAATAATACTCTCCAAGAAAGATCTTGACCAAATATAAATAAAACAGCCACACATGATATTAAAAACGATAGTTTGCATAAGAAACAGACAACTTATAAGGAAACAACGTAATGAACGTTTACCGGTCATGCCATGTCACGAGTGATCGAATGACCTTTGTCTGTACTAGTGTATGATATCAAATAGGACAGTCTTTATTCTGGTTGAAAAAATACGGCTCAAGTAATAAATGGAGTTGAGTAGGGACATCTAGGAGTCTTTGGTGATGGCAGGTAGATTAACGCTGTAGATCGAGTGACGACTAAGGACTGAAAAAGAAGTGCTGGTTTGAGCCTTGCGTCGATAGTAAATCCCTAATGAGCCAAAAAGGGAATGAAACAGAAAGACATCATGATAAAGGTGACATAACAATAAGTGTGTAGAAGAATGGAACAGATATATGATTAATTTGCATCAAAAAGACGTGAGTTCTGTTGAAGGAAAAATTGGAAAAAAAGGTTCTTGTACTAACTTATAGACTAAGAAAAAATTGATTGACTTATACAGTTACTGTTTATTGTAATAGTATACAATAAAGTAGAAAATAAGAAGTTAATTTATCCAAAACAAAGACTACAACAGAAGGAACCAGCGTTGGTTCTACAAAGATTGCTTACTACTTTTTTTTTTTTTTTTTTTTTAGGGTGGCAAAATCATCAAATGAGTCCTCCCGCCCTGGGTGGGGCGGAAGGGACTGTCAGACTCTTACTGACTAAAATCCACCCGTGTTCCGTCGGATGCCCTTTACGTTCCGGGGCCACGGTATCCTGGATTAAGAAAAAATCCGCGACCCCGGCAGGCATTTGGCCCCATAAGGGGCCCCGTCGGTGACGCGTGAAACACGACACGCCACCGACCCGGGCTTGGTCCCTGGTCGGACGGCGAGCTTACCCATTACTCACCGTCCGCAAGCCCGCTCCGCTGCTGTGCCCTCTGCTAATCAGAGGGACACGCATTGGAGCTTCCACCCGACAGGCTATTTGCATACGCGCAAAGAAACCCCCTTAGGCACACAGTGCCTAAGGAAGAGTTTTTGCCCGCATCCCAGGGCGCACCGGCCCGAAAAACTGGTCTTCCCCCCGGACGTATCCGAGAGGGAACTCCAGTCCACGGACGCACGTGGAGGTTACCTGTCTTAGCACCCCAAAGATTGCTTACTACTTGGAGATTTTAAATTAACCTATTTTAGACTTTTATGTACAGTAGGTGAGCTTTTAAAATTACTAAACTTAGAACCCAAACAAAGCATAAACACATACACAAACAGCAAAAAAAATCCGTTCAGAATACACCCGCATCAGAAAACCACAACTGTCGACAGCAATTTCGTACGAATGAGGTTGGCATACACGTCTCAATCCTTGCAAACCTCTTTTAAAATGAACCTTATTGCCTGAACTTAGGAGCTGAGGGTTGTAAGGTAATTTTGCATATAATGGAAATCGTGAGGACATGTATACGTCTAGCACTTTGCAGTACTTTGCGACATTATGATTGTTGTTTGAGTTCATAATTGGCATATGGCGTTATTAGCTTGATTGTAAGCGTTAAGAACGAGGGATTATTTTGAAGATTGTGGTGTTAATTGGAATTTGTTAGTGGTGTTGCTATTCTTACGTCATAATGTTAAAATTGATAGGTTCGTTGAGAATCAAAAAGAACTACCTCTTCTTCCTCGTAGAAGATGGCGGGACGAGCTGTACAAAAAAAAAACACTAGTGTGCCACTTTGGCCTTGGATCGTGAAAAATGTAAGTTATGGGAAGAGGCCTCTGCCCAGCAGTGGGATGATGCAGGCTTGCAGTATGAGTACTATCTCGCATGATGGGAAGCAACGATGTGGTCCAATAGTTTCGTTTATCTAAAAAGATTCTTACGCTACTGATTTTAATGGTGCAATTTGGGTGTCTACTGTTTCTGCCCTCTGTGCTCCAAAAGCTGTAGTGAAATAGATTTCTGCTTTGCCATAGATTATTGTATAAAAATCGATGTCCAAGTTGTGTTAAATATTAGAGATTTATGCCAGGAATGTTTTAGTTCACTCGGAATCTATATTTAAAGTTAATAAGCTCGCCCCCTAGATGGTATTTTAACGTACCCGGTAAAATGTGAGTAAGGCACTAAAGATGTCAGCATCATAATCCACAGTCTGAGTTCATCTACTGCAGGGTTTCCCCCTGGGCCTCTCTTTGTTTGTGTCAATCTCCATTTTCTAGTGCTAGCCTAACCCAAGTTTTACCCACGACTACTATACCACTTACCATTACCATTATAGATATACCTGTACCAAACCTTTGTAACATAATCTGTTACCGTTTAAGCAAACCTTATTTTGAAATCTACATTTAAATTCACTGAAAAAACTCAACATCTCTAACAGAACAGAGCACAAGTCCCAATACTAACCTACAAACATGTATAAAATCCTTTTAAATCAATATTCAAGAGAATCGCAGACAATCTTCAAATCTCCAGACTGAATGAAATCTAATAAAGTCAGTGGTGGCTGATAAAAATTCACTGAGACATGCGGTACGAGAAATTAAACGTAATGACATGAAATGACGTGGAAGGGGAGGCGATGTGTGGTTTCGTCTGTCTGGGGAGTTATGGAGTTATAGAAATGTATTTTTCACTGGATTCTTTCGTTGAAAGTACAATAAATTGTAGCACGTTTACATTATAATGGAAATTAATTTGTTGTTTAATTAATTTCAGAAATGAGTATAGAGCATAGATATCCTAGTTTTTTTTTAGTTTACTACGAGATGTGACATCTACCAACCCGCACTGGACCCGTCTGGTAAATTATGGCCCACTCCATCTCACAGAAAGGAGACCTGTGTCCCAGCAGTGGGAACATTTATAGTCTTGTAGCGTTGAGCCACCTTCAGGGGTAGAGCAGGGCTAACAGGCCGTCCACTTAGATGCTGCTACACGCACGCACGTGCCGAGGATGCCGTCGAAATTGGCGGCCACGAAGGCGAGGACGGCCATAGATCCAGGATTCAAGTCACGCACCGTGATGTCGCCCACGGTGACATCGTCCTCCAAGAGGAAGCCGGAAAGGTTGCCGAAGCCGTAGTGTACGGCGAACTCTGTACTACTGGTGCGGTATTTGCTCGATTTGGAGCTGTCGTACTGCTTGTGTAGCACTTTTAAAGAACACAACGGAGTTTAATAAGTAGTTTATTGTAAATCTATACATATAATAAATCTGTAGAAGGGTCAATTCTGTACATTGAAAATATTGAAAAAATAAATAGCGGGGGGTGTTGCTGGATCGATACCAAACCCAAATATGTGATTAAAAAAATTTTTGTCTGTCTGTCTGTCTGTATGTGCAGGCATCACGTGAAAACTAACGGTTCGATTTCGATGAAACGTGGTATAATTATACCTTATTATCCTGGGCATAAAATAGGATACTTTTTATCCTGGAAAAATACATAGGAAAAAAATCTTATTTTTCAGTTTTATTCATAGACGTTGTTCTGTAGAACCGCGAACACACGTTGCATTACCCGCAGTGGATTCAGCGCCGTAACCTGTAGCGCCGAAAGTCGGATTTGGCTTGAACCGTTTGCGGCACACGCGGGCCACGCCTCCCCGACTCCTATATAAGGAGCCGCGTTCCGCGCCGCGCGATGCATATAAATTCTGAATTTTGATGCGAGCGGACGTGTCCAGTGTGGCGAGCGGTCGTCCGTGGAATTAATATTGTATGCGTGTCATTTTAAACCGTGCTTTTCAGCGCGACCTTTTTGATTACTGTTCCGATCAGTTATTTGTAAATACAAGGTCGGAATTACTATGAAAAAAATACTTACTACAGAACGCGAGCTCAACAGCAGTAGCTCAATAGAGGGATCTCCTTAATTATTATAGGCTTAGCCGTATTTGGGTCCAATAGATATTTATAAGATGTCATCGTCAGAGTTACTCAAAATGGAGAAATAAACCATCCACGCGAAGACCGACATCCGCGCGGACGGAGTCGCGGGCGGAAGCTAGTATGAAAATAAAACAATACTGAAGAACATGCAGCTGGGGCCGTGGCAAAAATTGAAGTGCTAGAAAAGAATTGAAGGTGATGCAATGACAGAACGTAAATTCGAAACATGAATTTTTAAAAAAATATTAAAACAATAAATAGAACTTAAAGTAAAGAGTTTGAAGGAACAAAAGAGGTTGGATACCTCTCTGTTACAGTCTGATGATGATGTGAGAGTGACAACATGAAAAAGCCAAAGTTATCTCTTTAAAATTACCATAGAAACTGACACAAAACATATCCAGTTAAACTATTAATTCAAATTCATTGCCTAATAAGAACGAAGATAGGATAATTATTTTCTCAGTGTACGGAACCGCTATTCCACTCTGACCTTTTGTACGAGTCTGTTCGGTTGGACTAACATAGAGAATAGAATTATCCAGAAGGCTAACTTTCAGAACGAACTAACGTTACAGAATTTGTTGAGTGAGAGGCTGCACATAGTGCACACTTTATTATTCTACTATATATCTTTTAAATCATTATGCCACCAGCGAGTAATGGGCGACTTGCTGTCCGACCATGGATCATGCCCGGGTCGACGGCGCGTTGTGTTCCACGCGCGCCTCAAAGAGCGTCAGCATAATGACGGGGCCCCCTCTCTAGAGGGCCAAAGCCTGCCGGGGTCACGGGACTACCGAATATCTGTGACCCCGGAACGTAAAGGTTATTGAAGGACACCGTGGCTTTTAGCCAGTACAAGTCTGACAGTCCCTCCTGCCCTGCCCTGGGTGGGAGGAGTCACTTTATTATTCTACTACATATCTTTTAAATCATTATCCCACCGGCGAGTAATGGGCGACTCGCTGTCCGACCATGGACCATGCCCGGGTCGACGGCGCGTTGTGTTCCACGCCCGCCTCAAAGAGTTAGCACAATGACGGGGCCCCCCCTTTAGAGGGCCAAAGCCTGCCGGGGTCACGGGACTACCGAATATCTGTGACCCCGGAACGTAAAGGTTATTGAAGGACACCGTGGCTTTTAGCCAGTACAAGTCTGACAGTCCCTCCTGCCCTGCCCTGGGTGGGAGGAATCATTTGATGATTAAAATACCACGCTAAAAAAAACAAATCTTTATCCCACATTAGGCATTATTTCTGCAGTATTTCTGCATCTGATTGTAATTTACCGTAGTCACATTTTGCCTAAAATTGCCTACAGAATAGACCTTCTGTTCTTTTCTGTAGTGGAACTGAGGCAGAGATCTAAGACGGTATAATGTGTGCACCGCTTATCGGAAGGCGACATGCAGTCTGCTAGCCGGAGGGTCTGAAAAAAAAATGTTCATTATTTGATTCTTGAAGATTTTTCTTTCAATTCTTTCCTCAAGATCGCAGGGAAAATAATGGCGGTAAAGAGATGAAGGTTGTGCTACTTATTTTGAATTCTTTGTTGCACCGTCATACATGATATTTGGGCCGTGTTTTTAGTACGGCTGGTGTTAATAACTCAATTTTGGAAAAAGTGCCACATGGCTGCTTTCTGCATAACACGGTCCATTTATGCTGAGTAAACTGTGTCGTGGATCCCGTGCTAACAAATTGACGAAAGCAAAATTTCAGGGCGGTTTTTATTTTAGCCAATATGATCTGATTTATCAATGGATTTATAATAGTACCTTCTTATTTTTTTTGCTAGGTATAAAAAAAAAGCTGGAAAAGGGTTTGATTTTGAATGCAGTTATTCTAGTGCTGTTATTCGAGTGGAATTCACTACCTACGTCTGTATTCCCCAACTCGTACAACCCGTATCTCTTCAAAGTAAAAGAAGAGAGAAAAAAAAAACAGGTGGAATAAAATAGTATCCCTAATCTGCAGACCCTACAAAAAGCAAATATTCGTTCACATTATCGGTGCATCGGGTACATTTGAAATATTCATATGTAACAAGAAAGCATTAATGTTCAATGAAGCTTTTATCATACGAGCTTCACTGGCTCTCGAGCTCTCTGCCAATTTGCAAATTGTGATAACATTCATTTACTGTATTTATGGAGCAAATTCGTTTTAATGGCTGCTTTATTCTAGGTTTTGTTTCTGTTTCTGAGTTTTTTGATGATAATTGAGGACATAAAATGAGGAGCTCATGACTAAATTCAAGTTACCGAAGATTAAGCAGCGCTTGCCAAGGATAGGTAACCATCTATTACCACTTTTCTCTGGGACTTAGAAAATACATTGAATCGTTTATCCAGGCTGTCATTTGTAGAATAATAGAAACAATGTTTTGTTATCAGTCACCGACAGAACCAATCTCATTAGATTGCAAGAGGTATTCCACATTGGGCACCTGCCACCTGCGAAAAATTTTAACAGTAGCTGTATGTGGAATAGTTAAGGTGCCATTAGCTCAGGTGCCATTACAGCGGGTGTCCGAGGTGGAATAACTCGATTGCGAAGGTAAGCTAAGGTAGACATACAGTCAATCTGGAATCTGACCCTTACAAAGGAGAAGGCTGTACAGATGATGACGTTAAGTACCTAACATAATTTGTGTTTGTTCACTCACTGTTCAGCTTTTAAAATTTGATCCACCACTTCAAAGAACCACCAAAGACCAACCAATTCTAAGTCAACCGTGTAACGAAAGTCTTTGAAGTGGTTGATCTTCGGTAGAACAACTAACTACTAAAGAAAGTAAGTGTTCTATTCTTCATTTGTAATGAAGTTAAAGTCAGACTAACTGGCGATGGTTGTCTAGTGGCCGCAAGCGCGACTGCGGAACATGAGGTCCTCGGTTAATTTCCTTGTCGGGCAACAATGTTGTTCGGTTTTATCATAAGGTATTCCTCAGCATCAGCTATGGAGTCTTGACCTGTGCCCATTTGATAGCAACAGGCTATGTTACGTTGGATTTAAACCTAACTTTCTGTAAGGTTATATAAAACTACTGAGCCTCTTCAATTTCACTTCATTGTTTCCAAATACTTTAACCCAATCAAACACAAGAGCTTCTTAAAGCTTTTACTTCCCAAGACCGACACTTACCAAGTTATCAGTAATCAATCGTAAAAGATGCTTTTACCACGCACACTCAACTCAAATACATCACCGAATACAATCACTTTACACCACATTATGAAACAATTGAAAATGATTTCAGCATCCTCTAAGTAACACATTGTATGGTACCCTTATGAAGTGGGAGCTTGAGCTTTAATAAATAAATTAACGGAATAAGCTTAGTCATTCGTTCGTATTCATTAATTAAGATCACACGCGAGGCTTATACCAATCTTGAGAACAATTGGCTTCGTATTTGCGGTAGTGTGACCATTTAAGATGGTAATGGATGGACTGCGTTTTTTTATCATGATAAAATTGTCAAAAGAGTTCTCTCGCGTTGGGTGGAGTGAGAGAGACTGTCAGACTCAGAAAACTAAAATCTACCGCGTTCGTTTAATAGCTCTTTTCTTTCCAGGGTTACAGTTTTCCGTTTGGACTGTTCCGCGACCCCAGCATTTTGATTACATAATATCTTACCTCGTTTCCTGCGTTTCCTGGACATCCACTTACACGTTCCTGGGTTTAAATGAAGGAATCGGTGGAGCTATGCAGGTGGCAACATTCTTGTTGGATGTAATTACAGTTAGTACTTCAAAATGCAAAGAAGCAGGTGTTATTTAAGCTTGGCGGAGTACATATTTTAATGAAAATTGTATATTTCTTAAAAATGTGTTATCTGTAAAGCTAAAAACTTTCATTGATGTCTCAACATTTTTTTTATTGTAAAATAGTTGTATTTTTATTTTATTTACCTATATAAAATTTTCACAGAAATCATTTCTGACCTGCGTGTATTTTCCCACAAGCGTCCATACCTATTCAAAAAATTTCACGCATTTTTGATAAATCAGCAGTACAATGAGATATCCCAAAATTGCCAAAAGCAGCATGGTCACCCGACAGCCAAAACAACAAGACGTGAGTATTACTCTTACTCAAACTTTTGTATAGAATTTGTGGAAAGAAAGGAGACGGGCCCAAGTGGGAGGGGGGAGAGACGTAGAACTCAAGGGGGAGGGGGGAGGATGCTAATGATAACACACTCACACACAATTTCTTTTGTTCTTAAACCACAGTAGCAAGAAACTGGAGTGTTCTTTATCTTTCACTTGAGTATTCAAGAAAGGTTTGAATTGTTGTGGTATGGTAATGGGAGAAAACATACTGTTTTATGCAGATAGTTTAATTTTACTTAATGAAAACTACTCGTCAGTTTGTCTTTTAATTTGACTATTTCGTTGGTTGAAACTTCTGCTAAGCATGGGTTACAAGGGTCGATGGCGCGTTGGGTCGACGGCGCGTTGGGTCGACGGCGCGCTGGGTCGACGGCGCGTTGTGATCCACGCGCGCCTCAAAGAGCGTCAGCAAGATGACGGGCCCCCCCCCTCTAGAGGGCCGAAGCCTGCCGGGGTCGCGGGACTTATCTCATTACCGTGACCCCGGAATATAAAGGGCTATTGAAGGACACCGTGGATTTTAGTCAGTACTAGTCTGACAGTCCCTCCAGCCCTGCCCGGGGTGGGAGGACTCATTTGATGATTTTACCACGATAAAAAAAAAAGCATGGGTTACAAGGTTGAATTTTTGGATAGGTCAAAGTATACTCACTTTCTAAACATTAAGAATTTTAGAAAATAAAAGGTACTGCTGGTTCACCAAACAATTTCTTCAGGAAATATGTACTAAGTTCGAGTAAATATGTGACGTAAGTCTGACAACAGTCTTACCAAGAGAGGATTGTGGAGGTAAGAAGAAGAAATAAGCAGTCACTCCATGTAAGATAATTCAGAAAAATAGATCATCGTTCGCCGTGTTCCGCCTTCTACTGAGTAAATAGGCCTCTTCCCTTTTGTGCTATATTACCCTAAACTGTGCGAATCATAAATAATAAAATACATATCCCTTATAAGAAATATGCATTGATACGTACTTAATATCAACGGCAATATGTATAAAATAAAAACATGGAAAGTCATAACAAAAAAATGAACAGTATATGGCAAACCATTCAATATGGCTGAATAGTTATTTTTAATGCATTTCTACAGGGAACCGATCAATGGTACCTTTAAAATTTTTCCACATAACAATACGGCACTATCCCCAAAAAATAACAATTTTTATCATAACACCTTACCCGAAACACTTACAAAAAAAAAGCTCAGTAAACAAGCCCCCATTCCCCCGCCGCTCGCCGTCGTAGTCAGCAACAATGCCTTAATAATGGTTTTCGCGAATTTTGCAATACATTCATTAGGCCCTTTTGTTCATATTATATTTGGGGGTAGACAAAAATTATAACATACAGTGTATTGTGCGCCCGGCGACGCGGAATAAGTGGCGAATTGGGATAGGGCTGGCAAGATTAAGTACGTACGGGTGTGAATTTTCTTGTGATTTCGCAAAATTTTTTGTTTTTTTTTGTTTTCAAATGACCTTATAATAGGGAAAAGGATTTCTTTCCATACAAAAAACAAAAAAACTACATGATTATGAATGATTTTCATTAAGTATTTTTTTTCAATTGTGTCGTAAAACCATGTCAAACAAAACAAGCTATTAAAATCCAAATTTTTTGAAAAATATCTTTTGAAAATTTTCGTTTGACACATTAGTTTTTATATCACCTGATTTATCTCAAAAACAAAGGAGAGTACTTATTAACTCAATATTTTTTATATGGAGTAGTAATGTAGGTATACTTAATTTTATACAGTCTTATTATATAACCTACGATTGTAATTCAATCCGATAAGGTTAACCTTTTCTGTAGAAAGTTTTAACTTATTATCTTGCACGTTTTTAGCACACAGGTTCCTAATTGGGAAAAAAAGAAAAGACAAACTTTTCAACTTTAAAACTCGACAACCCTAGCATGCGTCGCCCAAGATTTAAATGCGCCGAGGCGTCTCACGTTAATGCTAAGAAAACACCAGCCTACAGGGTACTCTCAATTCATTCACAAACAGATAAACAAAATTGTTTCTGTGCTGCCTACTCTAGACAGTCATATGTTTCGGGAAATTTGGCGAGAACAAAACAAATGAAGATCGAGCTGTTTGTGATTTTCTTATTGTAGCGTTGTGTGTGTTTTTTTTTTTTTTTGTTTCAATCTTATACAGTAAAGCCAGCCGCTCACTGGAAACTTATAAAAAAAAAATAGCTTTAACCTGGGTTAAGAATTTGAAAATCAATTCGGGTCACATACCTACGTGTCGGTCGCGCGACTGTCTCATCAAGTTACCGTGACAATGTAACGTAAAGGGCTATTGAAGGATCACCGTGGATTTTAGTCAGTACAAGTTCGACAGGTAAGTCGTGGGTTCGAACCCCGCCAGGCGCATTACTTTCTGTAATTTATTTCATCACCACTGCTCTCAAAACAGTGAAGGAAAACATCGTGAGGAAACCGGCATGTCCTAGAACCAAAAATTCGAAGACATGTGACATCTACCAACCCGTACTGGGCCCGCGTCGTGGATTATGGCCCACTCCCTCTCACAGAGAGCTAGGAGGCCTGTGTCCTAGTAGTGGGAACATTATAGGCTGTTGATGATGATGATGAAGTCCGACAGTCCCTCCCGCTCCGCCTTGGGTAAGAGGACTATTTTGATGATTTTACCACTACAAAAAGAATACCTGCGTGGCACTGTCTATTAATATAAAAACTTTTTTTAAATAAAAAAAGTACCGACTTCAAAACAAATACAAAAAAGTTTAAAATTAAAATAACTTTTCTTTCGGAAGTCGGTGGCAATAGTCAATGACACAACAAAACAAAGCCACCGACTTCCGAAAGAAAAGTTATTTTAAACTTTTTTGTATTTGTTTTGAAGTCGGTACCTTTTTAAAAAAAGTTTTTATTTTACCCTTTTAGTTTATTTATTACATATTCAACCCAAATTCTTGTAAAATACAAAATTTCCTTACATATCGACGGGTTCCGGGCTAATTGTATTAAGCGACACTCTGAGCGATATAGACTTTTATACATATTTGGAATCAGCGAATTTTTCTGCGTCATTTGAGCTGGGTTTGGTGATGATCGGAGCACTTTTTTGTCGCTTAATACAACCGCATTTTTTGGGCCCATTTTGGACTGCAATGAATGAAGCGACATAAAATATTGACAAATTTAAGAACTGTGTACTTAAGCTGACTATCAAATACTAGGCAGTCGTTTAAACTTTTTTTCCTGGAGCAACAATTTACAGGCAACGTACGTTAAAGCATTTAGCCTGACATTAAAAATATATAGAAATGTCGCTTCATACAATTAGCCTCTTTGTTAAATTCTTATCCGGTGTCGCTTAATACAATTAGCTTTACCTTGTAAATATACAAGAATGTCGTTTAATACATTTAGCCTCTTTGTCAAATTCATACCCAGTGTCAATCCATACATTTAGCTCTGTACATGAAATGTTAAATGTTGTATTTCAACCATTTAGCTTGCAGTAAATAATGATGTGTCGGTCGCATGAACTATTTAGGATTTCAACAGTAAACATTTAAAGATTACGGTTAAACCTATTTGTTTTATTCAATATTTGATTTGCAGTGTCGTTTCAGTTATATCAAAAGTAAAGTTCTAGTACTTCAAACAGTTTAACTTAAACGGAATAAGAATAGAATACCTGATTATGTCAGAAAATGGCGCCGGTTACTGCGGTCTTTATTCAGTTTATTCTAGACTTTAACGGCGAGGACTAGATAATAATATCAGCCTGAAATAAAAGCTCTCTAATCGCTTTGCTTGCCTTGAGAACTTAGTTTCAGTGGACGAGATCAACGACGGTCAAGTGGAAACTATCCGCACGGTAGGGTCTAAATTTTTTAGACCCTGCCGTAAAGATAGACCTCAGAAATTGACCGAGCAAACCTTAAACCTCATGGCTGAACGACGCTTGCTACAGTTGCGGTCTTCCGATGACGCGAAGTCATATAGGCAGTTCAACAGACCTCCATCTAAGTCCTTGCGACATGATCTGCGTCTCTTAAATACGAATCGTGTTACAGAAACCATACAGCGAAACCAAGGCTCCAAAGTGTTCGCAAAGGACAAGTCTATTGGGCAAAGTCGGATGACAAAGCTGAAACGGGAGGATGGTAGCATAGTGTCGACCAAAGTAGAGGTTTTAGGCGAGATCGAGAGGTTCTATGGACAGTTACACACTTCGGTCGCAAAGCCCGTTGACAGGAGATCCAAGAGCCAAGCTGTCCCGACATTATACCGAAGATGTCCCGGACATCAGTCTGTACGAGATTTAGGATGGCCCTGAAGCAGCTTAAGAACAATAAGGCGCCGGGCGAGGACGGAATCACTTCAGAGCTTCTGAGAGCGGGTGGTGGACATCTTTAATTCCGTCCTGTCCGAGGGCAAAACGCCTCAAATGTGGAGCAGGGGTGAGGTGGTGTTGTTCTTCAAAAAAGGTGATAACAGCCTATGGAAGAACTACAGACCCATCACGCTTCTGAGTCATGTTTATAAGCTGTTTTCAAGGGTTATCACGAACCGTCTCGAACACAGACTTGATGACTTCCAGCCTCCCGAACAAGCCGGTTTCCGAAGAGGCTATAGTACTATAGACCATATCCATACGGCAAGTTATACAGAAGACCGAAGAGTATAACTTGCCATTATGCTTAGCGTTTGTGGACTATGAGAAAGCCTTCGATTCGGTGGAAACATGGGCGGTACTTGAGTCACTCCAGCGATGCCGTATTTACTATCGGTACATCGAGGTGTTGAAGTGTTTGTATAATAACGCCACCATGTCGGTCCGAGTACAGGAGCAGAGCACGAAGGCGATTCCATTGAGAAGAGGCGTAAGACAGGGGGACGTTATCTCTCCGAAACTGTTTACTGCCGCAATGGAAGACGCCTTCAAACTCCTGGAATGGCAAGGACTTGGCATCAACATCAACGGCGAATACATCACTCACCTTCGGTTTGCCGACGACATCGTAGTCATGGCAAAGTCGATGGAGGAACGCAGCATGATGCTCGATGGCCTCGACCGAGTTTCACAACGGGTGAGCTTGAAAATGAACATGGACAAGACGAAAATTATGTCAAATGCCAATGTTGTGCCCACCTCAGTCTCTGTTGGAAACTCGGTACTCGATGTTGTTGACTCATATATCTATTTAGGACAAGTAGTCCAATTAGGTAGGTCCAACTTCGAGAAAGAGGTCAATCGCCGAATCCAACTCGGTTGGGCAGCGTTCGGAAAGCTACGCAATGTCTTTTCATCCGACATACCTCAGTGACTCAAGACGAAAGTCTTCAACCAATGTGTGTTACCAGTGATGACTTACGGCACCGAAACGTGGTCTTTCACTATCGGCCTCATCTCAAAACTCAAAGTCGCTCAACGGGCTATGGAGAGGGTTATGCTCGGTGTTTCTCTACGTGATCGAATCCGAAATGAGGAGATCCGTAGACGAACTAAAGTCACCGATATAGCCCACCGGATTAGCAAGTGGCAATGGGCAGGCCATATTGCTCGCAGAGCAGATGGCCGATGGGGTCGAAAAGTGCTGGAGTGGAGACCGCGGACTAGCAAGTGCAGCGTAGGACGTCCACCAACGAGATGGACAGACGACCTTATAAAGGTCGCCGGAAGACGCTGGATGCACGTCGCTACTAACCGGTATATGTGGAGATCTAAAGGGGAGGCCTATGTTCAGCAGTGGACGTCTTATGGCTGAGATGATGATAGGAGATAAAAATTATTTTTGTTACTGAAGAGAAACTAGGGATAAATAGGTAAGAAAACTTCTAAACTTTTTTTTAACGAGAAATGTTTTTGATTTTGATTACTGAGAAAGTTAGAAAAAAATATAGAAGAAAATAAGTAACGAAATGAAAACCTAAGAAACGCTCGTAAGTATTTTATTTTTTTATGTGATTATTTTTAAAAGAAGTTATTTTATAGATAAACCTTTTTTTGTAATTGAAGAAAGCTCAAAAAAGAAGTTTTTATATACTTAAATGTTAAAGTTTAGGAATGAAAAGGAATGAGAATAATTATTTCAGGTAATAAGACTGTAGGCTACGTAATAAAAAGACTGTTTAACTTCTGATTCCTATAAAATTGTGATAAAAACTTTAGTTGTTACCTTGGTAAGGTGAGAAGTTACTGCTGTTCCTAGGTGATTGTCATTTTAAATAAAAAACTTATCTTAAAACATTTTACAATGTGTTTTATTTCTCATTTCATGTACCTTTTAATTTATCAATGTTTTAACCGCCAATTTCTGCAAACTTCATTATTCAAGTATGACTACAAACAATTTATTTTTAAAAAAATCAGTCGCATAAACTAATTAGCCGTACATTAATAAGTTTAGGATATGATATTTAAATCAATTAGCTTGGGTTTGAAATATGACCAACTCTTTGATTAAAGCACTTAGCTTGGAGCCATTATTTGCATGCCTAGGCGGTTAAGTCATTTAGCTTGGAACAAGAAATAATAAACCTAGGCGGTTTAGTCATTTAGCCTGGAATAAGAAACAATAATCATAGGCGGTTAAGTCATTTAGCCTGGAACAAAAAAAAGTAAAATATGGGTCATTTTGTATTAAGCGACATTTATCTTCCTTAAAAATAGGAATATTAGAAAAAAATAATAATCTGATTATGGGGAATATGTTATAAAAACAGTACTATCATTCTTTTTAAAGAAATAATGCGATTTGTTAAAGTTATTATTTTTTTTCTAAAAATCGAAACTTTAAACTGGTCTGGTGTAAAGTTTCAAAAATGTCGGTTAATACAAATAGCCCGGAACCCGTCGATATGCACTAATCTTGTAATCCGTCACAACATAAAAAATCCATATCTCTAAAACTACTGAACCGATTTTGATGAAACTTGCAGTGTACCCTAAGTTGAACAATACCTAGTACAACAGAAAAAGAATTACTTAAATCGAACTTATAGTTCCGGAGATATGCGTGCACAAACATAAAAACATACAGTACATAACATAGTAGTAATTTTTTGTTGTACTAGGTATTGTTCAACTTAGGGTACACTGCAAGTTTCATCAAAATCGGTTAAGTAGTTTTAGAGATATGGATTTCTTTATGTTGTGACGGATTACAAGATTAGTGCATATGTAAGAAAATTTTGTATTTTATACAAGAATTTGGGTTGACTATTTAATAAATAAACTAAACAGGATAAAATAAAAACTTTTTCAAAAAAGGAACCGACTTCAAAAACAACAACAAAACAAAAAGGGTGTAATAACCTAATTAATAACTTCTTTCGGAAGTCGGTGGCTAAAAATCAATGGAAAAAAATAAATCCACCGACATCCGAAAGAAGTTATTAATTAGGTTATTTCACCTTTTTTTGTTTTGTTGTTGTTTTTGAAGTCGGTTACTTTTTTTTGGAATCAAATGTAAGTATTCAATGTCCAGTTCTGTACTTATACCTGACAACGTTTATGCAAAAACCGTATAAATCTAGGAATTTCGAGGTTCATTTTCCAAAATAAATTAGCAGACCTCAATGCTGCGTTTAACATAAACTACAAGCTGAGTTCAAGAGTATATTTTTTTTTGTTTTGTCCACTTTGAAAATGGACGTTGTTAAAGAAGAAACTCGGTGCTCTTCTTGAAACACTGTAACATATAGTAGCGCGGACAAACCTCAGTATGTAACGGACAGTCACCCATCACCGGGCTGACCTTGGCAAGCGCGGATTGACCTGTGCAGTGTGCAGCTGTTATTATTTGCCCACAAATTATTTTTTTATGTACTGCCCAGTAGTGCCCAGTGATATACGTGATATCTTCTCATCGAGAATCCCCCAGTGTCTAAAGACAAGGGTGTTTAACCAGTGTGTGTTGCCAGTGATGACATATGGCTCTGAAACGTGGTCTCTAACTGCTGGCCTTTTAGAGAGACTAAGAGTCACTCAACGAGCGATGGAAAGAGCTACGAGTATGTTCGGAGTTTCTTTGCGGGATAGAATCCGGAACATGGATATTCAGCGAAGAACCAGAGTCACCGACATAGCTCGTAAAATTTGCAAGTTTAAGTGGCAATGGGCAGGCCACATCGCTCGTAGAACTGACAACCGATGGGGAAGAAAAGTTCTCGAATGGCGACCACGGACCGGAAGACGCAGCGCGGGCAGGCCTCCTAGGTGGACCGACGACATCGTGAGGGTCGCAGGCAACCGATGGATGCAAGTGGCGAATTATCGTTCGGCGTGGCGGTCTAAGGGGGAGGCCTATGTTCAACAGTGGACGTTTTCCGGCGGATGATGATGATGATGAGTAGTGCCCAGTCGCATTAAACAAAAACCTTGATTGGTTCAAGGAAGAATGTATGTTATTGTGTCAAATGGCATTTAATGCGGTTAAAGGAAAAACCGACATTTATACATACCGGTTAATGAGCAATTATTGACATACCGTGGTAACACTAACAAGATATTGGTAAAATTATGTTGGTAGCAATTAATTAATTAACACTTGAATGGTTACCACAATCAAACCTTGAGGAAAACACGGTGGTATACGTACTTTTTGTGGTGATCTAATACATTTAAGTAATTATAAATCGACTCGAATAACTAATTTAAAATGCATTATGTCAATAAAATTACCATATTTTGCAATCTAAGAGGTCTTAGTAAAAGCGCATGATAAAATGAATCAAGGCGCATGATAACTTAATTAAAAAAAAATAAACGCAGATTTATCAATCGAAAATACAATATTATTTACCATTTAGATCAAATTATTGGTAAAAAGCGAAATTAGTTACTCAAACCACAGATGCATACTAGCGCTCAAAGATATAAATAAATGATAAGTATGTCGCTGTTTCCCAAATATTTACCTCACCTCTAGCGGTACCATATAGTTAATAAAAAATTGGAGATGAAATACAAAATCACCGAAATATTTTATAGGCGTACAGTCACAAGCAATAACATGTAAACACTTAACAAAATTCAAACGCAATTTACTCGTAACATACTGGTTTCCATATTGAAATAAGATCTATTTCGTAATAGCATGGCTTCCGAAATAGAAATCTAATGAAAAGGCAAAAGTTTAATCAATATGGTAGCAGAACATCGCTTTTGAATACTGCTTAGTGTATACATACTATTGCTCGTGACTGTACCTACTGAATAAGACCGCCTACGATTATCCTTTCGTGAAAAAGGAGTGTGATGTTGTGAGCTTGGTAGGATACCTAAATAAAACTCAATATATTGAGCTTGGTAGGAAATTCAATAAATTAAGTCCCTGAATTTTTAGTAAACACTGAATAATAATTTACAGGGTACTCGTACCAGCTAATACCCGTGTAGTTCGGATATTATCCCACAGGATCCTCATACCTTATAGTTTTTGTGTGAGAGAAGAAACAGAGTAACAATAACATCCAGCCTCAAACTTTCGTATTTGTAAGTGAAAAATTTTGATCACAGTAACAATTTGTAACTGTAGAAATATAAAAAATCCTTATTTCCCTTAATTTCTATTAAATTAATTTGCTGTTTCCCAACTTTTTTGAGGAGTTTCCACAAAATACGGAGAGCTTGCTTCTGCTACTCGCCGCTAGATGGCGGTACAATGCACGTTCTAGAGTTATAACAACAAACGCCGAACGTAGTCGAGTGCTACAATACAATCGGTGGTATTAATAAATGTGTTAGTTATCTTTCATTAAATGTTATATGAAGACAATTATGATTATGTGTCAAAATTAAATGAATTTTATAAAAGAATATTAATTTATAATTATATAAAAGAATTTTATGAAAGTCTTTGGGGCCGTTCAAGTATTACGTAAGCAGATTTATTACAATTATTTAACTCCCCGTCCCCCTTGTCAGCAAAAGTAAGCAAAGCTCTTACCCCTCCCCCATGCTTACGTAAACATTTTTCGCGGGAATCCCCGAAAACGAGTTTCGTTTTCAAGCAAAGACAATGTGAGGGTTGCCATTCGTATAAACAAGTAAATACTACCGATGACATAATCATCATCTACACTCCTCTACCCCCATATCATCCAAAATAAGCAAAGCAAAGACAATAGTACTTACGTAATACTTGAACGGCCTCTTTAATTAAAAATTATAATTAATCATCATTTTGTAGACCAGTCACTCAAAAAGCTATCTTAAAAGCAGCAAGTGCGTTATAGGTAGTGTGTGTTATCCTTGAAAACACAAATCACCATGAATGCATTTAATTTACTATCTCACACTTCAACTTTTTTTTTTTTTTATTTGGATAAGAAAAGCTCTGTCCAATCCCTATGGTCTATGGATTTAACCAAATAATAGTCCGCACCAATCATGGCCTTTTGAAGCGGCGGCTAGTTTCTAATGTCATTACATAAAATAGAATTTTAAAAATGTAGTAGGTATCTCGAATTTTCCGCGGGTCATGACTGTACCCTTAGCACGAATTTTCACTCATTTACTTTACAGCGTCTTTTCAGTATTTACAGCGTTTCTTGTATGAAAACATGGAACAGCGCCTCTGGTGTGCGAAGGAGGAACTGATTTTTTCCTTGAAAATTGTCAATTAAGGCGCTGACAATAGCTAATGTACCTCTCGCTCGCACGTTTCGACATTTTGAAAGATATAAAATCACAGATCCCATTTTTGAAAAATCGCAATCAACTATGTTTTGTGCAATCACATTGCACAGTTTAGTAAAAAAAAAACATTTTAATCGATACAAGTTTACCTACTCAAAAATTTGCTTAAGTACTAAAACTAGTAAAGCAAATTTTTGAGTAGGTAAACTTGTATCGATTAAAATGTTTTTTTTTTACTAAACTGTGCAATGTGATTGCACAAAACATAGTTGATTGCGATTTTTCAAAAATGGGATCTGTGATTTTATATCTTTCAAAATGTCGAAACGTGCGAGCGAGAGGTACATTAGCTCTTGTCATCGCCTTAATTGAAATTGTCAAAGTCCCAGTTTACTTTACGTCTCAAATACTGAAAACTCGTGCTAAGGGTACAGGTGTCCGGGCACGCCGCAATCGCGGCGGTAAGACCCCTCTTTGAGGAGTGGCTGGATAGGAGTCACGGCGTCCTGACCTACCGCATGACGCAGGTCCTCACCGGACACGGAAGTTTCGGGAGGTACCTGTGTCTAAGGAGAAAGGAGGAAACGCCTGGGTGTCACCACTGCGAAGATCGCCCGGAGGACACAGTAGAGCATACGGTGCAAGACTGCCCAGCTTGGGCAGAGCACCGACGTGTCCTCACGGCGGCGATAGGCGGAGACCTCTCGCGCCCGGCATTGGTTGCGGCCATGCTGCGGGGCGAGACGGAGTGGGAAGCGGTCGCCTCCTTCTGCGAAGCAGTAATGCTCGCGAAGGAGGAGGCGGGCCGCGTGAGAGAGAGGACAGTGTCCTCCCTCCGCCCCAACCGCAGTGGTGGACGCCCACGGCGACGGACGTCGCAAGACAATCTCCGGCCACCGTAGGCGCGGGCATGCGGGCGGCGAGTAAAGGGCAACTCGCTGCCCGACCATGGACCATGCCCGGGTCGACGGCGCGTTGTGTTCCACGCGCGCCTCAAAGAGCGTCAGCAAGATGACGGGGCCCCCCTCTAGAGGGCCAAAGCCTGCCGGGGTCGCGGGACTTATCTCATTACCGTGACCCCGGAACATAAAGGGCTATCGAAGGACACCGTGGATTTTAGTCAGTACAAGTCTGACAGTCCCTCCCGCCCTGCCCGGGGTGGGAGGACTCATTTGATGATTTTACCACACTAAAAAAAAAATCTCACACTTCAACTTTTTTATTTTCAATTAGGATAAGGAAAGTCCTGTCCAATCCCTATGTCTATGGATTTAATCAAATAATAGTCCGCACCAAATGAAATGGAATTTTAAAAATGTGGTAGGTAACTCGAATTTTCCGCGGGTCATGACTGCAGGTGTTGCGTATTTTAACTGTTCTGTTACATCAAACGGATAGTTCTTCACTCATTTGTTATACTAAACAATCAGATTCAAAATAAGAACATAAACAACCATTAAAACAAAAGAAAAGAAAAAAAAGCATTCTACAATCAAAAGATGCCCAATTAACAAATGTCTAGTCAGCCAGTCAGTTGCGATGACAATGCCGATTAAAGAACAATAGTGTTATGATATCTGTGTTGACGTCTTATTAAACTTTGATATGTATGATCAGGTGATTAGGAGACCAAAACATGCCGCAGGTCTGATGGAAAGATAAGTGGAAGATCTTAATGAAGAAGTTTGTCTGGGGAAGTATCTATGAAACTGGTAAAATAGCTTTCTTTCTGCCTATAAGCATCCTGGCTATTCAAAAGCTACTAAATACAGGAACTGCTGGTTCGAATTGTAAAAAAAAATTCGTGAAAGACAGCCTACTCGAAAAAGTCTATGGGCTATTTAAGGGGAATGCTCCAACCAGCCCGCGAAATTCAAAATTTCTTGGGTTTTTTGCAATTTGCAGGCCAGTGCTGGGTTGTATGTTGATTAAAATATTGATCGCGCTTGTAAGACGTATGTAGTTACAGAACTATAATCAACAAAATCATCAATATAACGCTCTAAGTTCATAAAGCTTCAGGAATTACTTTTTATGTTATTTTTTTGTTCCTGAAGCTTTATGAACTTGGAGGGTTGTATTGGTGATTTCGATGATAATAATTCTGTAACTACATACGTCTTACAAGCGCGATCAATATTTTAATCAACATACAACCTAGCACTGGCCTGCAAATTGCAAAAAACCCAAGAAATTTTGAATTTCGCGGGCTACTCTTGAGCATCAACCTTAACATCACGCTATGACATAAAGGAGCCTAAGGCGCGGGCCACATAGAAAAGACATAAGACGAGGACGCGTCGCGGACGTGCGAAAATGTATGAGAGTCGCGCCCGCACCCCGTCTCTTCTGTATATTTTACGTCGCGACGCTTCTATACATTTTGCATGAAAGAGACGCCGAAGAGACATATGTCTCCGCCCCGTCTGCGTCTTACATCTTGTCTATGTGGCCCGCGCCTAAGGAGGAGTGGATGAAAATTTGAATCTGGGAATCATATTTGCAGTGGCTTGGTCGGAAAGAGCTTTAGACGTCACAGATTCAAATCCTGCTTACAATATATTTATATTCCTTTTACAGCAAAAAGCGTGGGATGTTACACATGGGTGCCGGGGTCACGGAACGCAAAGTTCAAGTGAAATAACAGGGTTGTTTCAAGTCATTACGGCTCTGATCAGTCCCTTACGCTCGACTCAGGGTGAAAGGAGAGATTTAAAGATCTATATTACCATATTAAAAACGGTGTTACGGTACGGTATGTAATGTACCCTGTGTCCATTTCTGTACACCTGCTTGTAATGCAAAACAGGATGTTAGTTTGGCTGTGGTTAAAAAGCGAAAAGGTAAAAGTATTAAAAAGTAATACGTAAATAATAGTTACGTTGTAATAGCACCTACAAGAAATCAAATCATAACCCTGGTATGACTAAGTATCAACTTAAAACAGAGCAACAAAAAAAGCTGTAGATTTCATAGAAGCACACATTAAAAAAAAGAAGTGAATCGAATTCAATCATTTGTCACAACACTAAAGTTAAGTCATTCATCCCAGGACTTAAAAAAAAAACTACACGCGTTTAGTAAAGACACGTCAAGCAAAAAGTATCGATTCTCGAACAAGTTCTCGATTTAAAATCGGATAATAGACAGGATGTGGTCGTCCCGTCCGAACGCACATGCATTTCGAAAAACAAATGAATCACAGAAACTTTAACACGTCCTTATCGTAAAGGTACACGGTTCATTTTTAAATGGCACTTTGTTTGATAACGGTAAACATAATGTTGTAAGGTCGCGTGCGTGCAAATCGATTACCGAAAGGATTAACGATTAATGTGATTGGAGATCACGGGGTCAATCTGAAGATACATCTGCTTATATGAAGGAAGGGTAATGAAATGAAGTAGTGGAAATTAATGGCTTTATCAAGAAATTAATTACCAAACTAATGTTGTAGTTTAATTAAGCAATTAGGATGTTGTGAATTAACTTTAAAAACTTGTTGGAGCTTTTGAAAGCTGTAGGTGGAAATGATGTTATTTAATGAGCTTAAGCATTTTATAGTGCTTTTAGCTTGCTTTGCATGTAAAAATGAGTTTTAGTGCTTAAATTAACAGAGCAGTAATGGCCTAGTGGTAACGGCTGCGACTTACGATTATGGGGGCCGCGGGATCAATACCCGTCAGGCGCATTACTTATTGTACTTTATTTCATTACCACTATTCTCATCAATAAGGAAAATAATTTTTGTAAAAAAAGGCATATCCTAGAACAAAAAATTCGGAGACATGTCACATTTAGGAACCCGCATTGGGTCGCATAGTGAATTAGGGACTTCACCCATGGCATGACGCGATTGCAATTCGACCGATTCCAACTACAAGTGAAAATCAACCTTGCTACTAAGAAATAATGATACAATTCGATTGACTTGACGTCGTCGTGGCGATCGTGTTTTGTTTTTTTATCTACCCATAGATAACAACGTGTTTTATGTCATATATCGTAGTGGTAAGGTTGATTTTCACTTGTAGTTGGAATCGGTCGAATCGCGTCGCATCGCGCTATGGGTACAGTCCCTTACAGTCCACTCCTTTTCACAAAGGGAAGGCTTTGTCCCAGCAGTGGGAACATTATAGGCTAATTACGCTATGCATAGATGTTTACGACCGATTTTGTTAGCAAAATAAATAACCTTTATAGTTTAAAACATGCAAATTCAGTTCTAGCGGAGCATTGTTCTCATAAAAACGTACGTAAATCTTCGATAGTGTTTATTACGTTCCAATATAAGTAAATAGCATGTTGTAGCGTCTTATCTTCGGACCGATCGCCAGTTCTTGCTCTCGTTCAAGCACTAACATTACCCAAACTGAATCGTTCCCACGGCGTCTGCACATCACTCTTCTTCAACTATCGTTCGAATTTATCGCAAAGAATAAACAGCTTTATGTCAGGTAAACAAAGTGTAATTTTGTTTACCAAAGATTCTTATTAAAGATACGTTAAGCATAACAGTGTTCGAATTTTGAGATCCGTTGTTTTAGATTTTGCTTTGGGAAAGTAAACTTTAGACATTAGCACTTTAGGTTGATTTTTAGGTGTCGTGAAAGTGACAGCTGAGTCCGTTTCAGCATAGCGAATGTATGTAATACAGAATTCAAATATTTCGTGAATCATGCGCATCCGTGTGTATAATTACGTTTTTGAGATCAGTTCTTTTCCAGGGGTTCGAAATGTTGAATCTTTACTAGCCTAGACCATTTTTTTCTTCTCTTGTGTAAATTTTTGGCCCACGATCAACTATCGTGGTCCCTCGTCGTTAATTTTTCCGACTTGCTGGACAAAAATTGTGATAGCTCACTTAGCTCAGATAGTTTTATACTAGATTTTATGGATCTAGTCCTTGATCGGACGGCGAGCTTTACCGTTTCAGTAAATAAGAACTAAAATCTTGCGAAGACCGTCACTAATTGACCTAGCCTGCGGGACCAATCCGCATCGCGGGTCCCGGAACGCAACGAGCAACAGTGTAGTAGATTTTTACTCAGAGTCTGACAGTTCCTTCTCCCTCCCTCATTTGATGATTTTAACAACGACAAAAAAATTGTCAATCGCGATTCTTTTACTTTTTCTGACGAAGTACAAAGTTGACGACCTCTGTTCAGTAACGGGTCTTGCGTAGCTCGGTAGCGGGTTCGAATCCAGCGTCACGCCGCAACTGATCTGTGACCTCTTAATGAGACATCTGCCTTATTGCTGTGAATCTGACGGGATTTTTGAATTGTATCAAATTATGTGCTTTACTGGTTTTTTGTTTAGGTTGAGATTTCAATGAAGAATTGTATGATGATTGAATTGAGAGAGATCAAAATTACCAAAACTAAGCTTTTCTGGGCCCTTATCACGAGTTTTCACTTCAGCGTTTCTTGTATGGAAAAATGGAACAGCGCCTCTGGTGTACGAAGAAGGAACTAATTTTTTCCTTGAGCGTCAATTCAAAATGTCAAAGTTCCAGTTTACTTTACGTCATCTAGTAACTGAAAATCATGATAAGGTCAGTACCCTTAGCACGAGTTTTCACTCTTTTACTTTACAGCGTCTTTTCAGTATTTACAGCGTTTCTTGTATGAAAAATGGAATAGCGCCTCTGGTACTCGAAGAAGGAACTAATTTTTTCATTGAAAATTGTCAATTTGAAATTGTCAAAGTTCCAGTTTACTTTACGTCACAGTAACTGAAAACTGTACCCTGAGCAGAGTTTTCACTCTTTTACTTTACAGCGTCTTTTCAGTATTTACAGCGTTTCTTGTATGAAAAAATGGAACAGCGCCTCTGGTGTGCGAAGAAGGAACTAATTTTTTCCTTGAGAATTGACAATTTGAAATTGTCAAAGTTCCAGTTTACTTTACGTCTCAAATACTGAAAACTCGTGCTAAGGGTACTGAACATGATAAGGCCTTAAGTATTAGTAAGGTAAAATGATCGTATTTACAAAATAAAGGTAGGTAGTTAGTAGAAAGTTTTTTATTGTGGCAATACCACATCAGTTTAAAATAAATTAATAGCATTTATTTAGCATTATTAAACCTTAACTAGGGCCATATTATTAATATGCATGTTATATTTCTATGTTAATAATTTAATTACCCTGTTATGAAAATATCAGCAGTCTTTTTATCCAGTCACTTGCAAAAATCAACTACCAAATCATTGCAACTCTTGAAAGCCAAAATCAACAGTGGCGACAACTTCTTTGGTCCTGCAATGAAATTAATCGTGCCAATCTCATAAATCGAACCCACGGCCACACATTCACCTGCCATTCTACAACCACTAAACCAATCGGCCATTCAAAAGCAGGTGTGACTATAACCACCTTGATACGTTAACAATTATCATTCCAAATACAAAATAATAAACGATTCTAAATTCAAATCTATCGAAGGGTCAGTCATGATTGGTATTTGAGAGCGCGTACCAGCAAGCGTGCCGTTCTCTCATGCATATTTAGTGCGTGTGTGTGTTTGTGGGTGTGTGTGTAAGTGTGTGTGTAAGTGTGTGTGTGTTAATTATTGTCATTGAGTAGGCGTGGTCAAAGGTACGGTATGGGATACTGGCCCTTTATGATGTCTGAGATTGTGAAGTCGTGACGTGTTGCGGGTAGTGCGAAAATGTGAATTAAATGTAGTCAGTGCAAAAAAAAAACAAAAAACTACACATCGCATCGTCTAGAAACGTCTTTTTTAAAAATAGTTTATTTTAAAACTAAAGTCTACATTTTTAAACTGACATGATCACTAAAATAATATAGTAGGTATAGTACACACGTGCGCACTGTAGTGTAATGCGATAATTATCAAATGATATCAAAAGTTGTCGTTTATAAGGGAAGAAAGTTAGTAATGATGTTCGGAAATTAATCACATTTGCCATGGTTTCATGGGCAAACACTATGACACAAAATAATTTGTCTACATGCATCTACCTACCTATTTTTATTATTAGGCAATGGGCAACAGCCCCGAAACCTTAGCGTGCGTATGCAATTTTCAAGTTTCACGTCAAATTGATCTGCCGTACAGAGACGCAGAAATACAGAAACTGCCTGGAAATGATGACGTTTTCAAGAGAAAAATGTTTTGGTACTACTAAGGCGTAAATATTAAGCGCTTACCTTCAGGCGCTTTTCTAACGCGAACCTATCGTATAAATTAAAAACTTAAAAAAAAATGTAACCGACTTCCTACAAAAAAGTTCAAAATAACCTACAAAAAAACTTTTCTTTCGAAAGTCGGTGACTTTCTTTTTTATTTCATTGAATTTTTGTCACCGACTTTCGAAACAATAATTTTTTGTAGGTTATTTTGAACTTATTTTGTGGGAAGTCGGTTACATTTTTTTTTTAAGTTTTTAATTTTATCCTTTTTAGTTTCAATATTCAACCCAAATTATTGTCAAATATATAATTTTCTTACACTAAAATATTGTAATTCGTAGCGCCGGTAATAACATCGCCCATGTGCGCCATGTACTCTTACACAATGAGCTAAAAATGAAAACTACTGCACCAAACTAAATGAAAATTTTATGGAACCAAATGGCAGATATACTGTATCGAACAAAAAAGAATCATCAAAACCGGACCAGAAACCTCGGAGTAATCGGTGTAGACAATGTTGATAACTTTTTAGGTTTTTGTTGAGTTTTGTTGATTTTTCAAAAAGTGTTAAGTAGTTCGATTTCGATAAAATTTTAATGGGACCATTCGGGAAGTATCCCTATCCAACAAAAAAAGAATTTTGCAAATCGGTTGGTAAACGACGGAGTTCTGCCCGAACAAACATAAACAACGAATTGAGAACCTCCTCCTTTTGGAAGTCGGTTAAAAAAAAAAGTCATAGCAATACGAGTAGGTAGTATTACTTCAACAGTCGTCTTTAGAAACATCAACAGGAATAATATGTAAACCAATATCAAACGTCTCCCAAGAAATAAAAAAAAACCGGCCAAGTGCGAGTTGGACTCGCCCATGAAGGGTTCCGTAGCAGCAAGCATAGATTAGAGATATAATTATATTGAGATTAGTAAGTAATATACACAAACAATATAAATAACTTTGTTTTTCATAGTATTTGTATGAATGGCAAAGTTATATTTGCGGTTTTTGAAAATGTACTATATCTCAAAAACTGCTAACTGTATCTCATCCAAACCAATTTTCGTTGGTAGTTTTGGTTGAGGTCTGCATTATATATTTTTTTTAGTTTTATCATTCTCTTATTTTAGAAGTTACGGGGTGGGGACACACTTTTTACCACTTTGGAAGTGTCTCTCGCGCAAACTGTTCAGTTTAGAAAAAAATGATGTTAGTAACCTCAATATCATTTTTAAAGACCTATTCATAGATATCCCATACGTATGGGTTTGGTGAAAAATTTTTTTTTGAGTTTCAATTCTAAGTATGGGGGGCACCCCCAAAATTTGTTTTGTTTTGATTTTTGTGTGAAAATCCTAATGCGGTTCACATAATACATCTTTCTACCAAGTTTCAACAGGATAGCTCTAATACTTTCGACAAAAAGTGGCTGTGACATACACGGACAGACAGACAGACAGACATGACGAATCTATAAGGGTTCCGTTTTTGCCATTTGGCTCCGGAACCCTAAAAAGTTGCGGTTATTTCACGTATCTTCATGAAACAAGGAACAAACGAATTACCCATAACATTGTCCGGCCATTTACCGAAATGCCCCATAGTTATTATTGTCAGCAACCGATACATGCATTGATTTATAACAGTCTCAGCCCCCACACGATGGCTGACCGATTTAGATAAAACACGCTGTATATACCGAACTAACTTTTCTTTTGCTGTCCTCAAACTGAAAAACAGACGACAACCAACTTTATCTTCTGAATCATACGGTTGATATGTGTGTATGTCAAGTGGAAAGTTATAGTGGTATATTGTATGCAAAATGGACGCCATAAGAAATGCCGATACAACAAATAGTACGTTGGAATACTGATTTATTTGAAGACTGTATCTGGGACAAATGTATTTGATACTGATTTTGGTGCTATACTTTGTTTTAAAGTGCGTCATGAGTTGGAAAGAGACATAAGATATCAGTAAAGGTTCTGGTTGTATGTGGGTGTGGTGCAGGCTTAACATCAACAAGGTAGACCTTTTTTATCGTGGGTAAATCATGTAATGAGTCTTAAGGGACTGTCAGACTCGTACTGACTAAAATCCACGGTGATCCTTCAATAGCCCTTTACGTTACAGGGTCACGGTTTCCTGATAAGACAGTCCCGTGGCCCCGGCAGTCTCTGGCCCTCTAAGGGGGGCTCCGTCAGATTGCTATGACGCGCCGTCACTCATAGACGCAGACCAATGAGGTGACAACAAAAATTCACAAAACAGTTTTTCAGAAGTTCATCACTAATGACCATAGGAATTTCATTCAAGCGCCAACATAACCTTGTACAGCTGTATAATAGCATCCGCAGCAATTTCATTGGCACCATAAAAATAAAAGAAAGATTATTATCATTTAAACTAAGGACCTATTCCTACCAATTAAATTCTACACTAGTTAACTACAACTTCCAAAGAGTTTAAAATTCTTTAGTTTAGAAATTATACACATCAGGCTTTCTAAACCAGTATAAGCTGACCGTTGAATGTGTGTAAAGATCATACAAGGAGGGACCACGATAAATTGGTTTTGTATAGCTTGACGAGTAGCCGTGTGTACGCCGTAAGGCCCGCAAGGCATTTCATACAAATTTTCAAGTCCTTATTTTTCGAAATGACTGAACTAATTTTAATAAAACTTCTCACATTTAAGCAGGACACATAGGTTTAAAAAGTTAATTGAAAAGTTTTAGAAATATTTTATTTACTAAGAGAAAAATATGAAATGTTTAAATAGGAATAATTTTAACTGTTGGTAATGCTATTTTTCAAAAATGTTTTCTGTTAAAATAAGTGATATTATCACCTGAGGATTTTTCACGACTCTACCAGTTGTTTGTGATGTTGATGTAAAAGTTAGTACCTCGTTTGTGCAACAGAGGCGCGTTTACAATTTTACATACAATCAACCCAGTAAATATTTTATGTAAGCTGAAGATAAAAATAAAAGGGATTTTCTGATAAGGCTTCTAAAAGGCCATTTTTATTGGCATAAATATTTGGGACATGAATATTTGTATGAAATGTAACTAACTCCTAACTATAAACTGAGGAATCTATTATCAATTAAGCAAATGGGCAATGAGGGAGCGTATGAGGTTGCAATCGCCGGTTAAAGTAACGCCAGTTTAATGTAACAGAAGGTTAATTAAGACCGTTAAACTCGATTATCGTTAACATAGTCGGGATTTTCTTTTCAATAATGAGGCGAGGTCTGTATGTGAGAGTAAGGATGTGTTAGAAAAGGACAAAAGGTCAGAATTTTACTAGAATTTAAATGAGAGGGTATCGTAGCTTTTCAAAGTGCTCACTTCGAGGAATTTGCTCACAAAATCCAGTTTGTTTTGCACTTTCTATAGAACAAAATGGATTTGAATTGCGAGAGCATCAAATAAGGAGTTTAAACTAAAAATACATGGGATATTTTGAAGTATATTAGTGACATTTAAAATCAAATTAAGCTAGATTTCCAACAAAGCGAAAATCAACAAAATGTTTTTCTTTTCTGCATTTAGGAATTTTTGGGGTGGTAAAATTGTCAAATCCTCCCGCCCTGGGTGGACTGAAAGAGACTGCGAGACTCTGACCGACTAAAAATCCAGTCTGTTTCTTCGATTGCTTTTTGCGTTTCAGGGCCAAGGTATACGGTAGTTGGCTGACAGCTTCTTGGGGCATGCAACCAGCTTGGGTTACGTCTATTAAAATTTATCTTTGATAGACATTCTTTCTACAAGTTCTTTCATGGCGACCACGGACCGGAAGACGCAGCGTAGACAGGCCTCCCACTAGGTGGACCGACGACATCGTGAGGGTCGCGGGCAACCGATGGATGCAAGTGGCGAATTGTCGTTCGGCGTGGCGGTCTAAGGGGGAGGCCTATGTTCAGCAGTTGACGTCTTCCGGCTGATGATGATGATGATGAGACATTCTTAGTGAAACCTTTTATATTTTCTATCCTCATAATCTTGGTACCCCTTCCTTCCTATTCTTATATCCGGGGTCGTGGGACTAACGAGCTACCGTGACCCCAGAACATAAAGGGTTATTGAAGGACACCGTGGGTTTTAGTCAGCACAAGTCTGACAGTGCCTCCTGCCCTGGGTGATGAGAGGATTCATTTGATGATTTATCACGCTAAAAAAAGAACACCTTCCTTCCAATATTGACCGAATATATATAACCGATAACCAGAAATAAACTACTACTGAAATATTAATCCAATAAAATAAACAAACACAAATACAATCCTTTAAACTCTAATCCAAAACACCAAACTCAAACTTCTACATCCATCTTCAAACATCTAAATCCATCGAACGAGCAACGGAAACTCGATAATCGCTCACTAACGATACATCGGTAGGTGTCTAGCGAATTATCGAGTCGAATCGAATCGAATAGAATATATTAATACGTGAGAATGGGCCGATTTAGTTTGGAGATGTCTGCCGTTCTAAATCAGTGCAACAATGCGACTCTGGGTTGCTCTGATTTGCTTGTAGGTGTGCGTTGGAATTGTGTGGATGAGGCATTGATAGAATAATATTGTTTTGTTAAGGGACACAGTACTGTAGCTGCCGAACAGTAGAGCAGAAGCTAATTAATATGATTAATAAAAATAGTGTATTTTTTTAACCAATAACCATGGATCCACATTGGTTTTGGTTTGCAACCGTTTGAAGTCTTGGGAGACAGCTTTGCTCAGAAGTGCGGTGAAGCAAGCTAAACAGTAAGTGATATTTTCACGAAGACTATTTACCATAAACATTGTTGGATTGCCCAATACATGGCCGTGACAAGTTGGGATTTCATAGCAGTATTTTTTTTAACGTGGTAAAATCTTCAAATTAATGATTCCCCACCCAGGACAGAGCAGAAGGGACTGTCAGACTTGTACTGTATTTCACAGTAGTAAAGGTATTTTAGCACAATGATGCGCTTTGTGGACACCGCTGGCGCTGTTGACCCAAGCCCCGTAAGATGATATTTTGGTCACTTCTCTGAATTCTAAGTTTCGAAGAAATTATCAGTTGAGCGATGGATAAAAGTCTACTCTCTCTCTCTCTTCCAAAGTTGAAAATCTATTCAGTCACGCGTCAGAGGTTTGAATTTTTTTTTTGTTTTATTAAATCAATGAATATTGGCGAAGATAAAACGCTTAGAAATTCGGGAGTGGGGGCTTGTGACGTCATAACGCCTGTGAAATTATACCGACTGAGTGACGTTTTCTGGTTTTTAGAAGCGTTGTATCTTCGTCAATTTTGGATAACGTAACAATAGAAAAAATATGGGTCAAATGTTTTATGAAAATCTATCTTTCGGACTAATTAACATTTTTTTCAGAAAAAAAAATGTTATTATGACTCTTCTGTCTCAACATTAAAAAAGAAATAGGTAAAACATAAATCTAGAGACTGCTCTATTGAAATCATGATATAACGACATATCAAATCTAAAGCCTAGTCCACACAATTCTATCCCCAAGCGGAGACGCGCGGACAGTAGACTAGACATCACAAAGTCCGTTCGGATCGGCTTATCTCTCACTGCGCATTTCCCGCTCCGCCTGAGCCAAGTATGCGTCATTCTGCACACAGCAGACATCGTTGTATCTCATCTTAATATCTGTGATTTGTATGTTATTGGTTATAGAGAAGTTGTCACGAATTTTATAATGAGTGCGGTTGACTCTTATGTGTAATAAGCTAAATAATTACAGACGCATAGGCTGATCTTCCGGGTTAAGCCGCGCTTGCCGACGTTGGTCTGTGGATGGGTGACCATCTGTCATAGCGAGTTTCCTCCGTTGCACGGAAAGCACGTAAAGCCATTGGTCGCGGCTGTCATTTGCAGATCTTTGACAGACTAATAGTAACGTAGTCAGAAGCTGTGGAAGCCGACTCGCCACAGCAAAATTCTTAAAAATATTACTACCAACTTTCTAAAAAACTCGTTTAAAAATCCAAAAACTGAAAATCTTCTAATATTTATTTGACCTAACCCACAACAAATTTGAATCACGTTTAATGCCCTTAATCCCCGATCCCGATCCAGATCCAATTCGCTCATCCCGTCGGCTGGCGCACGCGCATTCGCTCAACCGCTCGTGACTTTCACAGACATTTTATTACCATAATTTAAAACAAATATCTGATTGTGTGTACCGGGCATTAAAGTGTTAAACTGAACAGTAGGGGTGGGTATATCCTTGTTTTGAAAGGATCTGGGAATTAAAAATATTCAGGATTGAGTTTTTTTTTTTTGGGGGGGCGTGTCTGAAAATGTTTGTATCTTCATCATCTTCTGCCCCTTTTTCAACAATGATAATAATACGGTAAGTTTGAAAATCTTGCGGGCATGCGGGCGGCGAGTAAAGGGCAACTCGCAGCCCGACCATGGACCATGCCCGGGTCGACGGCGCGTTGTGTTCCACGCGCGCCTCAAAGAGCGTCAGCATAATGACGGGGCCCCCTCTCTAGAGGGCCAAAGCCTGCCGGGGTCGCGGGACTTATCTCATTACCGTAACCCCGGAACATAAAGGGCTATTGAAGGACACCGTGGATTTTAGTCAGAACAAGTCTGACAGTCTCTCCCGCCCTGCCCGGGGTGGGAGGACTCATTTGATGATTTTACCACGATAAAAAAAAAAGTTTGAAAATCTTCGAATGCCACCAAGTAGAACATAATTATAGATAAAGGACGCATAGAACCAGGACCAGGAGAAAATAGGGGATGCTTTTTTCCAACAGTGGGCCATTAAAGGGTGAAATGATGATGGTAACAAATTAACGATGAACTGGTGATGACTTGTTAATGGCCATCTGTTATAAAACTTTCCCAATTTTTTCAAGTTATGACAATCTTTTATTGCAGAGTTTTCCTTTCAAAAGCAGCTCATACGCAATGCTCCATATTCTTAAACTGGGGCCACGCTAACGGGAAATGCTGTTAATTATCGCGATGATGGAATTAATACGAACATCTACAGTCTTACTACAAAAACTTAAACTTCTGTTGAACACTTGTCTAAAAAAAGTGTGACTGCAAAACGGACCATTTTTTTAGACAAGTGACAGACGTTTAAAAGTTTTTGTGGTACGACGGAAGTCTATTTTTGCGATTTTTAACGGCAGTTTCTGATAGTTTAGCCCCCACATTATACATAAACCCCTGTCCCACCATTTCACCCTATTTCCCGCTAAAAACAAAACCGATACCAAAATCTCTTTATTAACAACGTTGTCAATTTAGTTTCCCCCATTCTTGCTAACCCTGGCAGCGGCAATAAACATTCCTCGCGCGAGTCACGGCGCTCAGACCATCACGGCACACACATGGGGGCCGAAGGCGCGGTGCACACCGACGCTAACCCCGTGTGTGTACAACGCCGAATAGCACGGGAGTTGGGAGAGAAAAGGTTGGTAAATAGGTAAAATACCTGATAACTAGGATACTAAGAGAGAACCAAATGACAAAGGTTCCTACTTACTGGACGCTACAGTTGATAGAATGATATTAGCAAGGTCTATATCAACCATCAGAGCGGTCGTAGCCTACTTAGACGAGGAGAAATATATCGCCCAGCACTGGACACAAAACTCCACAAAATGCTTTATAAGCCTGGTTTTCCAAAGATAGACGGTAGGGTAGTACAAGAGATACCCTGTTTGATGATGTGTTGATAGAGAGCAACACATCGTCAAACAGTGGATGATATAGCGAGAGGGAAAACCGAAGAGATGGAAAAGGTTAAAGAAGACATTGAAGTAACTCATGAATCTATTCATAAAACTTAAATAAACAGTAACAAAAACACTACAAACAAATGAGGAAAAGATATAAAAACAAAATCAATCAATAACAAAGCATAGAATAGCTCTTCAACAAGAAAAACCTGCTACAAAATCCACGCTCCTTGCCTACAAAAGCGCTAAAGAAGTAACACATCGTCAAACAAGATGTTAAAGCGAGAGGGAAAACCGAAGAGATGGAAAAGGTTAAAGAAGACATTGAAGTAACTCATGAATCTATTCTTGTAACTTAAATAAACAGTCACGATAACACTACAAACAAATGAGGAAAAGATATAGAAACAAAATCAATCAATAATACAGCAAAGAACAGTTTCTCAGCAAGAAAAACCTGCTATAAAATCCTCGCTCCTTGCCTACAAAAGCGCTAAGAACTGTCGTAGGCGATACAAGTGCTTCGTGCCGCATGCCCCAGGCACGGATCTCGGACGCAATCTTTATAAGGTGGTAAAACATATATTTAATGCTAAATGTCCGACACGAACGGCCATTTTGTGAGAAACGGCGCTAGTGTGATCTTTACACTTGCTTAGCTATTAACTTTGTTAGAATATTTGGATAGTAAAGTGTAGATCGTGTGGGGAAGTTGTATGAGTCTTTGTATGGAAATTACTGTGCTCGTGTGTGATAGTTTTATGTGTTTTGACAAATTATGTCGGCTTTAGGTTGCAACCTGGGTCTATTTGTTGACACTGACAATGTTTAGCTATCGGAACAATAAGATACTATTTTAGAGTTTTATTTAAGTTTTTTATTTGGTTTTCTACCAAATCATTTCGCGAGATCATTTTTTGTCAATTTTATCATCCTTTGAATATGTTGCATATGTAGTTAGTATAAATTCAGACTGTGGTCGTGGTTTATCAATGTAATTTTGATTTTGAGATATAAGATGAAAAAGTAAGTGCACATTTAGAGTCAATGATTGGCGCCTATTCATCGAAACTTAGTGGTTGTATTGTAGCATAGGGGGTTCCCTATGTACCTTTTTAGTTCTTAATTGTAATAAATACTTACAAGTGAAGTAATTATAGAGTAGGTACGTACGTGTGCTGAAAACGTGACAGTTTTTATTTGTTGTGGAATAATCTTCAAATGACTTCTCCTGCCCAGGGCGGATTAGACTGTTAGACATGTAACCACCCTGTTTTTGTTTACCCTTTGCGTTCCAGGGTTGTTTTTTGTTTATAAAATTATTCTTATGAGAGTTAAAGAGTTAATTAAATAAAATTAACTTTTTTATCTTTAAGAAGATCCTCAAATTGAAGCCAAAAACATTCCATCCCAAATCGGTATTGCAACAATTTCCAATCATCCACCTTCACAAATTCCAAGGCCATACCCGTCCAATCCAGGGTGAAATTAAGGACAAAACAATCGTTTATATCCAAAGGAAATAGGGCAGTGCGAAGTCCAAGACAATAAATCTACCGATCTCTAGCCATCCAGTCCAGATAATGTATTTCAGTTCGGACCTTACACTTACTTCGGCAATTTGCGGGAACCTTTGTGCCCTTAAGATATCTCGACAGACAATTGTACGGGGGTATACCGTTTTGATTTGCTAGAGTTGAGTGGAGTGTGATTTGTATCAATTTAGTGTGTTCAAGATTAGTTATAAGTACTTTACAAATACCTTACTTAAGTTTACAATAAACACATGAGAAATTATTACAAACAAATACCGGGTAAACTATGATTAGAACTGAGTGTGGGATTTTTACCTCACTAAGCTTCAATCAACACGATCGAAATCACTATGGTCATGCTGGTGATCATAATCATAATCATTTTCGATTTTATGACATGACGGATTCCTCACGATATTTCCTTCATCACTTTGAGAGTTGTGGTGATGAACTAAATTAGATGCCCAATTTCTCACGGGACATGGTAACTTTAAAAGTAAATTGTTTTCCTTTAAGCTTGTTCCCTCGCCTTTTTGTCAATGTTCGTCACCTGACTGTGAATATGAACAATCAGCACATCATATTCTTTGGGAGTGTATTCTTTGGCAGAACGAACGCAATATTATGTTGGATACTGTTCAGACTCATCTGGAGTCATTTATTATACGGACCTTGTGGAAACTCGAACAAACTTCCGTGCGTTCAAGCGTTTTTGCCATACCTATTATTGGAATCAAATATAGCAGCTCACAATTTAGGACCCATTAATATTAGTAGTCATTAATACCCGTGGTGCAAGGCAACTGGGCTTCTCCCAGTTGTCCCTTTGTGCCTATTGGCCTTGCTTTGTTATGTCTCCTGCTTGTATGGAGGGAAGTGGAAACATATTTTTCCTACTCCTCCACTATTCTTTTCTGATTAATTTCGTGCAGGATCCAAGACAGGTAAATTCATTCTCCGGGACACGTCGAACTTCATTGTCTCGGCGCTGTTCTGGTGGTTGCCACTGTTGATTCTGGCTCTCAGGAGTTGCAGTGGTTTGGGAATAGTGTGGTGGGTTTGTCCCAATTAAAAAAAAAAGAACTAAATTAGATAAAGTCCAGGCCTTAGCTGGACTCGCTAAGTCGGGGCTGTTACCACAAGGCGACCACTGTTCTATTTAAAATCGTATTCTAATATTCTAAATACAAGAGATATTGATATTTTTCATACCCAGCTACTGGTCACTCCAAAAAAACAAACATCTCTAAACAAATCCCCAACCAAACTTATCGCCGCCTACGTGATATATCCCCGTCTCTAGGAAGGGCTAAGGTCTGAGCCCATTTACAAATCACAAACACTGACCACCCCCTGCCACCCCTTTCACCCCCTCACAATTATATACAACCCTTAGTTCACCTTGCGTAACGTTGAAATATCTGTTGGATTTGTATTACGTAGTAATTGTGTTAACTGGATGTTTAATATTAATGTGTTGTTCAGATGTGTACGGAATATGGACGGGGCCAAGACTCTCTTTTGAATTCTGTGATTTCTTTTTTTCTTTGGATTTGGGGATAAAAATAAAAGAGGGATGTGTTTTAAAGTGGCATTCTATCAGTAACACCTACCTACGCTACTTAAAAATCCTAAAGCCTCCTGCAGACACACGCGTTTAATCGCGCTGCGACAACGAGCCAAGCTAATTTCCACTCTAAATGTACTGCGAATGGACCGCGACATGTCGCCCCGCGCGATTAATCGCGTGTGTCTGCAGGAGGCTTTATGGCGGGTTACGTTTTTTTTATAGTTCAGTTGACGGTATTAGACTGAAATCAATTGTTTTTTTAATATTTTTTAGGCAAGCCAAGACGTGGTCGACAGTGAAGCATGCATGCTTAGAAGAAACCTGTTCACTCTTGACTTGAAGACTTGACGACTCATAAAAAGATCCTAGTGTGAGATTTTTTTTTTTTTTTTTTTTTTTTAGGTGGTAAAATCATCAAATGAGTCCTCCCACCCTGGGTGGGGCGGAAGGGACTGTCAGACTCTTACTGACTAAAATCCACCCGTGTTCCTTCGGATGCCCTTTACGTTCCGGGGCCACGGTATCCTGTGTTAAGAAAAACCCGCGACCCCAGCAGGCATTTGGCCCCATAAGGGGCCCCGTCAGTTTGCTGACAACTCCTCGAAGGCACGCGCGAAACACGACACGACGCGCCACCGACCCGGGCTTGGTCCTTGGTCAGACGGCGAGCTACCCATTACTCACCGTCCGCAAGCCCGCTCCGCCGCTGTGCCCTCTGCTAATCAGAGGGACACGTGTTGGAGCGTCCACCCGACAGGCTATTCGCATACGGGCAAAGAGACCCCTTAGGCACACAGTGCCTAAGGAAGTCTTTGCCCGCATCCCAGGGTGCACCGGCCCGAAAAACTGGTCTTCCCCACGGACGTATCCGAGAGGGAACTCCAGTCTACGGGCGCACGTGGAGGTTCCCTGTCTTAGCACCCCTCCTGTCTTAGCACCCCATCCTAGTGTGAGATAATGATTTTTTACAGTTCCGTTCTTGGTTCTAGATTGACATGAGCATTCGAAAAGTATAAGTCAATGCTGTTAAAAGTAATTATAGAAATAGGTCATTAGGATGAAGAGCCTAAAGACATAAAAATATGATACCGAACTCTGTATACAACAATATTGTTGCAGCACTACTAATCCACATTATATTGTGTATAGGCAGTGCAGCGCAGCACTGCTGCGAAGCAGTGTAGCCTCACCTGCCGCTTAGCTCGAAAACAGCACAGTAATCAGTACTGCTAGGCAGCAACATAGTCGCAGCAGTGCTCCGGCAGTACTGCTGCGTGCCATCTCCGCAGAGATCTGAATCATAACTTCATTGTAATAAATCTGTGGTTCAATATAGTGTCCACTTCATCTTCATCAGGATGGATGATTTTAGTGATTTCTAAGAAAAAGTTTTTATTTTTTAATGATGAATATATTTGATATCATATAAATTATAAATGCTGTAATAAAAATGACGGACAATTGTAAACCGACATAATCGACCCCTTCTATGTCTTTTTTTAAGCGTATAACATTCATGAATGACCCTCCTTGTTTCTCCTCTTCCTTTTATTTTTGTCCCTCCATGTGTGGACCAGAGGGGACTGTCCGACTCTTACTAACTAAAAAACCACTCTGTTCCTTTAAATGCCCTTTACGTTCCAGGGTTTTTTTTTAGCGTGTAGTCCTCCCACCCAGGGCAGGGCGGGAAAAAAAAATTTTGAGTTTCAATTCTAAGTATGGGGGGCACTCCCAAAATTTGTTTTGTTTTTATTTTTGTGTGAAAATCCTAATGCGGTTCACATAATACATCTACCTACCAAGTTTCAACAGGATAGCTCTTATACTTTTTTTTTTTTTATCGTGGTAAAATCATCAAATGAGTCCTCCCACCCCGGGCAGGGCGGGGGGGACTGTCAGACTTGTACTGAATAAAACCGTCGGTGTCCTTCATTAGCCCTTTACTTTCCAGGGTCACGGTAATGGTATAAGTCCCACGACCCCGGCAGGCTTTGGCCCTCTAGAGTGGGGCCCCGTCATCTTGCTGACGCTCTTTGAGGCGCGCGTGGAACACAACGCGCCGTCGACCCGGGCATGGTCCATGGTCGAGGTGCGAGTTGCCCGCATGCCCACGCCTACGGTGGCCGGAGATCGTCTTGCGACGTCCGTCGCCGTGGGCGCCTACCACTGCGGTTGGGGCGGAGGGAGGACGCTGTCCTCTCCCTCTCGCGGCCCGCCTCCTCCGTCGCGAGCATGACTGCTTCGCAGAAGGAGGCGACCGCTTCCCACTCCTTCTCGACGTTTCAGGGCTGCGGTAACCTACTGAGACAGTCCCGCAACCCCCTAAGTTCAACATTTAAATTACCTTTACACTCCAAGAATCATTACAATATATTCAGTAGCACCTTATCACCCACCCTTTCCTTGACCGACGCATTTGAATAACTATCACAACTTAATTCTTCAGATAAAGACATCCGCCATGTTGGGTGCGGCCGCTTCCGCCGGATGTCCAACTTGGACGGATATTCAAACTCGGTCGGAACTAGACGGTATTGCGACATACATTTCGAATTTCGAATGGCTATTGTTTGAATGGGGGGGTAGTTGGTGTGTGACTTTAATGTATGGATTTGGGGGTAGTTGTGATTTTGTATGGGGATTGGGTTGTTCTTATCCGGTACTGTATGGATCAGGATTGACGTTTCGTAATGGTTTCAGAAACCTGAAGAAAATAAGGGATATTACAATCATTTCAGTTTTTAGGGTTCCGTAGCCAAATGGCTAAAACGGAACCCTTATAGATTCGTCATGTCTGTCTGTCTGTCCGTCCGAATGTCACAGCCACTTTTTGTCGAAAGTTTAAGAGCTATCCTGTTGAAACTTGGTAGGTAGATGTTTATGTGAACCGCAATAGGATTTTCACACAAAAATAAAAACAAAACAAATTTTGGGGGTGCAAATGTTTTTTTCATCAAACCTATACGTGTGGGTCTTTAAAAATTATATTGAGGTTACTAATTTCATTTTTTTCCCCTTTCCTTTTACCCTTCATGGGCGAGTCAAACTCGCACTTGGCCGGTTTTTTTTAATTAACATTTTAAGGGAATAAATTGAAGACATTGATAATAATTATTTCATCTCACTTCTAAATCTTAATTTATATTTTTTTATAAATTGATGATTTAGTTAACATCATGCCTGTAATCTCTGAAGGGTAAGGGTTAGTAAGTTATAATAGTACTTGTGTCGCATAGTATATCCGTATTGAAAAAACTTGCTGAAAAATTAAAACGACAAAATATGTTACCGACATACTACTTAAATGGCCTTTTTGTCGTTTTAACATCATCATATGAGTCTTCCCACCCAGGGCGGGATGGTAGGAACTGTCAAACTTGTGTACCTACTGGCTAAAATCCACGGTAATCCCTCAATAGCTCTTTACGTTCCAGGTTGACCGTTACCTGATGAGATAATCGATCGACCCATACTACATGGCCTGAACCATGAATCACAACTGGACGTTTCAAAATAAACTAAAAGTTATCAACAAACGGCTTTAGTCGAGATGAAAACTAGACTTAAACTCACTCAGTAATATCCTAGATTAGTTGAAGTATACAAACAATTATTGCAGTAGAGAACTTTGCTTCTGTACATACCTATTGTTACGAGCTGGGTATTGGGATAAATTAATTAACACCAATTTAAACCAAATAAACTTTATTCACACACGAATCACTAATTAAAACAAACACTTAACACTACTCAACAATTAAACACTTATAAACTCACTTAATCACACGTAAAAATCACTTAGAGATCGCTTCCAGTTCACTTCGAGTTGCCTCGATCGTAGTCAAAACCAGACTGACTGAGCTCCCCGATCGGCGCCCTTTTTATACCCCGGCCGGACCCACTAGATGTTTCTAGAAGGTGGTCGAATGTTCTCGAAACATCCATAGACTTCGACATAGTCCCATACCTTCTGGAACATTCCAGAACCATCTCGAAACATCTAGAACAGGGTAGAATTTTCTAGAAACTTCCTGACCAATCTTCGGTAGAATTGTCGAGAACCTTGTGGAACTTTCGAGAAGCTTATAGATAGGTCTCGCAATCGACGTAACACTGCCCCCTCCTTAGACATGCTCGTCCCGAGCATCGTTAATCCCGAGCATGCACAATCCGTCGTAGTCGTCGTTGTATCGCCGCAACCAGTTAACGAAGTCAAACTTAGGCGCACCGCCTTGAGCACTCTGTATGCGGTAGGGAACATCATTGCTCCTGGTCGCAACTCGGTATGGTCCATCCCGTTTTACTTTTAATTTACGGGACTTCCTTTTCCTTCGCACTGGGCTATGCACAACAAGTGACGCTTCGTCAAAACCACTACTATTTGTCTGAGGTCTTTTCACACAGTTATCCATGTCATTTTCCTGCGCAGGCTGTAGGGTTTCCTTCCATTGATTACCGAGTTCCGTGTTTTCTCTTAGCGTGCTCACGTGCACTACTTCCTTAGGCTCTTGCTTGATGCTGTGCCTACTGTCTTCAGAACAAGGTCTTCTAGACGGTGTATCAGCGTTACCATGCGCTCTCCAATTGCGATGCTGGGCAGTCATATCAGCTGCCCTTCGCTTTGGACAGCTTGACCGAAGATGACCCTTTTCTCCACAAGTATAGCACCTAGGGCTGTACCCTCTCGAACGGTCGCGTACAGAAGATGGCACAACCTCCCTGCTACGTTGAGTTCGATGGTCTTGCCTCACTGCCTCCACTTCCAAAGCATGGGCCAAGGCGCCCTTCAAGGTCTCGTGATGCCCAAGTCTTACAGCGGCTCTAACTTCCAAGTCGCGTATTCCGTCAATGAAAGCCTGTACCAGATTGCAATCGATGAGAGCCGGGACGGACCGATATGCTTTCCGAACCATCTTCTCAATTTCTAGGGCCCACTGTTGTAGGCTCTCGGTACTACGTTGAACGCGATCCCTTAACTTAGCGCGAAATACGTGCTCCAGGTGCGCGTCGCCGTACCTGGACTCCAACGCTTCCAGCAGCTGCTCGTATGTCACATCCTTGCCAAGAGCCTCAAGTACGGTCAAGGCCTGGTCTCGCAGACCTAAGATGAGCGCGGTCGTAGCTTGCTCCTTGGTCCACCCATTCGCCTTCATAACGGCCTCAAACTGCATCCTGTAAGCCGACCATGATGGTGTTCCGTCGAATGGTGGCACCTTAAACCCTCGTACCGAAGGTGCAGCGACCACTGGACACACAAACCCCTCTCCAGTCCTAAATTCACCCAAAGTTTTCTTCATTTCAGCTATCTGAACTTCAGCTTCTGAGATACGACTCTCTAGCTGGTGAACTTGCTCTTTCATCAACTTGAGCTCCTGGCCAAATGTTGCATGCAGGTCTTTAATCAGGAACATCTGCTCTTCTTGCCGACGGGCCTGCTCCTCTTTATTTTCCTGAAGCAGCTTTCTCAACAGGCGGGCCTGTTCCTCTTGGCGTCGGGCCTGCTCCTCCTGGGGGCGGGCCTGCTCCTCCTTATCCTTCTGTAGTTGCTCTTGCAGCAAGCGGGCCTGTTCTTCCTGGCGGCGGGCCTGCTCCTCCTGGCGGCGGGCCTGCTCCTCCTTATCCTTCTGTAGTTGCTCTTGCAGCAAGCGGGCCTGTTCTTCTTGGCGGCGGGCCTGCTCCTGCAGCAGCGCCATAAGCGCAGACAGGTCTGGAACCGCTGATGCTGAAGAGACTGCAGACGGACCAGCCACTGGTTCTATCGTAGGCAGAGCACCACCCGGCGTCTGTATCGGGGAACCTCCAAACCGCCTCTGGTCCATGTCTTGCTGGCGCTGACTCCTGGTACGAATACCGTCCGTGTCGTCTTTTGGTAAAACTGGCATTTTATCCCTCACTTCTGACACCAAATGTTACGAGCTGGGTATTGGGATAAATTAATTAACACCAATTAAAACCAAATAAACTTTATTCACACACGAATCACTAATTAAAACAAACACTTAACACTACTCAACAATTAAACACTTATAAACTCACTTAATCACACGTAAAAATCACTTAGAGATCGCTTCCAGTTCACTTCGAGTTGCCTCGATCGTAGTCAAAACCAGACTGACTGAGCTCCCCGATCGGCGCCCTTTTTATACCCCGGCCGGACCCACTAGATGTTTCTAGAAGGTGGTCGAATGTTCTCGAAACATCCATAGACTTCGACATAGTCCCATACCTTCTGGAACATTCCAGAACCATCTCGAAACATCTAGAACAGGGTAGAATTTTCTAGAAACTTCCTGACCAATCTTCGGTAGAATTGTCGAGAACCTTGTGGAACTTTCGAGAAGCTTATAGATAGGTCTCGCAATCGACGTAACACTATTATGAATGACAATGTCCCCTTATAAAGTCCAGAGTGGAATTTAGTGCAGTTTTTACTTACTCGTAGAAGATTTTGAAGGTTCGGACATGACTTTTCACGTTTTTGTGACGTAAATGGAGGAAACTTTGTTGTTATTTTGATAGTAAAAATTAGTTCCTCGTTCATTAAAGGTACTTTTTAATTGTCCATGCAATAAACGCCGTAAATACTTCAAGTATGCTGTACGTATAAAGGCGCTCCCTCACCGGGAGCATTCGCGTGTAATGTATGTTACACGCGAATCTGACGTAGGTACCTATGACGAATTTACATATGAATTTTATGCATGTGGCGAATTTACTTTCAATGTATGGTCTTTACAAAACTGTGGCGAATTAACTTTGTGGCTAACTTACAACAACCCTATAGATTAAAAATAATAATAATATTCCACAACTATCACACAACGCCATCTAGTCCCAAGCTAAGCAGAGCTTGTGTTATGGGTACGACAACTGATAAACATACTTATATATTTCTAAATACATACATATTATAGATAAATTACACCCAGACACAGAACAAATGATCGTGCTCATTACACAAACATTTGTCCTGGGTGGGAATCGAACCCACGACCTCCGGTATAGCAGTCAGGGTCACTAACCACTAGACCAACAGGCCTGTCACCTGTCCAGGCCTGCTGTGTAGGCCTGTCCTTCAGATTCGGCTTTGAGCATTATATTACAGTACTACCTCCCTGACTGACGAGCATTCGCGTACATTTAGTATAGATTTGATACAAGGTGCGCATTGTGATGCTCGATTGTCTTCACTCACTGATGAAATGTTCGAATCTGTAACGTTACAAAGTGAATGCTCGCGGTGAGGGAGCGTATTAATACGCAAATCTTGAGCTAAGGCCTCAGATGTAATTAATGTAACATATTCTAAACAAACCGTGAGAAGCAAGGGCCAGGGTTTTGTTTTTTTCTAATGATTATAGAGCTGAAACAAGACTTCATTTGTTACATGAAAGAGAGACATGCAGTAACCCAAAGAACAAAAAACCGGCCAAGTGCGTGTTGGACTCGCCCATGAAGGGTTCCGTGTAGCAAGCATAGATAAGGGATATCATTATATTGAGATTAGTAAGTAACATACACAAACAATAAAAATCACTTTGTTTTTCATAGTGTTTGTATGAATGGCAAAGTTATATTTGCGGTTTATGAAAATGTACTATTATACCTCAAAAACTGCTAACTGTATCTCATTCAAACCAATTTTCGTTGGAAGTTTTTGTTGAGGTCTACATTATATTTTTTTTTTTAGTTTTATCATTCTCTTATTTTAGAAGTTACAGGGGGGGGGACACACATTTTACCACTTTGAAAGTGTCTCTCGTGCAAACAAGTAAGTAAAGTTTCAATTCTAAGTATGGGGGGCACCCCCAAAATTTGTTTTGTTTTTATTTTTGTGTGAAAATCCTAATGCGGTTCACATAATACATCTACCTACCAAGTTTCAACAGGATAGCTCTTATACTTTCGACAAAAAGTGGCTGTGACATACGGACGGACAGACAGACAGACAGACAGACAGACATGACGAATCTATAAAGGTTCCGTTTTTGCCATGGCTACGGAACCCTAAAAACGAGTATTATGTCAACTACTCGTATTTTTACCCAACAAAGCCAACAGGAAGGGCTACGATTTTATTAGAAGTATTTCATAATCATATCTCATGTCTTTTTTTTAGGTGTTAAAATCGTCAAAGTCTAAAATCCACAGTGTTAAGCCTTCTGCAGACACACGCGATTAATCACGCTGGGCGACATGTCGCGGTCCATTCGCAGTATTTTTAGAGTGGAAATTAGCTTGGCTCGTTGTCGCAGAGCGATTAATCGCGTGTGTCTGCATGCAGGAGGCTTTACTATTGCACTTTACGTCCCAGGGTCACGGTTGTCTGTTTTGATATTCCTGCGATCCCAGCAGAAAATCTCTCGTCTGATGCCTGTAATTTTTTTAGGAGAAACGTTTACCCTATATTAGGAATTTCTTCTATGTCGTGGGTATGTTTCCCTTCATACGACATATCGTTTTTCATTTAATAAAATCAGTATATTTCATATCTTTCCTATTCTATGGTTTGTGTTTACCCGGGAGGATGAAACAATGGATCGCCAATTAGCCATTGACTACAAACAAATAAACAGAAGACGCAATGGGTGATGGGGTGACGTCGAGTGTTACTATCCGCGTAGTAAGCTTACTACCTTTTAATCTTAACAAGTATAATATTCTCACACGGACGTCAGATCAAACAAGGTACTTGAAACTATCTCCCAATTAAGATATTTCACTAATTAGAAGTGCTCACTTGACCGAGAACGGATCGGAGTATAAGGATTAAGGTTCACTGGCGAAGGAGCATACGATGGAAATGTAGTGGGGATATTGAAATATGGGTTGTAGATTGTGATTTTAAATTTTGTGTGTTCTTGTTTTGAATTCGGGAGACAAAACTTCAATAGAAAAAAAAAGTAAAAAGTATGATCGAGACAAAGTGAATTTAATAAAAAGTAAAGATGTTTGGCGCAGTTTTAGACGACTACCCAAAAAAGAAGTGTTATGTTTCTAGGGTTTATTTATGTCAGAGAACAGTCCCTCGACTGCAATAAAAGTGGTGGTTTTCCATTTTAATTCACTTGAAGTGTATATTTTTTAATTAGTAGTTTCGACTTTTTTCTTAGAAATCATTTGTCCAGTGGTGTATTACTTAAGCTGAGATGATTGATTGATACAGATTTTAACACTATTTCTTATTTACCATACTGAATTATTTTCTTTTTATTTTTAATACATCTAAATACTTAAATTAACAACCCCAAGACGTCGCGATATAGTCCGTTGTCCACTATACCTAACAATGAGCAAGGGCTAATCAATTAAAACAATATTTGTGTGGGGTACGATGGTGGGTACTGATAGATAATATTTGGCCTACGGGTGATTACGATGAAGTACTTGTGTCTAAGAAAATGACCTATTTTGAGGAAAATTTGAAAGACAAGTTATTATATTCGTGAAACCATAGTATCGCGATATTAAAAATATTGTGTTTTGTTTTTAGTTTTTTTTTTTATTTATTTATATTACAGAACTATGTTAATTCATGTAAGTAGGTAACGATCAAATCAAACTTCATGAGTAAGTACATATTTTACCATTTATAAATGTTAGTTTCTTTTAAAAAAATAAAGGTAGCTAAACCATACTGTGTAATCCTAAAAAAATACCTACCTAGTATTAACAGCATATTGACGGCATTTGACGTCACGGTTAGCGCAGTGACTGAGCGATTGGACTGCTGCGCTGCGTGTCGCGGGTTCGATTCCCGCACGGAGCAAATACTTAATACATTTGTATGATCTACAAGTAGTTGCTCCGGGTCTGGGCGTTTGTGTTTGTGAGTTTATATGTTTGTAAACGCACCCACGACACAGGAGAAATTCCTAGTGTGGGGCAACGTTTAAAAAAAATATTTTAGTGAATTAATCGTTGGTCAAAAGCTTACTTAGTACATTAACTTTTTCGCCAACCGTGCTGTATTTCCAATTTTCTACTATACGCTCTAGTCAAAAATAATTGCGTGCCAAACCACTTAATCGTCTTGCAAAAACAACTCCAACTTGGTACCTCATCTATTATTAAAGATATTCATACGTCAAGGTTTCTTACTGTCGGACAGGGGTCAAGATATGGTCGAATTAATATTCATACGACAGGCCCAGGTGGTCGTCAGTGACGGAGAAGGGTGGCCTTAAGGACTGGTCAATGTTTTGAGAGTTGGGGCGCAGATGGGAAAATGGGTGGCGAGGTTTTGTGCCTACGTGGAGGCCGTTTTTGTGAGGACAATATGTTGTTCAAACTGTTAGGTGTGGTAGGTGAATGAGTTTTAAATTATTTGATTGGCTATAAATTTCAGAAGGAGACAGGATAAATCTTTGTCGTCCGATAAAACATCTTAAAGTAACTGAAAGTCGTTTATTATTATATTGTTTTAATTTCGGAATTGACAGCAATCTCAAATCTAAGATTTTAATAACGTCGAGTAAGTATTATTTTCTTACTGGAATTGATAATGTAACACTACATTATATACAACAGCTTTGTACGGTAACATGTCACTGTGCTGTCCCACTTTTGAACGAAGGTCTCCCAAAACCTTATAAGAGGTCTTCAGTGCGTCCAAGAACATTTAAATTACAGAAATTTTAATTGAATTACAACAGTTTCTTTCTATACCTATCAATTATACCACCAGCCATTGTATGTCACCATAGACACCAACTTAATCCCTCCTTTAAAAAATGTTTCCATTCGATTTGACCTATCTACCTCATTTCCCTATTCTCTCCTAGGGTAGGTGCCCAAGACAGCCGGGGTGCGGCCACCGTCCCTCTTCTTATCTCTGCCCACGCCCGAGGACCTGCCTGATGGATTAACTTCATTGTTCCACCGTTGCCAAGTGACGAGGAATTTATAATTATACCGGCCCCTGTTTTATTTAGCTTTACAGCGATTTAGTATGTATTGTTTGTGGGAGATGGATTTTTTTCTTTTTTTAATGGCTGTCTGGTTCTTAATTCGGCCAATTGACAGAACAAGTAGCCAGAGTTAAAAAAAAAAACAGTTTTTTTTTGTATTGCCAGTTAACCCAACTGTTAATGATACTGTATTTTTGAAAATTGTTGTCTATAAAATGAAACCGATAATCTATAAGAAAATCAAGATAATATTTCAACTTGATTCTTTTTGCCAATACATCGTAGGTACTTGAAAAACTTAGAAATCCCTTACTACGAAGATATCAACCCAAAACTTTAAGGAGAGATCCCACACAATAACCCATAAATCTCAACACAGTAAGCAATAATTAATAATTTCCTCGGCACTACTTATACAAACTCAATAGTTTCAATATTTGTCCTAGTCGAACTGACCGTCTACCTGAGTACCTCCTTCAAGGGTTTGACCCTTATCAAAGCAAACTAAATTAACTGCTTCTAACATCTTGGCCGACTTATTGTTCGGCCAGGTTCGGGATCGTTCGGGTGTTCCGAATTTGAATTTGAAAAACAAACGGTACGTATGCAAATAATAACGGTAAACTAATTAGGGGGTGGCGGGAGGGTTCGGACATCTTCGGGTATTTTCGGACGTTGAATAAGATGACGTCACGTGTGAAGATTTGAAATCGGTTTTAGGTGGGTATTGAATATTTTATTGGGAATGTGGTCAAGTAGTTGTGACGGAAAAATTGAGAAAGTTAATAAAGAATCATTGAATTAACAGCATTCTAGGCTGTATTTTTGCTTAGGTTAAAATCAATATGTTCTTAATAGTAGGGAATGGTTCAGGCTCATTTGCGTCAGGCGATCAACTTGCTTGTGAAAACCTAACAATTAAAAAATCTATCTAGGACAACAAAAAAAAAAGAAAAAAATACAGCTATAAATAAATAACTAAAAAAAGTATACTTAGGGTGACGTACAACTACATCCAAATGAAAAAAATAGAGCTTATGTTAAAAAGCATTTCAAGTTTTGTTGAAGAAAGTGAATCTTTAGTTCAAATAGCTACACAACATGAAACACAAAAAAATCTATACAAATTATTACAATTAAAAATAAAAACAAAATACCTACCTATATTTTTCATCAGTATTTTAGGTAGGTATATGGAGTGACTGCCTACCTGACTTTTACAACCCAACAAGTTACCCTAAGTAACTGGTAAACTACTCGTAATAAAAAAGTAAAATAATAAGTTCCAGAATATTCTAGAGTTCGTCAAAAACCACATAAGAGCAACTGCTCACACTAATTATCTTCAAGAACCCGTCGACGCGACTTTAGACATACAAAAAAATACAAACAAAAATCAACCCTATTCGTTGACTCGTAAAAACGCGTTGTCATTGTATATCCACAAACGAGTGTCCGCAATTTCCTTAGGAAAGCACTAAGTCATCCCTTAACCACACATGGCATTCGAAAAACGCCTTTAACTTCATGAAAATAGGGGTGGAACTGAAGAATTTCTACGATTGGGATACACAGGCGGCTATTTGGCACAGCATGTCGTGAAAGCGCAACATACACACTTTATTTATTTATTAAGGTTTTCCAACAGCTTCTGTGTACAGTGAAGTTATGTATAATTATAAAAAAAAAAAACTTTCGTATTTATAATATTTTGTAACATTAATTAAATGAAATGTTGAACAGAAACAAGAAGAGCAAACAATAATGTGTTAAACATTAGTAGAATAATGTCGATTTATTTACAGTTTTCTGCGAAAAGACAATTTGACGAAGAACTGTGAAAACTTTTCTTTTTCAGTGTAAGTATGTACTTGTTTTTTTTGTTTGTCAAAGCAAAGCAGAAAAAAAAACTAGAAAATAAGAAATGTGGATTTTAATCTTTTACAAACAAAAAACTAAAATTGTCAAAAAATACTCGTAACCGTCTGTAAAAGGTAACCGCCGTGACCCTGGACTCAAAGGGTTACTAAAGGAACAAAGGCCATAACATAAGTTTTCAGTTATTGTGACGTAAATGTAAACTGGAAGTTTGACATTAATTTCAAGGAAAAAATTAGATCCTTCTTCGTACACCAGAGGCGCTGTTCCGTTTTTCCATACAAGAAACGCAGTAAATACTGGAACGATGCTGTAAAGTAAAATAGTGAACTCTTGAGAAGGGCTTTGTATGTACCTATGTTTAGCCAGTAAGCGTTTGACATTTGATGATTTGACCACACAAAAAAAAGGATGAATTGTCCAACTTGAGCCTGTCTGTCTGGCACCTGTCGTGCTTATTTTTTTATCTCCATGGAAAAAAAAAAATTAAAATGATTTTGTTAACTAGGTCAAAACATCGACCAGCTCCACGCAACAATCCCCCTTATATTTCCATCGAAAGGGTAGGGTGTGCTGTGGCATAAATGATCACCGGCCAACACTGACGAAGACAAATGACACCCGATGCCGAAGTTACACCGAGATAAGGTAGGCTTCTTAAATTAGCCACGCTCACTTCAAACGTCTGTGTATTTTTCACTGTCTTAAGGCGAAAGGGTTCGTCCATTAGTTTCAGGGATAGTGAAAGTTTTATTGAGTTCAGTCTGTATGTTTCAACGTAGTGTTGTTTCAAGTTCATTTTGGGAGTTAATTTAAAATAGTGACTTTGAGAAAGTGTTTTGAAATTACTGTCAATATGGGCACTATTTTTTAAAGAACATAGACTTTTTATGGCATAGTAGAGTGGCAATCGTTTTCAAAGCAATTCGTACTTCCAGTGTAGCAATTATTTTCAACGACATAAAATTATCTACAGTAACAATTCCATACATTTTTGACATCATTTAGTAGTTGTCACAAATGTTGCTAAGTTCTGAATGCTCTCATGGATCATGCCCAGGTCGGCGCGTTGTGTTCCACGCGCACCTCCAAGAGCTATCAGCAATATGATGGGGCCCCTTAAGAGGGCCAAAGCCTGCCGGGGTCGCGGGACTAACGAGCTACCATGACCCAAGAACGTAAAGGGCTATTGAAGGACACCTTGGATTTTAGTCAGTACAAGTCTGACAGTCCCTCCTGCCCTGCCCTGGGCGTTGTAAAATCATCAAATGAGTCCTCCCAGGACTCATTTGATGATTTTACAACACTAAAAAAAAGTTCTGGATGCTGATACCGAATGAATGAAAGAAACCTTCTGAGGTATTCGTAGGTATTCAATATTATAGGATTTCATTAGTCATTCTTGTTGCATCACATACTCATTTAAGTAACACTAGCTTTTGCCCGCGACTTCGTCCGCGTGGAATAGTTACTTTGGGCTAACGTTAACCCTAGGATGGTAACATAATTTAAAGTAGCACGCACGGTAACGGGGGTGTCACGTCACCCCATAATTATAAATTGAATAAAAAACTTTTGTGTAATGAAAAATAAAACTTTTTATTCTTGGTACCAACTAAATGAACATTCTTTTTGAGATCAATGAGTAAGTAAATTGTATTAGATTAAAAAAAATTATGTTTTTGGAATTTTATAAACAATTGCGACATATTTCCACATGATGTTCAGGGCACACAGGTTTTTTGCATTAAACAAAAAATCTTCACGTTTTTCTCATTCTTTCGAGGACAGAATGCACATCGATCTTCCTTTCTCAATTTGGCGGGGGGTTCACTTGCTGGAACTTTTTCGGGGACATTTAGAATGGCCCTTATATTGCACGTTAGTTGTTGAGGTATGTTCGAAGTCCAGAGGTCGTCCTATGTACGGCTTGGTTAACTGCAATGCTAGTTTTTTTTTAGAAAACTTCTTCTAAATTTAATAGCTGGCATGTTCAGATGCTTAGCTTCTAGATAGAGAATCATAGTTCATCCCCGCTTAATCTAACAATGAACTGAATGCACAGAGAGGTTATCTTCATTTTCAGAAGCTTCCGCCGCCTCTTATGGCTATGTTTCACTCTCAGCATCCTCAGCAGTATTATTTAAATACCGCTCAAGCCTTTTTCATTAAAAAACGCCATTATGAACTGAAAATAAAAAAATACACTAACAAAAAAATACCTACGTAAACAGTAACAGGGGTGACGCAACACCCCACACATACCTGCAGAACGAAATCGACGAGTTGCAGCTCCCACCGCGCAACGGTTATGGATGGCTCACGGTCAAATAAAAGAATACACAAAATGCTAGATCAAGACAGCAAATAATTATCGATAAATCGGCGCGTGATTTTTCGCATGGGGTGTTGGGGCACCCCTGTTACCATCCTAAGGTTAAATTTAACCCGGATTTCGAAGCATTCTTCATTGGCGCTCCGCTCCTATTGGCCTTAGCGTGATGATATATAGCCTATAGCCTTTCTCTATAAATTGACTATTTTATACCTTCGGCCGCGAGACGCGTCGAGCGCGGCGACCGATTCTCAAAAAAAATCCTTATAGCATGATTCAGTATTCACGCGCAATGGCTTATTGGCGTATTTCATGTATAACTTTGGTGTTTCTGTACTGATTTATATGATTTTTTTTTATGGAGCAGTTAATTAATGTTAACTTTTTCAATTAGGGGTGACTGAGAGTGTTATAAACGTAAGAGTATTCAAATGTAATCAGAAAGCTTCGAACTGCTAAGCTATCGGGAGTTACACGTGTTATTGTGAGTCAACCATAAAAGATAGACATATGCTGTCGTGGGGTATTTTTTATATAATTTTAAGGAGAAAATTTCCGTCATAAATGATTTCTGTGTAGCTTAACCATTAGGGTTGCACACGCGACGGAAGATTAAAAAACCCACGTTTTTAAATGTCCTAAAAATAAGAAAATAACCCTACGGGGCTGAGAGAGGGGCCACTCAAAACGTGGGGGCGTAAATTATTTAAGGAATTATTTATGAGATATTTACATGACGTGTATAGCTCGTGGGCGTAACTTGCAAAGATACGCCCCCACGTTTTGATTGGCCCATCTCTCAGCCCTGTAGGGTTATTTTCTTATTTTTAGGACATTTAAAAACGTGGGCTTTTAGATTTTTTAAATTTATTAATTATTTTATTATTTTTATCTTTGTTCATCGGGTTTGAAGGTACCCTGAAAATTTCAGCCTGCTAGCTTATCGGAAAGTGCCTCAAAATTGAGTTGCAAAAATCCAACCGGAACGACAAAACGTGGGAAAAACACGCTTTGAGCACCCACTAAATATTATACTTTTTTTTAGTCTTCTTCATATTCAAACTTAATTTGCTTCTTATCCGCCAACTTGGGACGGCTGCCATGTTGGATTTAGGTCACGTGATATTTTTTTTCGTATCCCATTCAGCAAACCGTTTCGTTTAATACCCATATCATGGGGATGCATTTCAAATAGCCGATCCGCCATCTTGGATGTCCGCCATGTTGGATTTAAGACACGTGACTATTTTTTTCATATTCCTGACAGCAAACCCTTTCATTTGATACCCATATCTTGGGGGTGCATTTCAAATAGCCTGTCCGCCATCTTGGACGTCAGCCATATAGGATTTAAGTCACATGACTATTTTTTTCGTATTCCTGACAGCAAACCCTTTCATTTGATACTCATATCATGGGGGTGGATTTTAAACAGCCAGTCTGCCATCTTGAACGTCCGCCATATTGGATTTAGGTCACGTGACTATTTTTTTCGTATTCCCGACAGCAAACCCTTTCATTTGATATCCATATCATAGGGGTGCATTTCAAATAGCCTGTCTGCCATCTTGGACGTCCGCCATATTGGATTTAAGTCACCTGACTAAATTTTCGTATTCCTGACAGCAAACCCTTTCATTTGATACCCATATCATGGGGGTGGATTTTAAACAGCCAGTCTGCCATCTTGAACGTCCGCCATATTGGATTTAAGTCACGTGACTATTTTGTTCGTATTCCCGACAGCAAACCCTTTCATTTGATATCCATATCATAGGGGTGCATTTCAAATAGCCTGTCTGCCATCTTGGACGTCCGCCATATTGGATTTAAATCACGTGACTATTTTTATTTCGTATTCCTGACAGCAAACCCTTTCATTTGATACTCATATCATGGGGGTGGATTTCAAACAGCCAGTCCGCCATCTTGGGTAGGCCGCCATATTGGATTTGTAATGACGTTTTTTAGCTAGTCATGTATTTTCATCAGAACTCAGAGCATGTGCAAAATTTCAGTCTGCTAGCTTATCGGAAAGTGCCTCAAAATTGAGTTGTAAAAATCCAATCGGAATCCCTTCACTGCTCTGCTCCTATTGATTGTAGCGTGATGAAAAGTATACTATAACCTGCTCAGGAGTATGAAAAATAATTGTACCAAGTTTCGTTAAAATCCGTCGAGTAGTTTTTGTTTCTATAGCGGTTATACAGACAGACAGACAGACAGACAGACAGACAGACAGACAGACAATAATTTTACTGATTGCATTTTTGGCATCAGTATCGATCCCTAAACAACCCCTGATAGTTATTTTGGAAATATATTTAATGTACAGAATTGACCTCTCTACAGATTTATTATAAGTATAGATATATTTAATGTACAGAATTGACCTCTCTACAGATTTATTATAAGTATAGAAGATAGATAATTAAAAGATTTTTTTTTCGGGATCGCTGTCCTTCTCTCACTGCTGAGCAAAGGTCTGGCAGGTCTATGAAAAATTGTACCTACTAAATGTTTGTTGAATCAATATCGTTAGTTAACAGACCACAGAGTCGTGAGTCCTGTATCTGGACGTGAAAAAAGGAAAAAATTGTCTCCCTTAAGTCTTTAATCCTACTGTCAATAGTCACCATACAACAACTACATAAATAAACGCAATTGTGTAAACCAGAGGTAACATTAGCAATTCTGTAAATCAGAGCAAACATTAGCAAAATCGTAAGATACAGAGAACAAACATGCTGTGTTTATCTTATACCACATTATGTCTTAGGCAAAGTTTACACAAATCACCTCGCTGACCACATAAGGCACGGTGCAAACAGACCCCGCTCTGTAATTGTCCGAAAATTAGCTACGACCGCATATAAATACGTTAAGATAATCTAGTTAAATGTTTGGTGTAAGTGATAAGATGGCAGCGAGAGTGAGTTGTATTGTTGAGAAAAGTTCAGTTTTAGTACGACCTTAAATCGGTGTTTAACACGATTATTCCACGGGATGGCAACTGGAAGGCCACTGTAGATATTTTAGACTAAGCCCTAAATACCTCCACGGCGACGGACGTCGCAAGACGATCTCCGGCCACCGTAGGCGCGGGCATGCGGGCGGCGAGTAAAGGGCAACTCGCTGCCCGACCATGGACCATGCCCGGGTCGACGGCGCGTTGTGTTCCACGCGCGCCTCAAAGAGCGTCAGCATAATGACGGGGCCCCCTCTGTAGAGGGCCAAAGCCTGCCGGGGTCGCGGGACTTATCTCATTACCGTGACCCCGGAACATAAAGGGCTATTGAAGGACACCGTGGATTTTAGTCAGTACAAGTCTGACAGTCCCTCCCGCCCTGCCCGGGGTGGGAGGACTCATTTGATGATTTTACCACGCAAAAAAAAAAAAGAAAGCCCTAAATACCTGATAAACATGTTGCCTTCCACGGCTCACAAAGAAAAATAATTTGGCACTCAATATTTTAAATTCTAATGAAACTGCATATTAATGACATGCATTAAGATGTTAATTTTCGTTTAAAAAATCCTATACAAAAGCACGCATTCTTCTAAGCGGACTTTTGCTTAGAAGAATGCGTGCTTACTCTGTTGCATGCCATTTTGTCATTTAATCCCAATACTCTGACAGAAGGCTAATAGATTAAATTTTAGATTAAACAACCATAACTCACTCACAGTGGTGGAGAAATCGACTGCTGTACAGTGTGTCGCGGGTTCGATTCCTGCACGGAACAAATATTTGTATGATCTAAAAGTAGTTGTTTCAGGTCTGACGTTTGTACATCTAAGTTTCAATGTTTGTAAACGCACCCACGATACAGGAAGCAAGTCCTATAGTGGGGGCCAACGTTTTTTAAATAACAAGAACAAGAATGTCTTGAAAAGGCCTTACATAATCACCAATCTTTAAACGCTTCCGCCCATAACTTGTACCACAACACAAGCACACAGAGCGGGCGGCAACTCAAATAGCAAGTAGGATCTAGGTGGAGGTACGACTGTACAAGGATAAGTCGTGGGGCAGTGTTTTCCAATTTGAAATGGGTAAGTTGAGTGTCCAGTAGCCGGGTTTAGAAAGGATAGAAGTGGCTAATTTGTAAAGTTTTTTGAGTTATTGTTTTTGATGACGCAGGTACTTTAACTTGACTTGACATGTCGTAGTTACAGAAAACGAATAATTTTTTGTGCACTTAGTCGCGTTCAAAATATGTCAATACAGTAATGTATTGACATATTTTGAAAAAAAGTGGCACTTAGGATCTACCAATTCTCTATTTTCAGAATAAGGATGGAAGTCGAAGAAGAAGTAATAGTCAATGAGTAAAGCCGAATTTTTTCGCATTAATTTAGTTTATAGGTAGATTATTCCTCATATCGACAACATTTGGAACTTAAGCAATTGTTTTGAAGAGAAAGTTATCCCAATGACAGCCTAATTATTGTGAATGTCAAAATATTTGAAACCAATTTTTTTATAACTTTATTTTTATATTCAAATTATTTATTAACCTTACCAAGACTGTCTTTAAATTCTAATTATATTGGTATTTTATTGGTTTGTATTATAAACATGTACCTATCTATAACTAACTTGTAAATTTCAATAAATTCCTATTTTGCAATCCTTCAAATACCTTACAAAACTCATCTTCTTTCCATTTGTACTTAATTCCTCATTAAGGCCAGTCTAAAAACACATAGGTCTACGTGAAGAGGCCATGTTCCTTAAATCTTAGTGCCCGCACCTCCGGGTACCTCGCCTGAAGACGACTCACACTCCCCAGTGATAAGGGGGCACCTGAAACTGTAACGGTGACTGTGTAAAGGCATTTTTGAATCCAATTGAATATAATAATCTTTTTTTTTTGCAACAAAAGAGAAAAGGGGTGGTTTTCAGTATTTTTTCCAAATGAAAAATAACTTATTTAGCTCATGTAGGTATTCGGTTTTGTAACTTGTGAAGATAGCAATCATTAAGGAAGTGTACTAGTTTTCTTTTGTCTGGTACTGTCTAAATAGGGTACTGCACTCTGAAACGCAAAGTGCAAATGAAGGAATAAGGTGTTTTTTTTAGTCAGTACGAGTCAGACAGTCTCTTCTGCTCCACCCATGAAGGGAGGACCCATTTGATTATTTTTCATTCAAAAAGACAATCTAAGTATCTTCTTAGCACTAGCTTTTAGTGCATTTCAATATGATTGTATTAAGCCAATCTAAAGTTTTTGACCTCTCCGTTCTCTTTGGCAAATGATTATGACCAGTCACGTTTTGATTTTTCAAAATTTTCCTCTTATCAAGTAAAACATGGGCTTGTCTTAAGTTGAGTCGTAATAAAGGATGAGGAAATCTTTCAGTGAAACTTCAAAATAAAAAAAGCATATTACCGTCAAATTGAGTAACCTCCTTTTTTTAGAAATCGGTTAAAAAATAATATTGTTTCTAGTGTTTTACAAATTCACCTGATATTTATAACATTAAACTACATCCCAAAATAACTAACACACTTACCCCACTATACTTACTCCCCGTCTAAAACCCCACTGACCACCACCCGAGGTCAAGGGGTGAATGGGGGCGTAGGGGGTGTTGGTCAAGGAGTTGCCGGCTCATCCCGGGTTCCAATACATTTCATATTCCGTTGACAGTGGCACAATAATAATGCGGTCCGCCAGTGTAAAAGCAGGACATAGTTGATGTACGGGGATTAAGTAGTTTACTGGAATCGATTAGAAATGGCAAAAAGTCATTGTAAAATAGGTACAGAAAATTCTTTAAACAGTTTCGGTAGTATGACTGGAAAGGTTTTTTTTATTATTCATTCATACTTATTTAAATTAAGTTTAATAACTTTGTTAAAAGTAACAAGTCTTTTTATTTACGTATTTCTATTTGCCTGCTTTCCAAAACAGCTTCTTTTCAGAGCGTGTGTTTTTTTTTAAATACGTTGCCCTCTCTAGAAATTTTTCTTGTATCGTGGGTGTAAAACAAACTTTTCGTTCCAATTCAGGTCCAATAGTGATTGTCATAATCCTGTTGCCCGTATTTTTAGAAAAATCAGCCGCTTTTCATTCCATTTTTGTTACTTTTCACGCTATTTGAAACCGAATGAAAAATACAAGATACAAGCAAACCTTTCTAAAAACTTAAGATTTGCAGTTTATCCGTGATCGTAATGATACCAACAGTGCCAAAATATCAGAAACTCAAAATAATTTTCATCAATTTTCATCTGCTTAGCCTTTTCTCAACTATATTGAGGTCGGCTTTCAGTCAAACCAGATTCAGCTGAATATCAGTATCTTACATGGAGCGACTGCTTATCAGCGCTCCACAACCCAGTAACTGGGCAAGACTGGTTGTCAGACTTATGAGCCCGACTAACAGTAACAAATGTCAAAGATCTAGAAATGACAGACGGGCGTCACAAAACTTTAGAATCTCAAAACAATTAATAAACTTAATTATAGATATTCCGTTTTGAAGTCTAATAGAATTTAATTGCGTTAAATATTCCATTTTCAGTTCAGTTATCAAAATGTAAATGTCAAAACCTCAACTCAAAAAAAAACAATTGTTTATTCTCGCAACTATTCTTTCCAGCAAATCTACATCCCCAAACCTGTCAATAGTTGAATTTGAAGACGTCCAGAATTTACGAGAGCCCCCACCTTATGGGTGTCCGGCTTTAGAATGTTCTAAATTCGCAAGACGATTGCCTAGCAACGAATGTCTTACATAACTTTGCTACCTGGCACTCGGAGTAATTTCACTACAATGTATCGACGAATCCGTTGGGTCTATTTGACTAGAATGCTTGAAAATCATTGATAATGGACAGGAGTCTGCGATTTGATCGATGTCTTAAATGTTAATGTTATGGCTTTCTTCTACTTTTCAGAAACTAGGTATGTTTGAAGGCAATTATTACCGTGATCCTGGAACGTAAATGGCTATTGCAGAACACCGTGGATTTTAGTCAGTGCTAGTGACACTCCACACATGGCGGAAAGACTCATTTGATAATTTTACTATGTTAAAAAAGGGCATTTAATAAAAAATACTTATCGCATTGCCCGCATTCTCACACTGGTGTTGTTGCGGCCAACTTATTAAGAGCCACTTTTTTTCCAGTTGGGAAATCATTAAATAGGTCTTCAAGTCAAGAGTCATCGACCACGTCTTCGCTTAGCATCAGGCGAGATAGTGGTCAAACACGAACCTACCGGAAAAAAAAAATAATGGATTGTGTTTAAACGCCTACCAGAAAAGTACCAAACCAAAAAATCGAATTACCTGCCAGAATGGATCATCATCATCAGCCTATAATGTTCCCACTGCTGGGACACAGGCCTCCTCTCTGTGAGAGGGAGTGAGACATAATCCACCACGCGGGCCCAGTGCGGGTTGGTAGATGTCACATGTTTTCGAATTTTTGGTTCTGGGACATGCCGGTTTCCTCACGATGTTTTCCTTCACCGTTTTGAGAGCAGTGGTGGTGAAATAAATTACACAATGTAATACGCCTGGCGGGGTTCGAACCCATGACCTACAACTCATAAGTCGGGACCACTGGGCCACCACTGCTCTAATGGGATAAGCTGCCAGAATGGATAAGCTCACCAAATTGTGTATCACCATTTTAATGATTGTGAGTTTCAAGAGTATTGAAGAAATAAACCTAATTTACGTAACATAAAAATACATGTGGCACTCGGAGACTGCCGCGGTGAAGCTATTGCGTAACATTTTATTTTAAAATAATAAAATCGCCTAATACCGCGTGTATTTAACGAGAATATAATTTATTTAAATTGTTTGTGGTGCACTTATACTTTTTTTTTTTTTTAGCGTGGTAAAATCATCAAATGAGTCCTCCCCGGGCAGGGCGGGAGGGACTGTCAGACTTGTACTGACTAAAATCCACGGTGTCCTTCAATAGCCCTTTATGTTCCGGGGTCACGGTAATGAGATAAGTCCCGCGACCCCGGCAGGCTTTGGCCCTCTAGAGAGGGGGCCCCGTCATTATGCTGACGCTCTTTGAGGCGCACGTGGAACACAACGCGCCGTCGACCCGGGCATGGTCCATGGTCGGGCAGCGAGTTGCCCTTTACTCGCCGCCCTCATGCCCGCGCCTACGGTGGCCGGAGATCGTCTTGCGACGTCCGTCGCCGTGGGCGTCCACCACCGCGGGTGGGGCGGAGGGAGGACATTGTCCTCTCCCTCACGCGGCCCGCCTCCTCCTTCGCGAGCATGACTGCTTCGCAGAAGGAGGCGACCGCTTCCCACTCCGTCTCGCCCTGCAGCATGGCCGCGACCATGTGGTGCACTACTTTAATAAAGATGTTCTTTGTTGTAGGAGAATTTTATAAGTAGGTTTCATTGTGAAAACTCCTTTTGTAGCTGGCCGTTTAGAACCAGTAAGAAAAAGTAAATTGTTTTTATGACGGATATTTTTATGATTGCTGAAGTCTCCCGAACTGAAACGATGTTAGACGATGCGTGGTGTCAGGTATTTTCCTTAGGTTTTTGGAAATTTTTTGAATCGGTCGCCGCGCCGCGCCGCGCTCAGAGCCCGCGATAAAAGCTATGTAATAACTTAAAAATCGACCTAAGCAGGGTCGATGGTTGATTTCTGTTTGCCGACAGAACCGAACCTCGGGTTGTCCCTGAAATCTCGCTAAAGCGAGTTTTAGATTTGGTGAGTATTTATCCATTTTGGTATACAAAAAGAATTATTGATGATCATTTAAATTGCAGCCAAAACTAATTAATCTTCTCTCTCTGGGTGGGGAGCGGACTCCCTTGATATTGTAATGACCACAGTCATGAGAGTTACTTTTCCATTTCAAATAGTCAGAAAGACAGTTGATTTTCATGTAGGAATCTGTTGGCGGCACGACGGATTGACGGCACGGTTTACGCAGGAACTGAGCGATCGGCTGCTGCGTTGTGTGAAGTGGGCTCGATTCCCGCACGGAATTAATCATTTGTATGACCTACAAGTATTTGTTTCGGGTCTGGTTGTTTGTGTATACAAAAAAAAAAAAAATACAATACAAAATGGTTTATTGCTTTAACAAGTTTACATTTACAATATTTGTGTATGTGAATTTCTATGTTTGAAAACGCACCCACGATACGATCTCAACTTAGTTGCGAAAAGACATTTATTTTGCATTTGTCACACACCACATTTTCCTCTTGGAGGGAGACACAACTGTATTTTAATTCATAGATTACCGTGATAACTTTTTAAAAGAATGATTGCAGATTACCCATATCATTACTTTTTAAAATGAACAATTGTTTTTACCATTACTAAGACAACCAGTACTCATAGTGTTTCTTCAGAAAACCAAATCATAATTTCCACCTCAATTTTCTTCTAAAACACGACAAAACCATTTTCCTCCAAGCTGCATAGTTGAACAATCAAAATTCAAAATCCGGACACCCTAAATCGAATCCTTAGTGCTATTGTCCGTGTCTACGTCGACTGTCCGGACCGAGCGTCCGGCGTCCGGGCGTCCGGGAATCTTAGCCGTGTGATTGAGTTATACAAGTGTGTGATGAATTTTGATTTCAATTTACATTTAGCTGCAAGTTTCGTGTTCTGTTTGGTTAGGTTTCTAAGGTTCTGAGTTTGGTCAGACGTTATATATTATGTTCTGGGTATGTAATGTAGTTACCTTATGTAAAGATCCGAAATCGAACTCTTACTGCGGACGTATCGATGAGTTTTACAGTCGCCTGATTGTCCTAAAAGGGCATCGCGGCCCTCGAAAGCAAAATGCTTGTGAAGGAATAGGGTGGTTTTCATGCAGTTAAAGTCTGACAGACTCAGTCGGCAACTAATCTGAAACCCGTAGGGATATTATGTTATTTAGTTCGTATATAGTGTCAACATATTTTGCCTAAAAAATAGGTAAGTACATTATTTATTTTAACTTATGAGTTACTACGAGCTGTTTAAACGTTAACTAAATGATTTGATTTTGAAATTGAATGCCGAGTGCATTCAATTTCACATACATACTTAAAATGACTACTTTGTAAAACTTAATATTTTAAATTTTACAAAAACTAATTTTGACTAAAGCCTCCTGCAGACACACGCGATTAATCGCGCGGGGCGACATGTCGCGGTCCATTCACAGTATTTTTAGAGTGGAAATTAGCTTGGCTCTTTGTCGTAGCGCGATTAATCGCGTGTGTCTGCCGGAGGCTTTTTTTTTTGGGGGGTGGCAAAATCATCAAATGAGTCCTCCCGCCCTGGGTGGGGCGGAAGGGACTGTCAGGCTCTTCATCATCATCATCAGCCTATAATGTTCCCACTGCTGGGACACAGGCCTTCTCTCTGTGAGAAGGAGTGGGCCATGATCCACCACGCGGGCCCAGTGCGGGTTGGTAGATGTCACATGTCTTCGAATTTTTGGTTCTAGGACATGCCGGTTTCCTCACGATGTTTTCCTTCACCGTTTTAAGAGCATTGGTGATGAAATAAGTTATACAAAGTAATGTGCCTGGCGGGGTTCGAAACCACGACCTACATCTCGTAAGTTGGGGCCGATACCACTGGACCACCACTGCTCTTCAGACTCTCACTGACTAAAATCCTCCCGTGTTCCTTCGGATGCCCTTTACGTTCCGGGGCCACGGTATCCTGGATTAAGAAAAATTCGCGACCCCGGCAGTCATTTGGCCCCATAAGGGGCCCCGTCGGTGACGTGTGAAACACGACGCGCCACCGACCCGGGCTTGGTCCTTGGTCAGACGGCGAGCATACCCATTACTCACCGTCCGTAAGCCCGCTCCGCCGCTATGCCCTCTGCTGTTCAGAGGGACACGCGTTGGAGCGTCCACCCGACAGGCTATTCGCATACGGGCAAAGAAACCCCTTAGGCACACAGTGCCTAAGGAAGAGGTTATGCCCGCATCCCAGGATGCACCGGCCCGAAAAACTGGTCTTCCCCCCGGACGTATTCGAGAGGGAACTCCAGTCCACGGGCGCACGTGGAGGTTTCCTGTCTTAGCACCCCGTCTGCAGGAGGCTTAAGTCTTTATTTACTTTCTGCAAAGATAATTTAATCAAATCCATTACGTGTTTTTGACGATGGTATTTCTAGATAAAAAACCTTTCCTTTTACGCCTTGAAACATCCTGAAAAAAATATAAAATAATCAGTAAATAACAATTCCATACCAAAAGTTACCAAACCTATGCCTAGGACATCGACACAAACACCACTATCTACGTCACAACTTCATCCACCATACTACCAACCACACGGCACTAGTCTACCAACCTAACAAAACGAAATCATTGTCACCGATAACGTCGACCAAAACTAAAAGCTGCCATTTGAATACCGCTGTCTTTAACTCGAAATATACAGATAGATTTATTAATAACCAAAAGGGGTAGTAGGGAGGCACCCAACTATGCCTTAGGGGACTTTAGGGGGGCAAAACTTGGCTTACGTTGGTCCTGCACCGGACAGGAGTGGTCATAACTAAGATATTTTGACCGTCAAGCAATTTCTTGGCTGTGTATTACAGGGTGCTCCCAAATTGTTGTTTGAGATTTTGTTATAATTAATACTGTAGTAATATGATTAGTTTGGTTAGGTCGACGGATTTTGTTGTTTATTTGTTTTCGTGTTCTGTTTTAAGTATTCGGAAGGTTATGTTAAGTTTGATAACAAAAGTGTGTGAAGGTTCAATAACTTTCTTTGAATTTTGGACGGTTTTAGCGTTACTAGGTTCATTCCTTGAGAAGGTGAGGATAATATTGACTTTGTTTAGTCTCTTCCCACAATTGCCAATATAAACCTCAAACATATTTATAGAAAAATCTTTGGTACAAACTTTGGCTGTTTGTTTATTGATTGTGAACGTATCCACGATACAGGAGAAATTCCAAGTGTGGGGTAAATTTTAATTAAAATAATTGTAAATTAAGGCCTGTGTACGCATGCTTTGTACTCCATCCAATCTATAATATATATTTACTATTTTATCATATTAATCACCATTTTTTTTCCAAACGAACTTGTCATAATGTTTATAACTATGAATACAAAATAAAGTTTACCTTATAAATATAACCAGCAACCATCCAGAATAGAAAACAAAAAAAACTGACTAAAATAATACTGCCTGTTTTACAATCATCCTGTATAACATCACAGGCCACCAAAGCCCGTTGAATACGATTGTAACTACAAACGTCTGTGTATGGGATGATATTAAATTCCATCTGACCAAGCTTGGGCGCTAATTTATATAATATGCTAATTCGGTACAGTTTGTCTTAATGTTGGTACCTCTGGAGTAAGGAGGTTATGTGAGTTTAGGGCCGTTAGGTTAATTACCTTTATGATTTAAATTGTGGGAGTTGAAGTGGATTTCATGTGTAACTTGTGATAATTGTACTTTATGTGTAACTTGTGCTATATGAAGGTCTTAATTAGAAAGTATGAATTTTTTTCGATTGCAAGCGGTTAGATAATTTATAAGTACAGGAGGGTTACTACAATGTCTTAAAACAGGAGTAATTCCAGTGTGGAAAAGAGACAGACCTATACAAGTCGTTTTTACGGTTTTTGTGGATAAACTAAGTAAAATCTTCCCTGAGGTTCTTTCAGAAATTCCTTTTCTGTGCCATTTAACGAAACCAGGCCCTGTAGCCATGTAACAAACGATAAACGCAAACGCTGAGTAGGCTTTAATAGATTTTCAACTTTATGAGCTTGGGTATAACGTTGAAGATCTAGTGAAGATTGCTTATCGTTTTCGATCTTTCCTGTCGCTAACGCTCAGAAATCTTACATACTCGTAGATTTTCAACTTCAGGCTCTAGGCTATAAAGCTGAAAATCTATTGGGAAGTACCCAGCGTTTACGATTATCGTTTGCGACTTGTTGTGACTTGGCTAGGGGGGCAGTTCCTCAAGGCACCATTTTCGAATCAGGTTTATGAGCGATAGCGTAAAAACCAGGACGCTACATATAAAACAAAGTCCTCCTCCGCGACTGTCTATTCTGTTTGGGATAAATTCAAAAACTGCTGCATCGATTTTCATGTGGTTTTTACCAAAGGATAGAGTGATTCTTGAGGAAAGTTCAAATATATGATTTGTCAAGCTTTTTCTACAACTTATACAACCAGCGAATAGGGCGAGTAACAGCTATAGAAATACTTCAGTTAACATACTATTAGTTAGATTTAGTTATATCCAATTTCTCACGTAACAAATACATATAAAGCGGATGATCGGTAACGAGCGATTGGCACCTGAAGCGGGGAAGTGAAAGTCGTTAGCGAGGCCCACTCGAGGCCGGCCTGGCTATAACTCTTGTCCAAATTGACTCTGGATGTAGACTTAGTGAGGCCTGTAGAGTAGACAAGGCCCTATAGGCTAGGATATCCTAGACTCCTTAGCTAGGACTAAAACGGTGAAACATCAGGTTAAATTCGGTTTTTGGCTAACCCGTTAGCCGGCCTGGCTATTATTCTTGTTCAAATTGACTCTGGATGTAGACTTAGTGAGGCCTGTAGAGGTGACAAGGCCCTAGGCTAGGATATTCTAGACTCTTTGCCTACGACTAAAATTGCCGAGACAGCACTGTTGCCGGTTGATGCAAAAGGATAAGCGATTCACAGCTGCGTTGCGTGTCGCGGGTTCGACTACATCACGAAACAATATTTGTATTGCTTAAGAGTGACTACTTCTGGCTGTTTGTATAGTTATTATGTGAGTTCAAAAGTCACCCATGATACAAAAAGAGGTATAAAGAAGGTATTAAAAAGAAAAGTCTCATCAAATTAATGTGCAACCCATACAGTTGGACGTAGAAAGCAGATTTTTGCACAGCTTACCTTTTATTATGTAGATCCAATTCGTACAGGTGCAAAATTTATCCTTGCGATTATCCCAATTTTTTAGAAATGTATGAAGTAATTAGACTAAATTGCAGTCATTTAGAAAAAAACTATACCTAACTAAAGGTCTATTGAGAGAAAATAAAACTTTACAATTTTACAAAAAACTTGGCGTCAATGAAGTAAAATTGTCACTACGCCAATTAAAGTACGCGAATTAATCAGCCTTCTAACCCAGTTACGCACATCTAATCATTCCCAACTCTATGGACAACTTAAACAGTGTAAGTAAGAATCTCCAAACTGTAGTTAAGTGTACAAATTACTTAATTTAAGGTTAAGTTGGTGCCGATCAGTCAAGCGTCCTAAATGCCCTGTTCAAGTTTTAAGTACAGGGATCTTAAGCTGTATGCTTGCGTGTGTCCGGGGAAACTTCGACTGGCTTCTGCTTGTAACTTTATGTTAGATGTGACGGAAGACGTGTACTAAGGAAGGTATGGAGTTATTTAGTTGAGCAAATTTTACAAATAAACTAGCTGACCCGGCAAACGTTGTTTTGCCATATAAATAATTTAAAAAAAATTAGGTGTGGACTACCCCTAACATTTAGGGGGATGAAAATTGATGTTGGCCGATTCTCATAGATACCGGATAAGCACAAAAAATTTCATCAAAATCGGTCAAGCCGTTTCGGAGGAGTATGGCAACGAAAACTGTGACACGAGAATTTTATATATTAGATTAGTCAGTTTATCGAATGGTATGGATAATGTGGTCCCAGTTTCCTACTATCAAATAAAAGGTGGAATTTGTTTTTACTCCCAGTTTGAAGTGGGACCAGTAGACCCAGAGGAGAGGTGATAGTCTTTTTCAACATAAACAAAATATGTTTTTACCTGTCAATGGTAATCTAAATAGAGTCCCCAGAACTAGGCTAAGAGTTTGGCACCTTCGCAAGTGTCCATCAGTTTCTACAATAGAGTCGTAAAATCGCGACGGATATCAAGTACCTCATATATTTTGGGCAGTACCACATTTATTATATACTCCACAGCAGTCATTAGGACTTCCTAAGTAGAATGCAAAGAGTAACAGCTACTTTCAGTCAGAAAAGAGAGGATTTTTGTCAATAAGAGCCTGAGACTCCTTTTCATTCCAAATAGGGCGAAAGGACTCAATTTGATGATTTTACAACCTAAAAAAAAAGGGTGAAGTCATCAATAGGTCTCCACCTGAGTTAGTTTTTTTTTGCTTTGGTTAATACGGGTTTGGATATATTGTATTGTACTTATTGCTGGGTAAATTAAAGAAGCTTTTTGTTACTTAAATGTAGTTTCCGGCGACTGGGACCGCAATAAACTGACACCGCGGTCCCAGTTACTCACTTAAATAATCTCTAATATCCTGTAATTCAGCAACTCATCCTTTCCCAACTGTGTTCGACTTCCAGTCTTACTGTCTGACTGTTTAGCTTACAGTTGAAGGTAGATAGCTCCCATACACTATGTTAAATCGGATCGAGTGAGCTTGCCCAGATAATTCGTTTATTGTTATTCTAATTCACACAGAATCGTGGCGTGCCGGGTCGTTACTGCAATGTGCTTAGCCCTTATAGGTACTACGGTTGACACAAAATGGCGTCGTGTTTATTTTTTTTCATGTTTATTTGTGACAATTTAACAGAATCAAGTTCATTATTGTACACAATCCGGCTTTTCAAGCAATTATTTGTGTTTGGGACAGCTTCTAAACGGGTAAAGTGCTGTCAGAATGTGATGCTTCAGATTAACTGTAACGACTGTCAAATGAAATAACCATCGCGGCTCTAGAGTGCAAAAGGTTATTGAAGCGCGTCACAGGACTATCTTTTCAGGTAACCATGACCCTGGAACGTAAAGGGTTATTGAAGGATCAACATGGATTTTAGTCAGTAAAATTTGACAGTCCTTCCCGTCCCGGCCTCAGCGGGAGGACTCAATTGATGATTTTCCAAAACAAAAAGAAAGTATATTTCATCTATAATATTCATCATCATCATTTAGCATTATTAATTCTGAACACATTAATTATAAAGACCAATATTACTTTAATAGCCATACTTTGTATGAGATAAGTAACTTACTTATAGATGCTTTTCAAAAGGTCCAATGTCAGATCTATTGAACCCTAATTTAACAATGTTTGAATAAACACCGTGAGGTCCATTTAATACTAATACCCAGGTGTTTACTCGAATCATACTTTAACATTAATGCTGTTATGATTATCTACCACTATTTGTTATGTTTGCTACTTTAAACCTTAGATACAGGGTATTTTAAATAATTTTAAAAGCTTATGTTCACTTCGTTTGACTGAGATTTTAATGTTCGAAATCATACACATGCAAAACTTATTACTTCTGTCATAATAGGTATGAGAAAAAAAAATGCGGACACTGTTTCCATTTACTTGTGAAGTATAAATGATTAATTATGTCAATGTTCAATGTCTGCAAAAAATTAGAGATTTGTGTCAAAATTGATTTGATTAAATCTTAAATTGTATTCCGATTTCATAATTATAATATAAAAGTGTAGATAGTTTTCCAATAAATGTTGTTCGATGTTACCAAAATCTTAACTTAATTTTGTTGACAACAACAAAATAAAGAAGAGGAAATGCGACATATTTGGCACACACAACAAAAGTGACCTCTAACGGTAAAGTCAGACACAAAACTCCAATTCTAGCGACATGCAAAACTGTCCAACACAGCTCGAAAGCTACAATCGAGACATCCGAACCCCATACTTAGTCGTATCTCTTAACCAAATCAAAATCATTGTCATATAAAACAACATCCTCTGTCCGATCATTACGGACAATTTTCTCAAGCTTACATTTCTGCAAACGCCCGCATCACGACGGTACGTCGTGCGAATAGACCTCCATTTCTTGGGCATTGCTCTAAATCACGAGTGGGATGGGCGTATCAAGATCTCTCGGTCGACGGTCCTACGATGTGCGTTGGATTATTCTGGTAAGTAATCGGGGCTATTGTGCGATTTGATTTGGTTAGGTTAGGTATTGTTTGACGCATATGGGTAAGAATTAATTTGATGCAGGTAGGGAAAGAAGTAGAAGCCTCTGCGTGGAGGCGTATAAAAATCAATTTTACTACCTCAAAAATCTGTTTTTCAAAGGATGAAATTCAAACATGAAAATGAACGGGATCTGTAGATTTAAGCTGCGTTCATAACTAAAGGTCAGAGAAAAAACGTAGTTTGGATTTTGCTGAGTGCGTTTAATTTATTGGCGAATTGTCACCTATTTCATCAGAAGTACCAATATAATAATTAATGCTCTGTCAAGTTATTTTTATTCCCTAATTAAATCCTAGGAAACACATTGAAAAATGTAGTTCTATATCAATTATTACTCAAATTAAAATTGATTTTTACGTGATTATTGCACCTTAGAAAAATAGCTAAAAATACAATAAGTTTTTAGAAAATATTTTTTAACTTGTCACATTAAAAAGCTCACAGAATACGGCTCTAAGTAAGTCATTGTGGATTACCACAATGTATTGCGTTTGGTAAACTGTGCTTTAGCAGTAGTTCCGCGACGTAATAGTCGGGTCATTATGTAAATTAGAGAAAATAAATACTAAAATAAAGTTCACATTATTCATCAATACATTTAAATATTATTTATTGTCTATTAAATAAATAAAATAGCTAAACGCGTGCAAAAAAAAACCCAATAAATAAAGTCCTAAATCCTGTCAAATTATTTTTTATTTTACAATTAAAATCAAACAATGCTGCCACTGCAGGTTAATTAACAGACCCACTAATTAAGGCCACCATTAACAGAAAACGTAACGAGACACAAAACAGAATCAATTTGATCAGAAACAAACAAGACGGACGTATAATCACACGCCGACCCGTAACCTCTTAAACAACCAGAGCCAACATCGGAACGGAATGTAAACAGCGGACCATCTCCTGAGGCGCCATCTATAATTTTCTAACAATGCTTCGAACATGTCCAAATTACGATGACCTATCTAAAATACCCACTCTCCCCTTCTTTCGTCCAGTATATTGTACGATAAGGGAAGGGTCGTGGACCTGGTTAAAGTGGTTTCAAAATACACGCTCGATCGATCTAGGATCTATCCGTGGATATTGCATATTTATCAACCTTTGACACGGGTAACAACGTGGAAGTAACATCTTCATGGGCAAAAAGGGTATAAAACAAACATGTTTAGAGGTGTTTGAACTTGTCCGGCGTATGGGAAACGATGTGCACTTTATATGATGCGGCCATTTTTGTGTTATGGGTGAAGTGCAATTTAGTAATGGCCTTAGGAGATATCTATGGTAATTGGCTGTGTCAGGGGTCTGTAATGAGAGGAATGTCGTGAAAAAAGTTTTTAGCCAAAAAGAAAAAAGAATGGAGTGTGTGGAAGGTGCTATGACTAGAGAAGTAGTGACTCTTGATGAAGAAAGTTGAAGAAGAAGTCATGCTGCGTCGATCCTAAGACAAAAGAAGCATGGTGAATTGGTGATATTAAAAATAAATATTTGTTAGAGCGAAAAGTAATGACAGTTATAGAGTTGTATTAAATCCGAAAGATACCTACATGGAAAATTAAATTGGTTAAAAGTAATTTTCTTAATAATTATTATGATTTTCCCAAAATATTTCCTTATACGGAGCAATCTTTTAATTTCAACCAGATTAGAAGCTCTCGTTTTTACGATTGAAAAGACACATTAATCTTTATTAACTTTTTTACCAATACGGAAATCCTTCAACCGATTAGCGTCTTGGGAATCAAACACGTCATATTTTTCTGTTTAGTTGTTTTTATTTGAAGCTTATAATTTTATTAAACAACTAGCTTTTTCCAGAGGCTTGGCAAAAGTGCGATCAGCTATGTTAGGATAATTCCATAAGATCAGTCAATGAGTCTAAATTTGTGCTAATTAATTAAAACAATGACTTAGGCCGAAATAAATAGTCGTACCTAAGTTATAGCCAAGCCTAAGTCAGTGCTTGGGGACGTCAAATGTCAATAATTGCCACGGAAATAACAGACTGACATTAAAGGCCGATCCGCACACAACAGTGCCGACACGTGCGGATCAGTAACGTAACGATCAGTGTCAGTGAAATATGGTATTGTCGCATACATTTTGTACGACGCTATCTGTACTCATCAGTGACAGTGACGTTCAGTGACGTAACGTCACTGTCACTGATGATGCGACAATACCATATTTCACTGACACTGATCGATACGTTACTGATCGGCACGTGCCGGCACTGTTGTGTGCGGATCGGCCTAGCTCTGACTTTGGCTTAGGTACGACTATTTATTTCGGCCTTAGACTTACTATGCTATACGTGTAACTATAATAGTACCTACACCTTTATCGATTATTTTCAGGGATTCAGGCGTGATGTTAGGTATTTGGAGATTTTTTTTTTACAAAATACTTATAATTATGTTAACTTTTGTCAGACAGAGCACAAAAACATCAATGTTTTGACATTTCGCCAATTCAGTTACAAAAACAATATTTACCAGTATATTTCATACTTTACCAGCAGGTACCAACAACATTCCAGTGTTTCGTATGAATAATTTTAGATTGATGATAATACTATAATGCGAGTAAGAATTGAATAGGAAACTACTTTTTGGTTAGACAAGGTCCCATGAAGCTTTGTATCGTTCATCGAATTATCGAAGCTTTGTATCGTTCATCGAATTATTGGAGAATTATGCTAATCGTTGGCGGAATATAAACTAGGAGAACTAGTAAACAAATAATACGACAGATTGGGTGAAACAATCCGAAGAAGCATGCAGTGGACGAATAGGATAAGTATGGAATTTGTCATTCTGAACATGACTATTATGTCGTTGGTGAAGTAACACCATTCATCATCATCATCATCAGCCTATAAATGTTCCCACTGCTGGGACACAGGCCTCCTCTCTGTGAGAGGGAGTGGGCCGTAATCTACCACGCGGGCCCAGTGCGGATTGGTAGATGTCACATGTCTTCGAATTTTTGGTTCTAGGACATGCCGGTTTCCTCACGATGTTTTCCTTCACCGTTTTGAGAGCAGTGGTGTTGAAATAAATTACACAAAGTAATGCGCCTGACGGGGTTCGAACCCACGACCCATTACTCGTAAGTCGAGGCCGATACCACTGGGCCACCACTGCTCTCACACCATTGCTGCTGCTAAATCTTGCTAATTCAGGTCATTTAAATCAGCCAGGCAACTAATAATTTGTTTTTGAATGTTTTATCTGTTACTTTTGGAAATAAAGAAATCATTTGTTTCAGTCTCATCTTGAAATAAATAATAACTTGCCATTATTCTTTGAAAATCTTTTTGCATGTTTATGCAGTTGATGAAAATTGTAAGTAGTAGCATGGTATCTGAGCTAGTGCTCGAGCCCGCCTAAATGCTCTGTTAGTAAAATAGGTTTTAAATAAATTACTGAAGAAACTTAAGAGAAGATTTACCTCTAAGTAGATTCTAAATGAGAAAGAATACTGATAGGATATTATTCAATATTTATTTCTAGAAATATAATTAACATACCTAATTAGCAGGATTCAGAAGCCTCCGAAAAAGAAGAAAACATAACTAAACCAATGGGCGTTTCAACATTAGACAATAACGATATCGACACGATGTTGATGAGATGGGTAATTTCATTCAGTTCTAGGGAAAAGGAGCGAGAGCGGACGATATGCCATTGTGAAAGCGCTCAAAAAAGATAAATTACAACTTATGCCACTACACTTCAACTAGTATACTAGGCACATCACGCATTGGCCAGTAAGTGGTATTGCCCAAGCCTGCTTGATATTCGAACGTGACACGGCCGTGCCCACGGACCAATTTGCTGTAATCGTACTACAGCCATTACGGATTAACCATTTTACATTACAATTCTGGGAACCCGCCATTTTTAAGGTTTTTGTATTAATCAGTCGTGTTTGTGATTAAATAGGAATTGGTAGTCAAAATGCGGGGTTTAATTTCTTCGGTGAATGGATTAATCGTGCGGGTATGGAAGTCAAGGTTGAAGATAAAGGTATTCTGATGAATAAGGTAGAAGATAATGTTGGTGATACAACGATAAGCAATGTTCATGATGATTGATTTGTAAGAGGACTGACGATTAAACTTTGTTGAACTTGTCAAAAATGCATATTGTACTGTAAACTGTTACAGAGATGATAAGAGCAAGAAACATATTTTTTTTTTAGAAATAATATGACAAATATTTTCTTCTACTAATTATCCACCCTGTCTCTTCAGTTTAACTTTCCAGAATCACAGTTACCTTTACAGACGGCCCCGTGACCACGGCAGACCTATCCATAACTCCATATTCTAAGTGAATCAGGAGGCAAAACTTACAAGATTTACAACAACTTCTATCAAAGAAGTAGAGAAGTATATTGGACCATCTGAAATCTTACAACGGTCAACTTTTGAATAAAGAATCCTATAAAAATAAAATAAAAATGTTTGGTCCTAACTATTAAAAAAAGGTTGCATTAAAAACAATTTATCAAAACTGGCCATAAATACTATACTAATAGGCCATTAGACTGAACATACGAGTAATAAAAAGAAAACAAATTCAATTTTAACAATGAACTAACAAGCGATGTAATTACACACTATAATGAGGTATAATAAAGAAAATGGTCTGTATGTAAATACAAAATGAACATTGTTGTACGAACATGTCTAGCCATGGGCAGTTCATTCAAGTTGTGTAAGAAAGTACACACACACCAACAGATTTACAGTTGCTTGCTTAAGGTTTTTACGCAGTTCAAACTTTTGTTTAATTTTAAAGAAAAGCGTTAATATAAAGAATACCCCAAACTAGGAATTTCTCCTCTGTCATTTGTGCGTTTACAAACATAAACAAACTCACATACACAAACACACAGACCCGGAACATTTACTTGAAGATCATACAAATGTTTGTTCAAAAATCCACTCTGTTAATTTGGCTGCCCTTTGCGTTCCAGGGCCAATAGTATGGTCATAATTTCTATTTCCTTCGTGTTGTGACTTACCTACTGATTCCACATATTCTTACAACATACAACCCTAATCTCTTCAAAGTTAGAGTGAACAGGCTTCTTCTGGGTAAGCTCGCTCCATCGTCGACCTTGTCTTAGTCACTCCTGACCTAGACTAAAGTCAAGAGCAAACCCATTATACTAAAAAAAAAATTCTTATGGACATACTTAAATAAGTAGCAAATCAATCTCTCCATACAGTTTAAGAAGTCACTTTAAAGCTTCTTTTCACATTACAAAGCAACTGTCTCATGTCTGTAACAACCATTTTATTCTGACCTCTCACTTAGGCACATTTCTTCGTTCTTTGTCCCTTTTCACTAACATTTCCAGAGAAATGAGAGGTCTTCAAACACTGGTATCATCGTCCTATTGTTTCGAGGTCTCTCATTCGTGGTTTGTTATTTCATTATCATTATAAGCTAATCATCATCATGTATTATTTGTATGTGATATGGGAATGCGTCGTTGGTCACTGATATGGTTTATGATATCAAATCTAACGTTCTTTGAATTGTCTAGTTAATGAAGTCAATTTTATTCGGTTGAGCTGGTACAGTTCCCTTTTTGAACTATTACATTTCTTGTTAAGTGATGTAGGTATAAGATAAAACCATAAACATATGCTAGAACTTGATTATCATAAAAAAATAGCAAAAGCAAGATTCAGTTACCAGCATATTGACTCGCCGTCTGATCATGGACCATGCCCGGGTCCCCGCATGCCTCAAAGAGCTGCCAGCAATCTGATGGGCGCTCCTTAGGGGGCAAAAGTCTACCGGGGTCGCGCGGCTGTCTAATCAGGAAACCGTGACCCTGAAACGTCAAGGGCTATTGAAGAATCACCGTTGATTTTAGTCAGTACAAGTTTAACGGTCACTCCAGTCCCGCCCTGGGTGAAAGGACTCATTTGATGATTTTACCACGCTAAAAAAAAAATTCTTTGTAACCTGAACAAGGTCTCTGATACTGCTATAAATGTGGATATTGGACACATTAATTACACGAAGAAAGAAGAAGAAGACGGTCAATTCGGAAAAACAAATCCAGGTAAAGGTATAGTATAGCTTGCTTCTATAGATCTGATCATCAACAGAAAAAGTGAACATAACATTCAAAGGTTGTGGAGTTTGATCTTTTCATCAAGCCCTACCGTTAAATAATGGCAATTAGTTTTCCTCATACATTAAAGGTATTTTTATGGATTCTGCAACCATTCACCAACGACCGGTTCACCATTGGACGTTTCGCCGACAAGACGATTCATTTATGGCCGTTTCACAGATAGACTCTTTCACCTTTGGACTTTTCGCCGATAGGACGATTCATTTATGTCCGGTTCATCGATAGAACTTTTCACCTAGGGACTTTCGCGCGGACAGGACGATTCGTTTATATCCGTCTCATCAATAGACTCTTTCAACAACGGACTTTTTGCCGACACAACGGTTAACCTATAACTCTCTAAACTCATTTAAACTTATCATCTTCATCATCGAAAAGTCCGTTGTTGAAAGAGTCTATTGATAAACGAATCGTCCAGTCGGTGAAAAGTCCCTAGATGAAAGGTTCTTTCGATGAACCGGACATAAATTAATCGTCCTATCGGCGAAACGTCTAATGGTGAACCGGTCGTCGGTAAATGGTTGTAGAATCATTTTTATGGTATGACTACGTCGGAAAAAAATCTTTAGTTCCACTCCAAATCATGGTAGTTACTCCAAGTTCCCACTCTGCTACCGCCTGACCTAAACAAGTCAAAGTTCAAACGTTTTCTCATTTCGTAAGGCGAAATCGTTCCATACGTTCAACTCCATCATTTGCATACTATCGTAGTGTATGTACAGTTTTATCGTCTTCAACATCTGTATATTTATCGTTTCAATCGCTATATGATTACTGTGTGGCGTGTGTGCTTGTAATTTTTGGTAATTTACGTAATCAGTTCGGAAGTGGTTCGGATACATTTTATTACAATTAATGTTCATGTATTGGGGTCGGGGAATTTGATTAGAGCTGGCTTATTGTTAGGGTATGCGTATGTTGACGTGTGAGATAAATGCTTTATGATTATTTCTTGGTGACTGCGGCTTGGTAATAGCGTACCCCTCTAATGAAAGATCAGCTGATTTCGCGACGTCCTCAGCCACTAAAGAAGCGCTTAAAAAAGCGATTAACCCAAGTGACGACGGTTTTCAAATTGTAGGCATGAAAAAAATCGCGAAATCGGGCGTTGTATTACGTGTCGCTAACGACAGTCAAATAAGTAAACTTCAATCGGTTGATGCTATTAAGACCGCCGGGTTAAGACTTGAAAAACCGAAAGGCCGCAGGCCACGTTTATTAATTAAAGACGTCCCATCCTCAATGGAAGACAAACCTTTTTTGCATGCGTTGTTCCGTCAAAATATCAAAGACGAAATGGCAATTAGTGAGGAAGAATTTATTAAGTCGACAAAAATTATACGTAGACGTGCATTAGATAATGGTCGGAAGTGGGTGGGCATTGAAATCGACAACGCCGTACGAAAGCATTTAATTAGTTCCAAAGAGAAGCTTTTTATTGACTTCGCGACTTGCCGATTTTTTGATGATATCGATTTAGTTCGTTGTTTACATTGCCAGCAGTTCGGTCACGTGAAAAAATACTGCGTTAATAAATCGCCTACCTGTGCTAACTGTTCTGAAGCACATGAAACAAAAGAATGCCCGCATAAGGATAATTTAAATTTTACACCGGTATGTGTGGCGTGTAAACGTTTTAAAAAACCGTTTGACCATCGGTGCGGGTCTCAACAGTGTACCACCTATAAAGTTAGGCTCGAACAGTTAATACGCAACACTAATTATTAATAAAATGGATAGTTTAATAATAGGACAACTAAACCTTCACAATGATAGGGTGGCGACTTCTGAATTGGACAAATTAATTATCGATTACAAATTAGACATTGTACTGGTTCAAGAACAATACCAAAACACGCGCTTGCGCCACAAAGTAGTTCAGTTGGATAACAAGGCACGAGCCGGAATTTACGTGTCGCGTTCTTCTAACTATACAGTAACGTCTTTACGTAATCTCATGACGCCTCACTGTGCAGTTGCGGAAGTCTCATCCGCTACCTTTAAAGTTTACGTTGTCAGCTGCTATTTTCAATATTCAGACCCTGTTGCTCCTCACATACATAACCTCCGTCACGTCTTGCGGTCACTCGCGGGCTCCAAAGTTATCGTAGGCGCAGACGTTAATGCGTCTTCGTCCCTGTGGTATGGCAAAGTCCGGTCCACGGATTACGTACGGCGTTGCGCTGTTGAAGACTTCATTGCTGAAATGAACCTTACTATTCATAACACCCCCGACGCACCACCTACTTTTTGCAGCCAAATGGGCGAATCTTGTATTGACGTCACACTTTCTAGTGCAGACGTACGCTTGGATAGGTGGCGTGTCCTACCGGACGCGTCTTGCAGTGATCATCGCTTGATCGTGTACGAATTTGTTCCGGTTTCTACTCATGGTTCCTCACATGTAATTGGTAACTTTAGGTATAAAAGTAAGGGTGCTAATTGGGAATTCTTCAGATCGCTTTTTGCGTGTCATGCCAAAGATTTCACTCGTGATGGGCTGTCAGCTGAAGAAAGTGCTGAAATTATGTCAGACACCTTCACTTACTGTGCTGACATTGCCATTGGTCGCGGACCTATGACCAATGTACGTAGATGTGATTGGTGGTGTGACTACCTAACCGAACAGCGTAAAATCTATCGTCGTGCGCGTAAACATCTTAATAAGCTTAAAAAACGTCAAGTCACCGGAGACTCACTAACCTCTGCTTTAAATACATTTAGAGTTGCCAAGTCCCGTTACAGAGCTTCGGTTGAAAAATCTAAGGGTAATTTGTTGCGTAAAGTAGTGGATAAATTAGAAAAGGAAGGTCCGTGGTCTCCTTTATATCATGAGTTTAAAGCCAATCGATTGGTCGACCTCGCGTATGTTCAGAATATTAAAGTAAATAATAAACACACCACCGGTATTGAAGAAACAACGGAAGTTTTATTAAATACTCTTATCCCTGATGATTCACCTGTTAATGACAATGACTACCACCAACAGATTAGAGCATGGGCTACAGTTCCGCCTAAATCACCAGCGTCAGACCTTCCATCCACTGACGAATTCATTAATGTTGTTAGGAGACTGCCCCTTAACAAATCATCAGGTGAAGATAAAATATCTAATCGTATGATAAAGGAAGCGTGTAAAACAGCGGGTGACGCGATATTAACTGTTTACAACCGGTGCATTGCTGAAGGTGTTTTTCCTCGTATATGGAGACATGGCTTTATACGAATAATACCTAAAAGCGGCGACAAGCCACCAGATGACCCTAAGTCTTACCGGCCCATAACATTATTACCATCTTTGGGAAAGCTCCTTGAGCGTCTTATCGTCCCACGATTGTTACCGGACGGGCCCAAATTCCATAAAAACCAATTCGGTTTTACTATCGGCAAATCAACCGTTGACGCGGCACTTTCTGTTAGAAAAATAGTTAATACCTCCGAGCACAAGTACGTACTTGGAATCTTTCTAGATATTTCCGGGGCTTTTGATAACGCATGGTGGCCAATGCTACTACTTAAGATAAAAGCTCGTGGTTGCTATAATAATATATTTAATCTTCTTTGCTCGTACTTTTCTAATGGTTCCGCGAAACTTAAACTCGGACATCATTCCGTATCGAAACTTCTTACCATGGGCTGTCCTCAAGGTTCGGTTATCGGTCCTCATTTGTGGAATATAGGCTTCGATGATTTCCTCGCGATTCCACTTCCAAGTGGTTGTTCTCTAACTGGTTATGCGGACGATGGCCTTCTGCTCATTCAGTCGAATACTCGTGCTGGGCTCGAGAATTTGGCTGACACTTGCCTACGATTAATATCTCAGTGGGGCGATCGAAACCGTCTGACCTTTGCACCACATAAAACCTATCAACTCATTTTAAAAGGTGACCTTAAATCGTGGCCTAGTATTAAATTCAATAATGTTCCCGTTAAGAGAAAGCAATCTGTGTGCTATCTTGGTTTAGTCTTAGAGAGGAATTTCACATTCATAGAACATATAAAAACAGTTGGTGAAAAAGCTAAAAATAACTTTTATGCCCTAACGAGAATATCTAAATCTACTTGGGGTTTGTCGTTTTTAACCTTAAAAACTATTTATGGGGCTACTTACTTGGGCTGTGTGTGCTACGGAGCACCTGTTTGGGCCGATAGGGCTACCATAGGGGCGGCACGACGTAAATTGCTGCAAAGCCAGCGCTTGGCTTTGTTATTCTTATGTAAAGCGTATAGGACCGTCAGTACTGAAGCTTTACCGGTACTTGCTGGTGTTCTTCCAGTAGATCTTGAAGTGCAGCGACGTGCTGCAATGTACTTTTCCGCACGGGAGACCACTGACGCTGATTTCCTACCGCAACGTGACCGTGATAAGATATCTAGATTATTCAAACCCCAGAGCGACGTCTGGGAGGATCTTTTATCCGAATGGCAAAATAGGTGGGATAATTCTGTCAAGGGGCGGCACCTCCACCAGTTCTTCCCATCCGTTCGTGAGCGGCTGGCTAGGACGTGGCTGGAGGTGGATCACTGTGTTGCCCAATTTCTCACGGGACATGGTAACTTTAAAAGTAAATTGTTTTCCTTTAAGCTTGTTCCCTCGCCTTTTTGTCAATGTTCGTCACCTGACTGTGAATATGAACAATCAGCACATCACATTCTTTGGGAGTGTATTCGCTGGCAGAACGAACGCAATATTATGTTGGATACTATTCAGACTACATCTGGAGTCATTTATTATACGGACCTTGTGGAAACTCGAACAAACTTCCGTGCGTTCAAGCGTTTTTGCCATACCTATTATTGGAATCAAATTTAGCAGCTCACAATTTAGGACCCATTAATATTAGTAGTCATTTTTACCCGTGGTGCAAGGCAACTGGGCTTCTCCCAGTTGTAATTGTCCCTTTGTGCCTATTGGCCTTGTTTTGTTCTGTCTCCTGCTTGCATGGAGGGAAGTGGAAACATATTTTTTCCTACTCCTCCACTATTCTTTTCTGATTAATTTCGTGCAGGATCCAAGACAGGTAAATTCACTCTCCGGGACACGTCGAGCTTCATTGTCTCGGCGCTTTTCTGGTGGTTGCCACTGTTGATTCTGGCTCTCAGAAGTTGCAGTGGTTTGGGAATAGTGTGGTGGGTTTGTCCCAATAAAAAAAAATGACTGCGGCCAAATTCTAAGTAAATTATTCTATAACTTGGACTTGTTATGTGATAGTTTAGTGACAGGACTTTTTTAGCAATAATCTAATCCATGGATGGAATTACATGTCTGCTCTTGGTGAAATTACAATCACGAAGAAAATGGCAATGAGTTTTCGTAAAGTAAAAATGAGTTTTTTTTTTTTTTGAGAGAGTTATTATAGGCTCTAGTTAAAGAATGATAAATGACTTTGACGGCAAAATTGGCGCTGTGGCTGAGCGATCGACTACTATGCGGGTTCGATGCCCATCATCATCATCATCATCATCTCAGCCATAGGACGTCCACTGCTGAACATAGGCCTCCCCTTTGGGGTGCTAAGACAGGAAACCTCCACGTGCGCCCGTGGACTGGAGTTCCCACTGGAGTTGCCCCACCCAGGGCGGGAGGACTCATTTGATGATTTTGCCACCCTAAAAAAAAAAAAAAAAGGCCTCCCCTTTAGATCTCCACATATACCGGTTGGAAGCGACCTGCATCCAGCGTCTTCCGGCGACCTTTATAAGGTCGTCTGTCCACCTCGTTGGTGGACGTCCTACGCTGCGCTTGCTAGTCCGCGGTCTCCACTGTAGCACTTTTCGACCCCATCGGCCAACTACTCTGCGAGCAATATGGCCGATGGGGTCGAAAAGTTCGATGCCCGCACGGAACAAATATTTGTATGATCTCCAAGTAGTTATTCCGGGTCTGAGAGTTTCGATATTTGTTAACGCACCAACGATACATGAAGAAACTCTTAATTTGGGCCAAAGATTTTTCAAAAAATGAAATATATTATGACGAGTACGATAAAGTATTAAGCCTCCTGCAGACACACGCGATTAATCGCGCGGGGCGACATGTCGCGGTCCATTCGCAGTTTTTTAGAGTGGAAATTAGCTTGGCTCGTTGTCGCAGCGCGATTAATCGCGTGTGTCTGCAGGAGGCTTTATTTTCTCGGGTAACTAAGCATCCTTGAAAGATAGTTTTAAGACACAAAATCTCAAGCACTTCTCGCTTTACCAAGTAAACCTTCTAAAAGTCACATCTAAAACAATCTGAGACCAGTCTTTCAAGAAACCAAGAAGGCATGACGTGGAGATCTGTCCTCAGTAATTATAACGTTCTGAGATAGCTGCCACAGTGCCACCCCTCGTTAGGGGGTTCTTAAGAGGTGGGTGCCTGCATTTTTACAAATTGATACAAATTATTTGAGCGAGCACCCGCTTTGTTCCAACGACGCTTGTTACGACTGTGGAACGGCATTTTATTATTTTCGTACGGTTGACGTGCAGTTGGTGGGGAAAAGCGCGGCGTTTTTTCGTAATATGAGAAAACCTTTACTGAACTAAATGTGAAAGTTTGGAGGAATGTATGTTTTTTACTCAAACACGTGGTGATGGCTGAACGGATATTGATGAAATTTGTCACAGAGGTACTAATATTCTAGTCTAGAATTCTAGATTAAATCGTATTATTTAGAACACTTTTTTATCTCGGTGGGACCCCTGAGACAGTTTACAAAGTCAACGCGGCTTTATAAACGCGGGCCAATCTGCTGGCAACAGTATAGTGTATAAACCTATATTTGGAAAAGATTTTTCATTTAAGATGATGTTTGCAATTATGTAATTTTGCAGCAAACTAACCTGCCAATTAATTCTCCCCCTGTGTTTCAGGAGTATTGTTTTTTTTTCACGAAGTTCTGATTCGATATTTAATAGTTGTGTTCCTGTGTGTAGTTGTCTTATGGCTAAGGTCACGAACCCATCATCGTGGGCAATTATGGCAAGGACACCGTGGCCCAATAACGTAAAGGGCAACTGGTAAACATCAGGGTAGATTTTAATACAGTAAGAGTTTTGACAGTCCTTTTCGCTCCAAGATAAAGGACTCATTTGAATAAAACACACAAAAAATCTACAATCATTTTGAAAAATTAGAAAAAAATACATAAAATATCCCAAATGACGAAAGCGAAAACATGTGATGTGTGAATGTGAAGCGGTTACATTAAAACTCACGTAGTCCTTTAAGGCTGCGTTTCCACTGAGGCGGAGCGGAGCGGAGTGCGATTCACCAATCACAAGGCTTGAAATCCACTCTTTCCTATCTCACTCTTCTCCACTCAAGCAATGTGATTGGTGAATCGCACTCCGCTCCGCTCCGCTCCGCTCCGCCTCAGTGGAAACGCAGCCTTATACATTTAAATCTTTTAGTATGATCATTTTATTCAACGTTTTTCCAAAACGCTCCAAAACCGCTACCGGTTTCCTCGCTCAGTGCACGCCGCTCCCGCGCTCTCATTCCTTAGACCGAGTCCGAAACATCTTATTCGCGCCCTCATAAAAGTAACTGCTTTGGCTCGTTTTTATTTCTACCTCTGTACCTGTACGGCCACAGTATTTTAATAAACCGACCTCCCCAACAAGCAAAATAAAACTCCAACTCACAACAATAGAACACAATTTTGTTTGGCTTCCGCAAAAATCATGTCTTGCCCACTTATATCTAGGACAAGACGATTCTGAAGGACACGGAGAATTTCAATTACTTTATTACGATGTAATGTATTTTATTTCGTGAAACATGAAGGAAATCAGCTCAGGTATGCAGTTAATAAATTATGTGTAATTGTAATTTTTCATTTGATTATGTTACATTTCAATAAAATGTAATGAAGTTCTTTCGGAACTATTGTCTGTCTTTGTTACTAGAGGAGGTTGGGGAATGTTTGTCTACAAAGTTTTTGAAGTCTAATTGTCAAGAAGAACTATTTAATTGTGAATAAAGTTATGGAAAGTAGTCGTGGATATTATAGACATTTCGTTTTTAATCACTATTATGCGAAATAATTGTATAGTTCAAATATTTGTCTTAGTTTTAGAGTCTATAATTCTATTTTGGTTGTCCTAAATGATAGTGATAAAAATTCAAAAAAATTGTAGTCAAGTAAAATACTGTTGTGTGTTTTACCGACTACAATTTGTTTACTTCCATCATAAAAAATATGTTGTATTGACTAAGAGAAAAAAAAAAACAATTTTACATACCTAGGTATTCATAAACTATGCCATTATTATTAAACTTAAATTTGAGTTTGAAATAATCATTCAGTACAATACACGCTGAAAAACGTCAAAACTTTAAGATTCTAAATAGGCAATTAGACATTTTATAAACCAAATAAAGATGTCAACGAAAAAAGGTTCCAATACAATTTCCGCGGACCAATCCAAAGAATTACTCCCAGAAATTATTATGGCGGCTCGTTAAGAAATCCGGATTTAAAGAGTTGAGAGAAAAAAGGTAAAATGTCGCAGTAAGTCCAAGCCGCAAAATTCTTAAACGCAGTCCTTGGAAATGGGATGATTACTTCATCAAAACACACTTTAAACGTGTTACGTAAATCTAGTACCACTCGCCCCCTGCCTCCCCTTAAAGGGTGTGTTGGCGAGTGAGGAGGCAGGGGGAAAGTCACCCCAGGAAATGGGGGGTAAGACGATATGGGCGAACGTGAGCGCCGTCAAGAAAACCTTGATTGCTTTTTTAATTAGTTTTTTTTTTATTCCCCCTTTTTCGCATCCCAGCGATCGTGCAAGAAATATGTATTCGCGTTTTTTATGTATGTGTATTTTATGTATGTATATTATTTATTAATTATGTGCCGTGTTTGTCTTGTATGTTTTCTCTTTTTGCTCTTTATCTAATTAGGTAACTGACATTTTGACTGACATGACAACAAAGTTTAACATAAAAAGTCTGAAGTTTTTTATTCGTGACTAATTATTATCAACCTAATAAAGGAACGAAAGGGGTTTGACAGCCTCTAAGTAAGGGTAACCCAAACCGCTGTCAAGAAAAAGAAAAATACTGAAAGTGCAAAATAGCGAGTCGCCCGACCCATAATCAATTTAAAATTATTATCCGTTTTCCCCCATCAACAGTGTAAAATCAAGAGCGTAAAAACGTCGAGGAATGTCCATTAGTCGTTCATAATATCGTCGCCATAATGAGGGGAGAGTGGGCTAAATCAGAACAGTGGCGCGACCATAAACGTTCCGGCACGTACTGCTCAACCGTTTCAGACACATTTAATACAGTTTTGTGCGTACTATGCGAATAATATAATTATTAATTTTAAAATGTTTTAAGAGAATTATTAGCATAATCTGGATCTAGTATTTCTATCTTTGTTAAACATTTTTCTTTTACTAAATCCATTTGTGTTTTTAACGTTAACACTTTAAGTTTCAAATTAAGGAAAGTAGGTCATTTTGGTCATAATTATATTTATTTATTGGCTTGAGTCGTAAAAGTCTAAATAATAAACACATTCTACCATTTTCTTCAACACAAATTTTATGTATTAATTATATTAATTTTATGTGTTTTGTAGAAATAATTTTATGAATCTGCAGTTAAACATACATTCACTGTAACTTTTTAAAGATTTTTTTTTAACACAAGGTATTGCAAGGGTCAGAGAGACACCTTTTTCTACTTGCTTTAAATCCTTGAAACCCTCAAATATGTCTACAGTTATAACACGTCCTACGAAGATAATATAATTCGAAGATTTACATATCCAGCTACGAAAAAAGCGTAATCTTTTCGGCGTAAGACGTGACCCAATAAAATTTCGTCCTCGTATTTAGCGAAAAAATAAATTAAGAATTCATTTTGGTCCTGTATATGTTGCACACACAGGCGGTTGTATACAAAACACACGCACACAACTAAAGAGTTTTAAGTCTCGAGGCGTCCCCACTAATTTATACGTTCTTTCGCTTTCATTATAATTATTATTCTTGGCAATTTATTTTCGCACACGAGGGGGCAGTGTCTCCCCGGGGGAGAGTGGGGTGGACTTCTTACAAATTCCCGTTTTTCGGTGGAACTTAACGCACCCTTTTCTTGGCCCTTTTTGTTTTTCATTACATTAACTTTTGAGATGGGGATAATGTGTTGTTAGTGTGTGAGTGTAATTTTTGCGCGTAATGAAAGCTTCTCTTTTATCTTGTATCGTGTTCTCTGCTCATTATACGCTTCGGAATGTACCGCGATGCGCAGTGAACTTTTAAAGCGAACATTTTTTTCAAGAGTCGAGTACTTACTTCTTGAATTTTTAAAGTTAGCAGAAGTTTCCAGTACGCTCGAACTACGAGAAAAAAAGTAACTTTCGCCGAAGTAAAAACATGCATAACACCTCAACTACCAGACGACTCTCCCCAATTCCACTCGAAACTTTAAAGTACACAATTTACGTTCACATGCACGGAAAACGACGAAGAACTTCCACAAAACAAAAGCGATTACTACAGACTTCGACTACTCGAAAACAAAACGCAATTTTCTCTTAAGAAAATGAGGGAACTCTTTCTCCCCATTGAAAAATCATCAACACCCACCGCGTATGTACCCGCCACCGACCACCCTCATCTGGGGGGGAAGATCTACGCCGCCGACTTGCGTACGCTTTAATTAAAAATAAAACATAAGAACGATGTAACTGGATGAGCCGAGGAGCGAAGGAAAAATGAAAGAGAAAGCCGTCCACCCCCCCTCCTGGAATGAGTGAGGGGAGGGGACGGGAAACCGCGTGGAAGTCAGTCGCAGAGCGACCGCCGGGGGGAGCGGACCTCCCTCCGCATGCTGCTGTGTCACAACGGAATGACATCACTTTTCTTGTCGCTAATGAAGAGAACGTCTTGGATGGTTGCCTTTTTACTTGCTAAAGGCTTTTATTCAGACCATGCGTTTTTAGCCTCCACTAATTTATTTAATTAGCTTTTTGCTCTGTTCCTTTTCAGAGGGAAGTTTAAAAATAAAAATCTCTAGAGTCTTTAGAGTACGTACGAATTTTAACATGTCCTGAGTAAAGATTGAGATTTATTTTGCAAGGAAATCCTTGTGAGAGTGAATTTGAATAATTCCCGTCTCATAAATAATATCGTGAGTTGCGACATACGACTGCGCGGTGAATCCGTTCGTCTTGACAAAACAAAACGTCCAAGTCCTCAGTCTAGACATTTTAATTTTCCTATCTTTACGTTTCGCGGGATCGACGGATCAGACTCTTTCATTAGTCGTTCCCGCACATGTGAAGGAAATCTTTGATGTCGACGTCGTTAGTGACGCGACCGATAAGAGCATTACAGCTCAATGTGCATTGAATATTGTACCACGTCATTATTTCTTTTGAGATTTTTCTTTAAATAGAAAATGTGGACCCTTTACGTTCTTTGACGTGTTGGTTTTATGATTAAGGTTGTCACAATAGCTATTTCTACTAGTATAATGTCTATTTTCTTCATAAAATCTAAGTTACCAACTTCTTGAGTTTCTTGAGAACGAAAACTTAGTTTTATACTCGTACTATGCGATCTTACACGAGATTGACCTTTTCACAAATTGTGACATTTAAGCCGTCAAACTTACTTGAGTTGTCAGGAATAAGTAATACGAGTACTTTGTAAATTGCCCAATTTGCATGGCAAAGCATGGTTCCGTGAAATTTAAGGACCTACATGGATAAAAATTTTGAGGAAATCGCTTATTTAAAAACAAAATGACTTTCTGTAATTTGAATGTACCCCTAATCCGAACAAACAAACAACTTAAACATACGCAAACAAACAATAAGGAATTTGAAAACAAAACAGAATCAGCAAACATCTCAATAAAAACCAGATGTGGACCCTCTCCGCATACGCTCTCACACTTATTCAAAAGTAACTCGGTTGCGGGTACTCTCATTCAATTTTCTAACCCATTTAAGACTCAGACGGAATGCTTGCATCAAAAAAAAAAGAATAATTCCTCGACATTCCCAACCGTAGATTTTCCACGATATAATTTCATAAGCAGTCGGCGTATGTTCGTTTTGCCCCATTTTCCCCTTTTGAATTGATTAGGTCGGGTTCATATCGAGTTATGAATGGAGTTCAGATGTTTTAGTTTTTTTCGTGGTTCCATAGAATCGGTTTTTCGATATTTATTGATGAATATTAGTTAAAAGCGTCTAAGTTTTCTATTTTTCCGTATTATGGGATTGAATACGGACTCACATTAATGTCTAAGGAGTTTTCTTGAATAAGGTACCGTGGAAAAGTTTTGTGTCTTTATTTATGTCGTGTTATGGAAAAATATTGTTGGTTATTCTATTTTTTGAAGTTTCCAATAAATAATTGAATGTTTTAAGCCGTTAAGGTGCTGTGTGCTGTATTATTTCAGTATTATTTCCTTTGTTGTCTGATTATCTCAAATTGCCTTAATTTTTATGTGAGATAAAATTCTATTTAACGCCGCTGCCGAAATCTTACGACTTAAGAACATTTTAATATTCGCCTCGCACCGCATCATTTAAATATAACTATAACACTTAAAATATATTATTCATAAGATTGTATAAGAAAACCGCGAGGGTGCTGGCATTAAGCTTAGCTAGGCCTGCTTAATGATCCAATTCCTGTCATGTTCAGGAAAGGGTTTACCCCCTAAAAAACTTGAAACAAACGCCGCAAAAACCGAAGACGTTCTCTCTATCGCACCACCCTTAGGGGAGGTTGGGGCAAAGCCACCCACAAGGAGGTACGTTGAATAATTATAAAAGAAATAAGATAGACATTGACTTCGCCACGTCAGTTCGTAGATGAATAATAATGGATTTTTGTTTACGTGTGTATCAGCCTTTATGAGCCGTTATAAGCTTTTATAGACTGAAATATTGTTGCCTGAATAAACAGGTTATTAAAGTAGGCAACAGATTTAACGATTTTACAGCCTTTGATGTTCGCGTTGAGATAAAAATTTATATTGAATTTGGATGTGGGAGGATAGATTTAAATTTTAAAAGTGGTTATTAATGTGTCTTGCTTTTTAGGCTTCTGAAATGTTTGTGAACAACTTCTTGGTGTTCATTAAAGTGATTAGTTTTTTTCAAAAAGTGGTTTATAAGTCATCATGCACCAAATAGTGATTAGTTGTTTATCCTATCACCAAGTCACCACTGTTACTTGTAAATCTTCAACTGTTAGCTACATAATGTTGTATGCAGCCCTCTTCCAAATTTTTCACCTTTTAACGAAGAGAGAGTTACTTACATAATATTCCTCATTGAAATACCTATAAGAACGACATTATCTACTTTTTTATTTATTTATTTTTTTCCCAGAGATGCCTACATTTGAAAATAGGTACTCCAAAATTTTATCCTGGTATTTGTTTCCTTTTTTTTACGTGCAAAATCATCTAATGAGTCCTTCAACCCAGGGCAGAGCGGGAGGGACTGTCAGACTCGTACTGACTAAAATCCACGGTGTCCTTCAATAGCCCTTTATGTTCCAGGGTCACGGTAATGAGATAAGTCCCGCAACCCCAGCAGGCTTTAGCCCTCCAGAGGGGGGCCCCGTCATTATGCTGACACTCTTTGAGGCGCGCGTGGAACACAACGCGCCGTCGACCCGGGCATGGTCCATGGTCGGACAGCGAGTCGCCCATTACTCGCCGCCCGCATGCCTGCGCCTACGGTGGCCGGAGATCGTCTGCCGAGGTATTCGTTTCCTTAGGACAAATATTCAAAACACAATGTGAGAAAATCCAAGGATCGAAAGCTTGTTTTCTAATAAAATACTCGATACACAATAAACAAATCGTATAAAAATAATTGTACTGTTGTGATTCCTCCTCACCTAGTTCTTCAATAATATTGAGGTACTGTTCTGAAGAAAATCTAAAGGAGGATAGCATTGAAGCGAAAGCAATAAACAGTAGCGAGTGCGAACAGTGCAGTGCAGGAAAAGTAATCACGGTTCAACGTAACTTTGTTTGATAGCGAACGAGTGGACAGTGGGCCACAATGAAGTGAGGTGTGGAAACAAATAGTTTTTGACGCCATTTTGGCGGTTTTTTGTTTCAATTAAAACTGCAAATTAGAGATGTAGAAACAATTTAAATTGATAATTTTCGTGAGATGTTCTTGTTTGATTGTTGCAATTTGAATAATAAACTAAAATATTCTGTTGCTAAAAAAAAATTACAAATCCCATTATTAGGGTACACCAACGGAGTTGGTCCTTGTGAAATATTATTTGTAAAAATGCCCGTTAACTCTCGCGTTAATGGGCCTTTATAAATATGGAATTTTAAAAACTATTATAGCGAAAATCAAAGGGTAATGCCGTTAGTGTGGCCCGATTATTAGTAAAACACATTAAAAAAAATATTTTAAGTTTGTAAAATTTATAAAAGAAAAGGTTATATTCTGTTTTCGATATCTTGAGAAAACAATGATAATGTAAGTATCTCAAACAGAAAAATCGTCCTGAAAAATGCTTACTAACTGACATAATAAATTTTTCATTTTTTTCCACAATAACCCACAGTGTAACCACGTTTGTCGTCGAGAAACTGCGGCCGGTGAAGCGCGTCTAGGGGAGGCAGGGGCAAAGCGGAACAGTGTAAATTGATTACGTGTAAAATTGTTAGCCGATGGGTGACGACGACTACTTATATGCACCTCGTTCAGCAAGCGTTTAACGCAATCTAATTTGCACACGTCTGAAGGTGAAGGAAGTTTTTGCCTCGTGGAAATGAGGTGAAGCGAGTGTTAATGGAGGATAAAGATGGTTAGCTTGATCAGATACGTTGGATTTTAAATATTATTTAGGGTTTTTTGTGGAAATTTTAGGGATTTTGTAATTTTTCTTAGTATCGATGGTGATCGTATTTGACTAAAAGTTGTCGTTTTTAATAGCGTATAAGACGGGGACGTTAATAATCACGAGGTATAATGGGGACATACTTAACACAACACTAACGTAGAGCAAGCGCCATCAGGACGTCATTTGCAAGCGGCCGTCTGTTGGCGCTTGTGCTACGTTAGTTTTGTGTTAAGTTTGCCTTAGGTGTGTGATTTCTCATCATAATTACCTCGTGTCCCCGTCTTATACACTGTTCCCCTAAGGTTCTCAAATGGAGACCCTCGCACCGGAAGCGCAGCATAGGACGTCCACCCACCAGGTGGACGCTCTTATGAAGACAACGGGATCATGCTGGATGCAAGTCGCTTTCAACCGGTCCTATTGGAATGTCTATAGAGGAGGCCTATGTTCAGCAGTGGACGTCTTACAGCTAATATTATGATGATGAAGACACGCTGAGCACTCAGAAAGAAGATCACAATTATTTTTTAGTGCCAGAGAGAAGTGTTAGAAGTGGATACCGTAATTGCCAAAGTAAGCAATAAAAATGTAAATAAACAATAAACCTTAAAGATTTGTGCACCGTAATGTAAATAAAAAACTCCCAATCCAATAGATTTCTATAAGTCGAAAATATATTCAAGCCTCAACCGCATTTAGATTTATTTCATCGCGTCTACTTAGCCGAGGACATACAGACTACTTAAGTCAGCGAAACTCCGCAATCCGTTTTAAATTGAGACAAAGAAATAAAAAAAAAACAAAGCTCGGCTCACATGCATAAAGTATAATTAAAGAGTAGAAATGAATATTTAAATATGCCGTGGAGAGCTCACTCGGATCGTCACAATGATGTTTGGGGCGCCCAAATCCAAAAAGATACGTATTTTTGGAAGTCAAGTTCCGTCTAAATATACACTGAGCTATTTTAATTTGAGATATTCGAAATAAGAATGTTATTTTTTCCTTGTTAGGCAGGCTTAGTAAGAATTGTTTGTGGTTTTACGTTGACTTAATTGTGTTTTTATTGTTTTCAAGTAAGAGAAGTGTAATTGTGTTTTTATTCCTATTAGTTTTTAGAATAAATAAATCCCACCAAAAACATTTCATGTAAAATGTTGCCAGACGACCACATAATGTTTAGCCTGTGAAAAAGATATCAGATCTCATGTTAAGCCAAACTTCTGAATCTACACGGCCTAACTCTACCGACCCTAACTTCACAAATTCTACATATCAGTAAAAATGTATGAATTCGCCGTTTCGCTACGTGACGGTGATGCGAATATTTAGTTTCTGAAGCAACGAAACAGCCAAGCGAAAAATTTTACATGAAATGTTTTTGGTGGGATATCAGTTCTTTTTGTAAGTTGCTAGGCAGACTTAATTTTTTTTTTCTTTTTTTTTTAATTATGTTTTTAGGAAGAAAACTTCCCAGTGGCGTTTACGCAAGTTTGACAATACTTATCAATAGGTTTTTTAGTTACTGTCTAGTACACTGTCTACAGTACTGTGTAAACTTACATGTCCTAATTCATAAAATTGGTGAAAATCTCATTCAAACTTCCACCTAATTTTAGGGGATGGGGGGCGACAGTTATAAGCTTATCTGGGGGCATGATAGTGTTTTTTATAACTTTTTTTATAACGTCCATTCCCTTTCCATTCCATTCATAAACTTATAACTTTCACCCCCCATCCCCTAAAATGGGGGGATTTTAGGGGATGGGGGGTGAAAGTTATAAGTTTATGAATTTTTTTGTTGGTTGTATACTAAACTGAGATTACATACCAAATTTCAGCTTTCTAGCACTTCAGGAAGTAGCCAAACATTTTGATGATCGTCAGTGACGAAATCGGTGTATTTTAGATATCAATAAAATCTAAAGTATTAGAGCTATTCGATTGAAACTTTGTAGGTTTAATAAGTCTATTAATGACATCATATCCTGAGAATATGAACTATCTGGTACATCGGAAACCAACTCTATGAGTGTTCAAAAAAACGACGAAACACTTCGAGAAAAGGTAGGTAGTGGCCTTGCGCTTCGCTTGGCTCGTCTTGGCGGGGCCACTACCGTGGTCCCAGATTTATCTATCTTAATCCCTTTTTATGTTTTAGATACTTCTAACATCATCACCACCATCATCAGCCGGAAGACCTCCACTGATGAACACAATTATGCCTAGGTACGGCCTTAGACCGCCACGTCGAACGACAATTCGCCACTAGCATCCATCAGTTGCCCGCGACTCTCACGATACTTTATACCTATGCTTTACTGATATTCTACAGTTAATATGAAAGAAATCGTCAATAAATTTAAAACTGCAAATTTTCATCAAAAATAAATTACTCCCAGTGTGCCATCACCGGTATAGCCGGCGGGACAAGTCAAAGATACAGATACACGTTGAGGGGTAGAAGAGTTTGCCAAAAATTATAATTTTAATTGCGGGCCCCTTTCCCCCCGTCTACCCCAGGAAACTGCAAGTTGAGCTATAAATATGAAACATACTGCGTTTTTTTTATGATTTAATTGCTTTTTGATATGTAAAGCGGTATTTTTGGTACCGAAATAATACCTTGCTTTCAGTATTATTTTCTGCAATTAATTTAAGGTAAGCATATTCGGAGTGGTGTCTGAGTGCAGGAGCACAACTCTTCGACGACGGTGCAATGTATGAACTACTGCTATCTATTTGGATGGGAAATTGTTATGTATTCTAATAAGAACTGAGAGCTCCTTGTGTTCTGAGTCGAGCTACACGATAACAGACAAATGCTTGCACTGACTGGACAGGTCCACTCAAATCTGTGTGGTTCCTTCCTCAAAAGACCATCTCAGACACCCGCATGGCCTCGTATGACCTGAGCAAAACAATGTCTGGACTTTAAAAGAGACTGACCTCTGAGTTTGTTTCGGCTGTTTCTTCTCAGAGTAGTCAGGTATGAAACACCGGCCTCATCTAGCTTTAAAAAATATTGGTTGTGACGTGTAAAAGTGTTTTTTTATAACCAACTTACAAAATAAATACAGGCCTGTCTCACTCCGCGGTGTAGGCATAAAACTGCAAGTAGTTGCGGGGCCATTTTGTCGTGGCCCATTCACTACGGCTGCCACGCGCCACCCGTTCTGCACGTGCTCCGTCTCCTTTATATTTTTGTTACGTTACGTGTAGTTACGCACAAGTTTCTTGATTTTGGTGCTTTTGGGAAATTAATAACACAATATTATTATTTATTATTAAAAAAAAATAGTACCTACACGTATTTAATAATGTTCAACAAAATTATCTACCTGCTTGTGAAGTATGGGCTTAACTGATCATGATTAGGTAGGTTACAAGTTTGGAAATGAGGCGAGATACTAGGGGGGGGGGGGGGTGAGCCTACTAGATGACCAAGACAAAAAGACGAATATCAAACCTGACATCACTCTCACTCACCTTAAGCTGAGTACTAAGAATTAAGATCGGTAGAAAGTGGAAAGATGTTTGCGTTGTTGTTTATGCACGTTCAAACTCAGAAAATGGCCACACTACGCATTCAAGGTCAGCGAATGGCCACACTACGCATTCAAGGTCAGCGATCGTAATTCGCTGCGCGACTTTTTTACCTACCTGCAAAGACACGCAACCGCAACGCGGGGCCTGTGACAGTATGCGATAATAATTGGTCGGTTACTAGATTGAGTGCAAAATGATAAGGACTGGCTATTTTGCCATAGACGATAACGATCTTTTAAATATTATTCTTCTTTTTTGTAAGATGTAATTTTCAAAAATAAAACAATAATAGGTAGAAAAGATAATATTATTATAAATATTATTCCTCACGTAAGGTGCTGTAGGTACCTACTATTAACATTCTGTGCTAACAATCGATAATGTATGTAGTAATCGATGACGAAACCAAAAAGATATAGGCTGTTGACAAATACAAAATTCCTTGAGGAACATAGGTATTTATGGTAATAATGTAATTTAACAAATGCATAAAATACGCATAGAGTACCTACCTATTTGTGCCTAAACTCGCAAGTCGCAACCCTATTGAGCTTGACCCATAGTAACCTTTTAATGTCGTCGGCGTCAGATAAACCAAAATAAACTCTCGGGCGTAACCGTTCAGTACATTTTTGCTTGCGCACGGGAAGTTTAGGCTATTATAAAAGAAGGTGGGCGGTACGGCTGCCAGTTAAAATGTACTTTATTCTCTCGTAAATAGATTTTACATTTGTTAAATTTTTTTTTGGAGTATGACTTCTGTACCTATAGTATTCTGTGATAAATATCATTTGACAGGCCTGTTGGTCTAGTGGTTAGTGACCTTGACTGCTATGCCGGAGGTCATGGGTTCGATTCCCACCCAGGACAAATGTTTGTGTGATGAGCTCGATCATTTGTTCTGTGTCTGGGTGTAATTTATCTATAATATGTATGTATTTAGAAATATATAGAAGTATGTTTATCAGTTACCTAGTACACTGAAAAAAATAAAACGAGACTTTCTACTGTTCTTGAACAGTAAAAAAAAAACGGTTCCCGGAACTGATTTATACGTTAAAATAATTGATTACGGACAGTGCACTGAAATGGGCAAAAACAGTAAAGAGCTAAACAGTTATTTCAACTTGTAAGTATTGCCGTTTTCAGAGTTTTACTGGTATCGTAGCAGTTATTTTTACTGCTTCTGAACAGTTATTTTAGCATATAGTAAAGAGCTAAACAGTTATTTCAATTGTTTGAACATTAACGTTAACTAAAACAAGCAGTAAACATAACCGACCAGAAAACAGTAGCAGATGCACAGTAAAATCTTTTGTTATAACTCAACTGTTTTTTTTTTTTCAGTTAGTTTTACTGCTTTGGACAATAGGCTCTATTTTTACTGCCCAAAACGGTGAATATTACCGAAAAATCGGTTGGTATTACCGATTTTTTTTTCAATGTACCCGTAACACAAGCTCTGCTTAGCTTGGGACTAGATGGCGTTGTGTAATAGTTGTGGAATATTATATTCATTATTATATTATATTATTTATCAAGATATATGTATGATTTAAAACCAATTATTTTACTACTATCTCGCCTGATATTAAATGAAGATGTGATCGATACTGAAGCACGCTTGCCTAGAAGTAACCTGTTCTCTCTTGACTTAAAGACCCTAGGATGTAGTTATCAGGAAATACAGACTGCGGTAGAGAATTCGACTCCTTAGCTGTCCGCACATTAAAACTATTAACCTAAATATAGTTCTGTATTGGCATTTTTGCAACACGTCAGTTTGTTTATGTTACTTTTCTTAAAGTGTCGAAATAAGGCCACTTTTCCACAAGAATATATAGTATTGTCCTTATTTATTTACTTTTTTTTCGTGTAAGTATGCGGCCATTCTTTGGTGCAGAGCTTATAATGTCACCTTAGAGAACTCTACAGCCTTCTTCTTCTTCTTCCTGCCCTTATCGCATTCTACTTGGGGTCGGCGCAACACGTTTTCTTCTTCCATTCTCCCCTATCAGACGTCACAGTATAATTTACTCCTTTTTCTTTCATATCATTCCTTAGACAATCCATCCATCTTTTCTTTGGCTTTCCTCTTCCTCTCCATCCATCAACATTCATACTCATCACTCTCTTAGTCACATGGGTGTCATCCCTCCTACTAGGGAACTCTACAGCTTTAATTTTGATTATTTGAATTCAGGTTTCCTGCATGCAATGGTCATTTTAATCTTTGACATCACTGACTTCGGAGTGATGTCAAAGATTAAAATGGCCATTGGTACTTGATAATTGTTAAACCCAGTGTCTATTGTGTTAAATTAAAAGCTTTATTCGTTAAACCCGAAAAAGAAAATAAACACTTAAGAAAATTCGAATTTATAAATCAACCCTTAACACGGTAAATCTCTCATTTCCTCTGAAGCTTAAAAAATTAATGACTCCCAAAACACACACGCGTAAAAACAAAGGGGGTAGGTAGACAGCCGAAAATACGCAAATTAAGCGGTCCGCTAACAATTTCCTTTTACTCATTATATCTGGAAATGCGTTTCGTATGCAAAATTGACGAGGTATTTTTGGTAACGATGTTAGCTTGTTTATGAGGTGGTATGGGTGCTGTATAGTGTGTATTACGCTTTACTTGATTGATTCTTGCAACTCTTTAAAAAGTGTCAAAATGGCAGCGAATTTACCCAAAAAAATTGCTATTACCTATTTTGTTATTGAAGAGGTCCAGTAGTCGCAAGCGTGGCTGCTAATTATGAGGTCATGCATGTTTCTGATTCCTTTTCGAATTTATCAGAACCAGGGGTCTTCTCCACGAATATACGGAAAGATATTCGAAACTTTTGAGTGAACCCTTCTCCTTCATCATCAGCCTTTAAATGTTCCCACTGCTGGGACACAGGCCTCCTCTCTATGAGATCAGCAGGCCGTAATCTACCTCGCGGGCCCAGTGCAGATTGGTAGATGTCACATGTCTTCGAATTTTTGGTTCTACGACATGCCGATTTACTCACGATGTTTTCCTTCACCGTTTTGAGAGCAGTGGTGTTGAAATAAATAACACAAAGTAATGCGCCTGACTGGGTTCGAAGCCACGACCTACAAATCGTAAGTCGAGGCCGATACCACTGGGCCACCACTGCTCTCACCCTTCTCCTTATTTATAGTTCTAAATTCAAAGTTTTGACAACACATTGGAAGTCGGGATATCTGTTCAATCCTGTTGACACCAATTTTTATCAATAACTTATTTTATGTCCGTCAGTGGTAAATAAATAATTTATGATAGGTCCGAAACAACGGTCGAAGCTACAAGTTTCGTGCTTTTGCCGTTAGATCGTAGCAACTCATGCCTAGATCTACCTATGGATTGATGAACAACGTTAAGCAACGCTTGTCTGAGTCTGTGTTTAGATGGGTCACCAAAGTTAAGCAAAGCCGAGGTCTGTCTGTGGGTCTATTGTCTCAAATTCGAAATCATGTTGCTTACTACCTAGGTGAGATATTTGACGGTACACATAATAGTGCAACTACTGTAAGGCTTGCTCGTTCTTTTTGTTTTCAAAATCGAAAGATATACATTTTAAATATGCTGATTTATCAGCAGTTTTTGAAGGTAATTTTTTACGTAAGACAGCCCCTTAAGGGCGCATAACCAGAAAGTCGGCAACGTCGCAAATGGCTGTCAAACATTTACAAGTTTTAATTAATTTGGTAAAACTGTACCTATGTAAATAAGAAATATTGCTCTGTAGTGCACTAAAAATAGATATAGGAATGCAATTAAAACACTGAATTTGATGTTGTAACCGTTTCAGGTGTAAAAAATGCATTTGACAAGTTTACAAATACTTTTTTTACATCTAAAACTATATATTTGCTGTTACGATATTAATTATTGCATTCCCTTATCAATTTTCTAGTGCACTACAGACCCATATTTCTTATTTTCATACAGTAACATTGCTAAATTGATTAAAACTTCTTAATTTTTGAAAACTATGTGCAACGTTGCCAACTTTCAGAATATGCGCTCTTAAAGTGTTCGCTCTACGCCTTTTATATGTGACCCTATCACCCTACTGACTTAAACTAACATCTCAAACTCAAGACCTTATCTCGAGACAACTCATTAAAATTCAAGAAGTCAAAGCAAGATATTGTTATTGTTTTCTTAGGTACTTAAAAAATAGGAGGTAGAGTTAATCTAAAGCCAGGATTACTGCTCAGTACGTACTCAAGTGAAGTTAAATAGGTTTGGTTCCAGCGGTCGGCATCTCAGCGAGTAATGTGCTCCGAAGACGTTTTATGAGGGCGTACCAACGGTGTTTTATGTCGATAGATTTTTATCGATGTTTTTTTAGTATATGACATTTACTTGTTATTGATGTTTTGAGTAAATGTTACTTTTTATCGATTTTTTTTTATGATGTATTGACATTATTTTTGTGTTAGTATTTTTTGGAAATGTTTTAAAAGTTGTCACTATTTTAACACAGATCTTTTTTTCTAGAGTAAAGGTAAGCCATTAATCCAACCTGCATGCCCTAATAGGTCTGTAAAAATGACAAAACACGAAACACTATTTTATTTTTTATTTTTAGCTTCGTTTATCATTGGTTTTAAAACTATTAATTATAATTATTATTTAATCATTTTAAAACCACAAAAAAAACTAAACTAAGCAGATTGTGTCCCTTTTAAAACACATTAAACTCACAATAAATATTAATAATCGAGATAATTGTTGACAATCTTGTCATTCGATTTGATGGATCGATAATGTCAATCGGCAACAAATCATATTCCACTTTATTAGACTGTCAGATTTAATCAATATTTGTATAATCGATCAATAATGGTAATCGTTAGTGCTTGTCTGCGCATTTATTAGATTTTCATCGCTAATTCTACATTGATGTTTTGTCTCGTTGAATTTATTTGGAAAATAATAATACTTGCATCTCTTTTTTTAGGCCGTCCTGGCCCGTTCGTAGTCAAAAGCTCCCCTCCCACTTTTTTAACCCTTTGTTAGTGTGCTTCTTGGCGGCAATTCATAAGGAAGCCATTTAAGGCGCGGACTGACTATGATTTTAATCGCTTATGACCGCGTAAACTATTGTCACCACTATGGAGCGTCAATAAGTTTGAAAATTGAAAAATTATATTTGTGTTGAAATGTGACGTAAGCTGCGAATGGGCATTTATTTTACTGCTTTTCTTTAGATTATTTAAAATATAGACATAAAATTAGATAATGGTTTGGTTAAAGTTTAAAAAAAATGGAAAACCTACTAAATTCTTAAAAAAAAAACTGTTGTTATCGCTGGAAATACAGAGATCTTCGACGTCAAAGTTTATTTTTGTGCTACAACTTCCCAATTTTTTATTGGGAATATCAAACAATTTATTTATTATTCTGTTCGGTTTAAATTCTTCTTTATACCCTTCTCTGTTCACTGTATTTTTCGCGTTACTTATTTTTATTACATTACGTCATACTCGACGTTCTAAGAAACCAATTTTTGGGAATATTGAGATAACACCGCACCTTAAGACGATACGCCATTTTCTTTTTTTAAATATTTTTCAAAGACAACTTTTATACGCAATACTATTCTGTCAATGTCATAGAAGTGTCAAAATAATAACAGCTCTATAAAATAACTAAAAAGATTTAACTAAAGACATAAAAAATCTAAAAACAAATATAAATAACGTCCAACGTTTATCGATGACATCAAAACACTAGAGGGAGAGTGGGGGTGGGAGGCTACTCATGCAAAAATCCCGTCTCAGGTAAAATGAAGTCGCAATAGCTAAGACAGGACGCGGTGAAATACGAATGTAGCAAAACATAGATATATATTATATTGTTTCTTGTATTTCTTTTTGCTGTGTGGTTCGTTTTGGCCGAGTTCACCCTAATGGTGAATTGAGTGGTATGTGATTTGAATTTCGACTTGTATTTTTGCGATGGTTGTCGTAATTATCATATTTTACGTGTTCGATTAATTACTTTGAGCACAAAACAACTGGGGCCTCACTAACGGGAAATGCCGTTGATAATATGTGGAAAACGTATTGGAAAATTAATATGTGGAAAACGTATTGGGTAGAATATTTATCATAGTTTATTTGTAAGCCTTGTTTTAACTCTGTAATATATTACTGTTTGTTCCCAAATAAATAAATAAATGGACGTTAATACGGACATTTAAAGAATATTATCGCAAAAATTAACGGGAAATGCCGTAAATGCGGCCCGGCTATAACGACTATCCATTCAAATGAATTAATATACAAAAATAAAATAAAAACATTTTCATATAAAAATATTTTCATTTTCCAGTAAATATTAATGTGTCTTTTTTCGAGTTTATCCTGTGCTATTTTCATTTTCTTAAGTTTTTGTTCAAATTTTCTTTAGTAATATAATAATTTATTCACAAATTAACCTCCAAAAATTAAGACAACCCCCAAAATGAAGTCCCACCTAATAATATTTATATTACCTGTCCATTTCCAAGCTCAGAAACAATCGAGCCTGCAGTACTTGAGACGAGTCTCTTGTCTTTATGAAATACTTCAGAAGTCAGCTTCCTTTGCGATTTTTCTTTTTTTCTCCTTTTTTCTGAGTTGCATACTCCTGCAGTAAGCAGGTTGTTTTCATTTTTGAGTAACGGGAGAAATGTGTGTTATGAGTTTTCATGTTTATTTTCATTAGATTCCCAAACCCGTTGGGGTCGCAGGACTAACGAATACCTTGACCCCGGAACGTAAAGGGCTATTGAAGACACCGTGCATTTTAGTCAGTACAAGTCTGACAGTCTCTCTTGCCCTGCCCTGGGAGGGAGGACTCATTTGATGATTTTACCACAAAAAAAGGTTCCAAAACCGCATTTTTTATTATGGCCCTCTGAAAGAGGGAGGAGGCTTGTGTGCCAGCTGGGTTCCAAACCCGCATTTTTCCGCCTCTGAAAGAGGGAGGAGGCTTGTGCGCCAGCATTAAAGGCTGATGATGGTAATGGTGTGATTTGATTCCACTGCCCACCTTTTGAGGGTTCCAAGAAACAAGTATGAATATTTGTAAAAATATTATTAAACACACATTTCTGATTTTTTGTGAACATGCCGTGGCCGTTTTCTAAATTAAGGCTCCTCTCAATTAAACTCCACACTATGTAGGAGTTACCAAAATATGTTTCCATATGTGAGCCAAATGTGTGTGTATGTCAAAATTGACAAGACATAGCGCACTATTTTAGTTCTTAAGATCCATCTGTCATAAAACCTATGTTTCACAAATAAATTGATTTGATTTGATTTTACAAGTTAAAATAATAAAGTTTATCAATACAGTTTATGTTTGACCGATATAATCTTACTTTTCTTGGTTAGTTTTGGAAACAATGTTGCTTATCATTTTTTTTGATATTTGGCCATTGTGAACAATCTAGCCAGTGTCATGTAGGTGACAGCACTATATCAGGTGATAAGCGCCACTCTGCATAAAAAAATGTAGTAGGTACCTCGAATTTTCCGCAGGTGATTTGTGGCGCGGACTATCATCATCATCATCTCAGCCATAAGACGTCCACTGCTGAACATAGGCCTCCCCTTTAGATCTCCACATATACCGGTTGGAAGCGACCTGCATCCAGCGTCTTCCGGCGACCTTTACAAGGTCGTCTGTCCACCTCGTAGGTGGACGTCCTACGCTGCGCTTGCTCGTCCGCGGTCTCCAGTGATGACTTACGGCACCGAAACGTGGTCTTTCACTATCGGCCTCATCTCAAAGCTCAAAGTCGCTCAGCGAGCTATGGAGAGGGCTATGCTCGGTGTTTCTCTACGTGATCGAATCCGAAATGAGGAGATCCGTAGCCGAACTAAAGTCACCGATATAGCCCACCGGATTAGCAAGCTGAAGTGGCAATGGGCAGGCCATATTTCTCGCAGAGCAGATGGCCGATGGGGTCGAAAAATGCTAGAGTGGAGACCGCGCGGACTATACTTACCAAACATATTTTCTTAACCTTACCCATAGCATAAACCTGTCAATTACATCCAAAGTAACTTCCTCCATTCGTTGCAGAAGACATTTGCCTAACAATATATGTAACAATCGTGAGCGCGCACCATAAGCTGAGCTGTCGATATTAGTTAAGCTGTAATGGACACCATGGCCACGCCTTGAGCGTCCTCGTTTGTGGTGTGCTCCTGTTTCTGGAGGTTTCCTGTTGGGAAATCTGGAAATTATAGAGATTTACAAAACATTTTAGCATCAAATGAAAAACGGGAAAATTTACCAAGGCGGGAGAACTGAGGATCGCCCGGAGGACACGGTGGAGCTTACGGTGCAGGACTGCCCCGCTTGGGCAGAGCACCGCCGTGTCCTCGCGGCAGCGATAGGCGGAGACCTCTCGCGCCCGGCATTGGTCGAGGCCATGCTGTGGGGCGAGACCGAGTGGGAAGCGGTCGCCTCCTTCTGCGAAGCAGTTATGCTCGTGAAGGAGGAGGCGAGCCGCGAGAGAGAGAGGACAGCGTCCTCCCTCCGCCCCAGCCGCAGTGGTAGACGCCCACGGCGTCGGACGTCGCGGGACGATCTCCGGCCACCGTAGGCGCGGGCATGCGGGCGGCGAGTAATGGGCAACTCGCCACCCGACCATGGACCATGCCCGGTTCGACGGCGCGTTGTGTTCCACGCGCGCCTCAAGGAGTGTCAGCATGATGACGGAGCCACCCCTCTAGAGGGCCAAAGCCTGCCGGGGTCGCGGGACTCATTCCATTACCGTGACCCTGGAACGTAAAGGGCTTTTTTTTTTTTTTTTTTTTTAGGGTGGCAAAATCATCAAATGAGTCCTCCCGCCCTGGGCGGGGCGGGAGGGACTGTCAGACTCTTACTGACTAAAATCCACCCGTGTTCCGGCGGATGCCCTTTACGTTCCGGGGCCACGGTATCCTGGAGTAAGAAAAATCCGCGACCCCGGCAGGCATTTGGCCCCATAAGGGGCCCCGTCGGTGACGCGTGAAACACGACGCGCCACCGACCCGGGCTTGGTCCTTGGTCGGACGGCGAGCCCGCTCCGCCGCTGTGCCCTCTGCTGAGGGACACGCGTTGGAGCGTCCACCCGACAGGCTATTTGCATACGGGCAAAGAAACCCCTTAGGCACACAGTGCCTAAGGAGAGTTTTTGCCCGCATCCCAGGGTGCACCGGCCCGAAAAACTGGTCTTCCCCCCGGACGTATCCGAGAGGGAACTCCAGTCCACGGGCGCACGTGGAGGTTTCCTGTCTTAGCACCCCAACGTAAAGGGCTAATGAAGGATACCGTGGATTTTAGTCAGTACAAGTCTGACAGTCCCTCCCGCCCTGCCCTGGGCCCGGACTCATTTGATGATTTTACCACGCTAAAAAAAAAAAGGTAAGTACTGAAGATTACTTTATCTATAGAATTTATCTAGAGAAGCATCATCATCGTAATAATTTAATAACCTTTATTGAAAGAGAATGCGTACCTAAGCTTTAGAATGTGGGCTTGAGACATTTCAAGAATATTTTTCAGTGACACCATGAAAGCATAAATACTCGTATTGCGCAAAGTATACTTACACTTTTATGATACTTACATATTTTTGGTGGTAAAGTTTTTTTGAAGAAAGAAAAAGTCAGCTGCGAGTGGGATTTGAACCCGCGTCTTCTGGATACGAGACGCGACACAGGCGTTATAAATATTTTAAAAATATAAATTTAGGGTGCTTAAAGAGCGTTTTTTCTGATAACTTTTTAAACGTTTACATCCTGCTTATGCGTATGAAGTTTCATTAAAATCGGTTCAGCCATTTTGATAAAAAAGGACTTAAAATTGTATGAAACGCCGTACGGCGTATACACGGTCATTGTAATTTTTAAGCTTGTAACTTATTCATTTTCTAAAAAAGTTACACAATATCAACCTTTTGTTGCGTTCATTTTTTTAATTGCCAAAAGATAAATAAATTATCAGAATATTACCGAATCAGAAACACACCAAAGTCGCGTGCCAACACCCACTCAGCCGACACATCAAAACAGGGGCCCAAGTCTGCTAATTTAAGAATGGCTCAATTGAATATCAATTGGATCTCAGTAGCAGTTTTAACTACATTTGGTATTCTGCTACTAATTTAAGACCAATGGTTTTCCAGTGACATTCCATTGAACTGCTATCAGAATATTTGCTAGTCTGCTCTTCAATCGTGTTACAATTGTAAATCGATTGTGGACTTTATCGGTATTCTACTCTTATTTGACGTTTGTTTAACATTTATGTTAATGGACACTCGGTGTCAATTTCGCTATTGTTGTACGATTGAGCAACAATAGATAATCTTAGGATTTTACGAGTCACTCTACGATTAATTATTTAAAAAAATATTGACTACGACTCCATTACGACTCTATTGAGATTACATACAAGTTTTTGCAGAATACCAAATTTGTTCTAATCGTAATGGAGTCGTGATTGAATCTCAATTGAATATCAATAGCATGTGAGTTAAATAAAATTAGCAGAATTGAGGCCCAGACCTGATACGCAATATTATTTTTACACTGACAGCTATGTAGGGATTTATTGAACGATCTGCTTTATAATAGCGGCAATGTAAACAACACAACGCGAGGAAATTAATATTGGCATCCATCGGTGCCTACCCTGATAATGGGCAGACATTGTAGGCATGGGTGTATTGTGAGTGTTTTTTGTATTTTAGGATGTTTTAACAAGACTGTTTATGGAATTGAAGAAGAAGAAAAGACTAGGAAGGTTTACACTTCTTCACCTTATTGGTGAAGTGCTTCAGAAAGGCCGGGTGCGTAGTAGGTACTCGCAATCGGCGTGCGTGGTTGACCAGATGTATGAATTTGGATGAGGCGAAACGAGTATGTAAAGATTGTAGAAGGTGGCGCTTTGTAGTTTCTGTTCTGTTTATGAAATTGGAATTGGAACAATAAAGAAAAAAAATATTTAAAAATCGAAGTCATTGCTAACAAGCTGGTTCTTAGACCTCAGAAATAGGTGGGCCGTGAGAAAAAAATAGTAAAGCTATTTGAATATTTGTTTCTCATTTGTACTTATGACAGACAAATGTTTTGCAAGGGCTAGGTTTGGGGTGCTAAGACAAGAAACCTCCACGTGCGCCCGTGGACTGGAGTTCCCTCTCGGATACGTCCGGGGGGAAGACCAGTTTTTCGGGCCGGTGCGCCCTGGGATGCGAGCAAAAACTCTCCTTAGGCACTGAGTGCCTAAGGGGTTTCTTTGCCCGTATGCAAATAGCCTGTCGGGTGGACGCTCCAACGCGTGTCCCTCTGAACAGCAGAGGGCACAGCGGCGGAGCGGGCTTGCGGACGGTGAGTAATGGGTAAGCTCGCCGTCCGACCAGGTACCAAGCCCGGGTCGGTGGCGCGTCGTGTTTCACGCGTCACCGACGGGGCCCTTATGGGGCCAAATGCCTGCCGGGGTCGCGGATTTTTCTTAATCCAGGATACCGTGGCCCCGGAACGTAAAGGGCATCCGACGGAACACGGGTGGATTTTAGTCAGTAAGAGTCTGACAGTCCCTCCCGCCCCACCCAGGGCGGGAGGACTCATTTGATGATTTTGCCACCCTAAAAAAAAAAAAAAAAAAAAAAAAAAAAAAAAAAAAAAAAAAAAAAAAAAAAAAAAAAGGGCTAGGTTTAATGTTTAAAAAACAAAATGACAACGGTTACCAATTCAAATAAAGTTTAATCAATCACTTTCAACCCACAGTGCATTACTGCTATTATCTTTCACGTCAAGAAAAAACTGCTTTTTCATCTTAAAACCACGACCCTAAAATGATTACATATTGTCTAAACAAAACGCAACAAATGTTTCAATATTCGAAACAAAGCAAAAACGGAACGCATTTATTTAAATTAAAAAAAGTAAAACACACGCTAGCAATACACTTAACAGTATTCACACGACGATGCCCAGAACACACTGTATATTTAGAGATCCGTAGCAGACAAGCGAGCTGTAAAACCACCGGAAAATCTGCGGGAAAATAGAAAAAATGTTGCGTGTTTGTGATTTAAAAAAAATATGGGTGACACTGTCATTCGTAGCTAATACGTATTCAGACTTGAGTATAATTTATTTTTGTTTCTTCAAGTGTATTATAATAATTAAATCAAAACAGTCTTTATTGGGATTTTATGTTTTATCAAATGTAAAAAAAGTAAATATCACTGGTTGAGGTACCTTATTAGATGGTTATTGTATGACTGTATATTGCCAAACTTTTGACAAGGTAGCTCTGAAAGTTAGACTGCAGTGATTTTTAATAACATGAAAATCTCAATCATTGTCTGGATAGGCTAACTAGTTGAGAAAGTTAACAAAATAAATAACAACAATAAAACAATATTTATAACTCAGAAAACTAATCACAAGTAACAACAAGCATAAAACAGGTGACATTCAAAACAAACACCATTTAAAAACTAAAAGAAAAAAAAATAAACAGAACCACAAACCGCCCACGACACATTTCAAACACAAAAAAAGAACGCGTTCTTAAAAAAATTTGTTTCCGCGTGCCGTATAAAGCACCCCATTCACAACACAATAGATGTTTTGTGCCCGTTTTGTGCGCTAGTATCGCATGACCCGTCTGACGTGTGACAATGCCGTGTATGGGTGCACTTACTGAATTGTTTTTGTTTTGTATCCAACTTTTTTTATTTTACTCTTTTATTGTACGCGATATTTTCTTGTCGGAGAGCGCAATTTTCAGTTCCTTGAGACATTCTTTATGCTTAACATTCACGTAAAATTGTGGCGAGGAAAAATGTGTAATGTATATATCGTGGGATGTAGTTTATTTGAAGAAAATCTTAGGAGACGGTCTGGAGAGGATAGGAAATATAAATAAGGCTTAGGATCTCCTTGAAGATGAGTTCTGAGAAATTCTTAACTGAGATATTGTACTTTGTTGTTTACAAAAAAAGTAATATTTATAGAGAAAACAGTATTACTTGTTTCATTGAGATTGTCCGAGCCAATGTTCCTATGAAAACTTGTTAAATAATAAATAAGAATTTATAAACAACAATTTTAGTATTTAATTTTCATTTTTGTTTTCTGTTCATATCGATGCTGATTATATTAGGTACATAGAGAATCTCTATGCAAGATTTAAAAAATAGAATCTTTAGAACTGCAGCATTGTCTATGACTTACATCTTCATCCGTAGGTTGTAAAACTTAAAATGCATTCGTCGTTGCTTTGATCTTTACCAACACAATCAATCACCTGGTCAGCTCTTTTATTATGTCTAATTCGAAAATTCTGTTTTTTACACACACCTGACCATTATTTATTATGACTCTTTATCAATCTAATAAATGGTAAAACAACCACAAAAAAATACAATCGCAATTTTGGAAACTGTGTCGGAAATACATCGGAAACTGCGCGATATGTCGGTGGCGTACAATTTGGAACACGGTTATTGGGGCGACCGTGTTGGCGGGAATCGATAATCCTGATTGCCGATGGATTATGATTGATTTGCTTGGTGAGTAGGTTCTCTAATGCAGTTCTAGTATTGTAATCTATGCTTCACATTGAGATCAAATTGTCTATGTTACAGTACACCGTAGTTTACAAATCCGTTTTGCAAAAATGAAACCGAATTAGTTATGCCAAAGTTAATTTCATAGCTGGTTTATACTTACACTGTCTGACGTTTAATTTTAAAAAAATGTAATATAAGTAGACAATATTTTATAAATATTAAACGCATTAACGCATGCGTAGCGAATTTCCAAAGATTTTTCGGAAAGAAAAATTCACGTCACCTTGAGACGTTAGAAATGGAAGGAAGAATTATTCGCCGCGGCAGGGGAGAACCTCGGTGGCATGGTTGGAAATGAGCGTCGGATGTACTGAATCCGAAGGCCGCAGGTTCGAATCCTGTCCGTGGTTCGAATTTTTCTTTCCGAAAAATCTTAGGTAGACAATGTAGGTATATACGAGTAGCATACCATAATGCTAATAAAAGTTTTTCGGATCAGTAAATGTTCTAAAAATCATATTCTTCTGTAAAAACCATGTCAAGAAGTGATTTTATCAGGAAAACAACCAATCATATTACTTAATATAAAACAATGACAATAGATTAAATATAACAAGCCTTCAACAACCGGGGGTTATTGGTACAATTTCGAACTTTTCTTACCCCGTAACTGGGGGTGTTACACACGTAAGGGTAGTTAAGTGATCGACAACTATGGCGAAGAATGGGGTTCATGGGAAAAGTTGAGAGGTTATAAAATGATATGGTTTATATTACACGTCGTGGATAAAACTTGAGAGGGATTGTTTTAAAGTTTGTGGAAGTTGTGGCGAAGTTGATGATATGATCTTTTATTGAAATTGTGGTTTTATATAACATGCCTGTAATCCCCCAATAGTTAGGCCGACGGAGATGTATTGTATACGATTAAGGGTGAAGCTGTAACGGTGCCATATTTGAGGTCATGCACACAATCTCTAACACTAGCAACCAATTAAAAAATAATAATACTAATATGAAAATAACCTTTAAAAATATAACGATAGGTAATAAAAATATTATTAAAAAATAATTTGCACAAAATGTTTTGTTGCTACACGTAATTTTCAAATAATATTTGATAGATAGAGGTTTATTTAAATTATTGCGGTCGACCACCCAATGTTTTATTGTCCTGATGCTCATTTAGCATTTATTAAAATTAAATAATATCGTAACACTCACTGATCTATATTTAGACCACTGACCTCGCACAAACAATACAGTCAATGCAAAGTCAATTGGAAGCTGCAAAGTCAATTGGAAGTTGATGAGATCGTAATTACGTAACACCTTCAGTGGGACACACATCCCTAATGAACTAGGAATCTGTCACACGAACTATGTGAATGACATTCACTATGCTTGTGGTAGGTTGGCGGTAGTCGCGTTAAGGTTGTAGGATTACAAGCTTATTGATATTTAACTTTCTAAGGTGATATTTTTCAGGAGGAGAGATTCAGATGACCTTAATATTGAATGGAAATTGCTTTAAAGAGTTTTCCTCATAGAGTGTGCATCGTTCCGGCGGCAATGCGATCTGGCGATACGATCTGATCGCATGTGATCTCTGTAACCTATGGATGTCCATATGTGCTTTCTCACTACCGGCGACAGATCGCGCCTTTACAGAGACAGGAGACCGCATGAGTCCAGATCGTATCGCCGGAACGGATCGCGCCATGGTAAAAGCCATTAAAGCATCCCGGTCTTTAAAAACGATTAAAAAATTTAAGTAGCCTGTGACAACCCAATAGACTTGATTTTGACTTTTTCAACCTTAGTAGCTCTACTAAAAGGTAATTTTGACGGTGATTTGTATTTTGCAAGAAAGACCAATTTTCTGTTTTTTGTTCTTCTATTTATCGAAGCAACGCGGCTAATGACTAACGTCGCCGCGGGCGTCTACCCCTGAGCGGCTGGTGCGGAGGGAGGACGCTGTCCTCTCCATCTCGCGGCCCGCCTCCTCCTTCGCGAGCATGACTGCTTCGCAGAAGGAGGCGACCGCTTCCCACTCCGTCTCGCTCCGCAGCATGGCCTCGACCAATGCCGGGCGCGAGAGGACTCCGCCTAGCATAATTATAAACTTACGTTTAGTTTCAAAATAATTTCAATTCAGCACCAAAACGATTTCAAAAGAGCAAAAAGTATGGAATCACATACTTGGAATTGATCCGGGATAGCTCCATAAATAATAGCGTGATTTTAATGAATTTGGTACTTATCAATTTATAGTATAACAGTTAAACCTTTAAAATTGTACCATTTTTATTATTCTCAACTAATTATTATGCACTAAAGATCGCGCGGAATCAGAGTTAGTGATTCCATACTTTGGTCGCGAGTGTAGAATGAACCGTTACACATTACATCAAGAAGGGTTAACGTGACGTCATCAACGCGTGTGACCCCCGACCACGGAGGTGTTAATTGGAGCGCCGCGATTAATGAACGTGTTGCTGTCACGATGTGTGAAGCTTTTGAATTACGAACACATTCTGGAATACGAATCTTTTCAATTTGTTACTTTTTTTTTGTTTGGCTTTTTAACTGTTTTGTGTATGTGGTCCGTATTTATTTATTATGAATTTTTATACACATATATAATGCTTTATCGTAGAAGTTCAATAGTATATCATCATTACTAGGAGTGGAATTTCCTGCCGGTGTTTCCTGATAGCTACATCTTATAGTCTTCAAGTCGAAAGTGAATAGGTTAGTTCTAGACAAGCGTACTTCAAGCGCGAACATATCGCTAAGCAAAAAGCATAAAAAATAAATTGACTGTTTTTCTTAACGACATTAATTTGATAAGCCTGAATATGATCAAAAATAAAGAATATAATTATAGTTATAGTTTTATTTAATTAACAGCAGAACTGTTGTTACAGAAATACAACAGAAATTAAACACACCGAATTTATTAGTTCCAATTGATTGATTCATTCGCAGAACATCAAAACAATTATTTTTTCTTTGAATCCGTTCGTTCGATATTTAAAATATTGACCTCTAAAGTGTGACTGGCCAGCCATAGGTCAAAGGCGTGGCTGTTAGAGAGCTTACACATCGACTGGGAAGTGGAAAGGTCAGTTTTGAATCAACTTAGCTTTTTCTTTTTCTAAAATAATTTTTCGCATGGAAGGATGGATGGAACATGTTGAACATGTTTTTAACCGACTTAAAAAAAAAAGTAGGTTCTCAGTTCGACCTGTATGTATGTATGTATGTATGTTTGTCCGCGATTATCTCGCGTTTGGTTAAACCGATTTTGATGTGGTTTTCAGAAAAATGTTCGTTATATTCTGGGGAAGGTTTTAGTATATAACAATAATGGATATCTCGTGAAGTTGCCCGCATAGATCCTCATTGTAGATTTTCAGAGACGCCGATTGTATGAAGATTTTTTTTGAATATCTAAACTATAAAGGGGAAAATAAAAAACTTTTTGAAAAAAAGGGGAACCGACTTCAAAACCAAACACAAAAAAGTGTAAAATAACTTTTCTTTCGGAAGTCGGTGGTTTTGTTTTTTATTTCATTGACTATGGCCACCGACTTCCGAAGTCGGTTCCCTTTTTTTCAAAAACTTTTTTAGCTTTCGCATTAGGTTATATATTTTGATTTCATTTTAATTTTTATGTGGAAAAAGACATAGATACTTACCTAAAAAATTGCTGCCAATTACTGATACCATACACTCTTCTCCAACCTTTAGTCACCCAATTCTAAGTGTTTCCTCTTCCATATCTTTCCACTTCTGGCAGTTTTGTGTCATTTCTATCCTATTTCTTCCGGCCACTTTAACGATATCATCAGTGTGTCTACCTAGCCATACAAAATACTTGTTTGACTATGTATACACCGTGACTTTTTAGTCGTCTTACAAAAGCAGCCCAGTTCATGTATCCAATGACTAGAACACGTTTATAATAAAAAAATGTGTATTTAAGAGATTTGAAAAATTTAATAATAAAACTTTAATTGGTTATTATGACACAAGGCGTAGTTAGAAACGCCCTTGTTTCATAGAAAATGGAAATGGAATGATCTACCCGACTATTGCGCTGGGTAGGTATACTCTACAGATTGATACGTAAACATTTTAACAGGGTGTTTCATATTTCTAATGCACCTATTTATTAAAAATAAAAATAATTATTAACGATTTAAAAAAAAAAAAACTCGCCTAGAGGTATTTTAGGTCGGATACATTAAGTGGACGACTTTTGGAAGACGACTAAAAAGTCACGGTGTATAGAAATAAACAAGAAAATACCTAAACCTCAAGCTTCATAATGTACCTCATCCAACTTTCTATCTGCATCCGTCATCCAATGTGTGATCCTCTTAACAAATTCATACTGCGTTCGTAATTTGAAACGTGTTCGACAATTGAAACAGCGGGTATCGATGCATCAGCGCCATCTGTAAGGCCATCAGTTTGACCCACATTCTCAATTTAAATTAGATATTGCACCTACTTGTATTCAACAAATTGAATTATAAACTGGATCACTCACTAAATATTTTCTGAACTTCTTCTTGTAAGCTCGTTTAGGCCGAGCTGGAAAGAAACTTATTAGAACACCCAATATTTTGCCTAATGTACCGACTGCATGGAACTTTTAAGCCTATTGCCATAAAGAAGGCACAAATCCACTGACACAAGACTGTGAGAAATACCTAATGTAATACCCTGATGATACTAAGAAATATCTAATGGAAAATCCCATAATTATCACCAAATAATCAAAAAATAATACCAAGTAATCATCAAAGCGAAACTTCTACCACATACCTAATCATAAATTTTCACCTCATGTTGATAATGTCATTGCTAAGTTAGCTGGCGTAAGTAAGACTACATGATTGGAACGCGCGGTGTCCGATGAAGTGGAAGAATGTGGAATGCATTCTCGAATCTACGTGGACAGTTTACAGAATAGTGCTGTTAAATACCTATTGAAGAGGGAAAATATTAAATAAAATATTTGTATGATATATTCAAGTAGTTGTTCCGGGTCGGACCGGCCTGGCCCTGCAGTCTCGACAAATATAACGACAAAAATCGGTCGTTAAGTCTAATCAATGTCAAATTTCTTTAATAGATTTTCAACCTTATGCTTTGGAAATAAAGTTGAAAATCTATTAAAGGAATTTGATAACGATACGACTTAGCGACCGATTTTTGTCGCTATCTAATGTCGAGACTGCAGGGCCTGGTTTGTGTATGTGTGTTTCTATGTTTGTAAACGCACACCCACGATACAGGAGAAATTCCTAGTGGGGCAACTGGTAAAAAATTAATAGATTTAAAAAATCTAAAAACCCACGTTTTTAAATGTCCTAAAAAGAAGAAAATAACCCTACGGGGCTGAGAGAGGGGCCACTCAAAACGTGGGGGCGTATATTATTTAAGGGATTATTTATGGGATATATTTACATCACGTGAGATCGTAGGTGTAACTTGCAAAGATACGCCCCCACGTTTTGAGTGGCCCCTCTCTCAGCCCCGTAGGGTTATTTTCTTCTTTTTAGGACATTTAAAAACGTGGGTTTTTAGATTTTTTAAATCTATTAATTATTTTATTATTTTTATCATTGTTCATCGGGTTTGAAGCTACCCTGAAAATTTCAGCCTGCTAGCTTATCGCCTCAAAGCCTGTCCGCCATCTTGGACGTCCGCCATATTGGATTAATAGCCTAGCCTAGCATAAGCCACATGACTATTTTTTTCGTATTCCTGACAGCAAACCCTTTCATTTGATACCCATATCACGGGGGTGGATTTCAAACAGCCAGTCTACCATCTTGGACGTCCGCCATATTGGATTTAAGTCACGTGACTATTTTTTTCGTACTCCTGATAGCAAACCCTTTCATTTGATATCCATATCACAGGGGTGCATTTCAAATAGCCTGTCTGCCATCTTGGACGTCCGCCATATTGGATTTATGTCCCGTGACTATTTTTTTCGTATTCCTGACAGCAAACCCTTTCATTTGATACCCATATCATGGGGGTGGGGTTCAAACAGCCAGTCCGTCACCTTGGGGAGGCCGCCATATTGGATTTGTTATGACGTTTCTTAGCTAGTCATGTATTGTCATCAGAACTCAAAGCGTGTACAAAATTTCAGCATGCTAGCTTATCGGGAAGTGCCTCAAAATTGAGTTGCAAAAGTCCAACCGGAACGACAAACAAACTTACAAACAAACAAACAAACAAACAAGAAAAGTGAGTGTATAAAAACGTGGGAAATATACCTACATGTGGCACTCGGAGACTGCCGCGGTGAAGCTATTGCATAACATTTTTTTTAATTTTGAAAGAAAAAAAACACCTACCGCGAGAATATAATTTATTTAAAATGTTTGGGGTGCACTATTGTAATAAAGAACTGCTTTGTTATAGGAGAATTTTATAAGTAGGTTTCATTGTGAAAACTCCTTTTATTTATTTATTTATTTATTTAAACTTTCACGTACAATTGTGGTACATAAGGCGGACTTAATGCCGCAAGGCATTATCTACCAGTCAACCTTTTGTAGCTGGCCGCTTAGAATCAGTAAGAAAAAGTAAATTGTCTACGGATATTTTTACGATTGCCGAAGTCTCCCGAACTGAAACGACGTTAGACGATGCGTGGTGTCAGGTATTTTTCTTAGATTTTTCGTTAGGTTTTGGGGAATTCGGACGACGCGCCGCGCCGCGATCGGAGCCCGCGATAAAAGCTATGCAACAGCTTAAAAGATACTTATTAAAAATTTTGAATGGCTGGAGATGTTTGTTGCTAAATTTTGTCAAAACCTGAGCTTTCTGTAGAAAATCACAAATAAGATCACTGTTTGTGTAAACGAATGTAAAATAAGTAATAATTAGCTAATAAACAAAGTCACAGGCAAACGCAAATAATTTTAAAATAAGAAACAATAACTAAGTACCTATTACACAACATTGAGCTAAAAAATATCATACTTGTGTGGGAAAACCAACCAGTGATGCACATTGTTAACAAGAAAAATACTCGTAACAGTCATTTATCGAATCAATAAATTATAGCAAAGTTAGGGGTGCCAAACATTTTTGCTCTTACTACCACATTCCAGCCTATGTGGTGATCGACTCCACTGCCTATTGCCCAGCACAAACTGGTCTATGGAGGTTGGAGGTCTTATCATAATTATCTGTATTTTATTTACAGCGTACTTAAAGTATTTACTGCGTTTGGTGTATGGAAAGTTGAAAAAGCGACTTAAGTGAAATTGTATTTTTTTCCCTTTAAATTAACGTCAGTTTCCATTTACTTTACGTCACAAAAATTTGAAAAGCCACTCTAGGTCCTCGGATGGATCGCTACATGTAATACATATTTAGCATTTAGTTACAGTGTAAGCATTTTCCAGAAGATTCCCGCCAAATGATGCCTACTCAAACATATTTGTACAGTGAACGAAGAAAACATAGAAGCATTCCTAGAGCCCGATAATGACCCAACGCAGATCGTGCCTCGGTAGGCGGGGCTTATCAATCGTGCCTCGGAGGAGTTTAGTTCGGCTTTGACGGCACATGTCGTTGTTCGTATTTTTATTCAGTTTAAAACTATAAATTATGCCTTCTTGTGCAGTGAAATGGTGTATAAATCGATCTCATCTACATAATAAAAATGCTGGAATTAGTTATCACCTGTAAGAAGCCCTTAGACTACTACACTATTTTTATATTAATTATAAACATGGATCAATTTTTTTCTATGGGGATGGTGTTATGCCCGATGGACTAAGTAAATTAATGTTGAATGTTTGAAGTAAAATATGTTTGTGTTTTCTTTTTGCTACATTACAAAAGACTCTGCTCCTTTGACAGATTTCCACAAGATCCAAATCTCAAAGAATAATGGACGAGATCAGTTCGCTTGGGGAGACAGGAAAACGACTGGTCCCCAAGCAAAACAACAATAATTTGTTCAGTCCATTTCCAAGATGACGATTTTTATATGACGAAAAAAGGATACCAGAAGCTCAAAACAAACGCTATTCCAATTATCCAACATTTTTGACATTTTGGTAAAGCAAGCTATGTTAGCCATTTCTGTATTCATTTTTAAACAAAAGACAATAAGACTTTCTAGTTAATCTCTAAGGAGGCCGTAGCTCACAGTAGGCATGTGCCAAATAAATATGTTTCTTTCTTTCTTATTTTTCTTTCTTTGTATATACAAATACATAGTCGTATGAGCCATTTTATGTAAATATAAACGTGAACTTTTTGTTGTTATGTATCTACATCAAATGCAAAATAAATAAAAATAAATAATAAAAAATATTCAAATCTTTCATTGCTACTTTTTATATTACTCGTCCACTTTGACAATTCTTGTAGCCCGTCAAATTAATGTCATGTGTTCATTTCTAGCGCCAATGATGTCATTGTTACTATGCGTTGCTTAGCCAATTAGAGACGAGCGTTGACAACCTACCCAATCATAACTTCGTGATGTTAATAGAGAACAAACTAGCTGTTCAAAGAAAACAAACGTCGTGGGCCGTCTATCAAAAAGATTTTGTTTGAAGTTACTCTTCCATGTTTTCTTCGTTCACTGTATTTGTAGCACCCCTGAACAAAAGAACAACTCTTTTCATTTGCATTCCATACAATTTAAAATATCTAACGTATAATTTTGAAAATAGAATATTAATTACCTAATGCTCATGCAATACCACTCATTAGAGAAAGGCAGTGGTCGCCTACATGGTTGTTCTGAATTCAAATCAAGTAACTCGAATTTTGTAAAAATAGTTTTATTATTGTTGTTGTGGAGTTATTCTAGAATTATATCTCAAAAGCTTAGCCGAATTGAAACTGCAACAGTGTACAGAGAAAATGATAATGTGGAAGCGGTAAGATTAACATACAGAAAACATAATTGTTTCTTTACGTTAGACAAATTACTTACTTTTTACGAATTAATCACTAAATTTATTTTTGTATTTTAAATAAAAACTTTTTCAAAAAAGTAACCGACTTCAAAAACAACAACAAAACAAAAAAGGGAGAAAAAACCTAATTAATAACTTCTTTCGGAAGTCGGTGGCTAAAAATCAATGAAATAATAAAAAATAAAGCCCCTTTTTAGTTTATTTATTAAATAGTCAACCCAAATTCTTGTAAAATACAAAATTTTCTTACATATGCACTAATCTTGTAATCCGTCACAACATAAAAAAAATCCATATCTCTAAAACTACTGAACCGATTTTGATGAAACTTACAGTGTACCCTAAGTTGAACAATACCTAGTACAACAAAAAAAGAATTACTTAAATAGAACTTGTAGTTCCGGAGATATGCACACTTGTGAAATTTGGTACATTTGTTCAGACGCTGATATAGACTAACATATATGAAAACTGGGCAGTTCTGATAATATTACATACATACGGGTCGAATTGAACCTCCTGTTTTTTGAAATCGGTAAAAACTTTGCCCCACCCTAGGAATTTCTTTTGTATTGTGGGTTATCTCAGAGACATCCTTTAAGAAACTATATAATCTACGATCTATACTCCTTTTGTCTTGTTCACGCAACATCTAGTCATTCAAGCACGAATTCGAGACATTTCAAAGACAACTTGCAAATATCCATAAACCTCTTTTATAAAATAAACAAAAATTGAGTTACCTACTTTGAGTAACCGAATTCATATATTACCTACCTCATAACGATGGCACCGCATTGAAAGGGTTAGTTCTGTTAATGGCCGGTATAAGTGGAGTCGTCGCTTCACATGTCTGCGAAAGGTTAATAAGGCCGCGCTTTCATTGTGACTTAAATGTATAATGATAGGGGGTTATTCTAAATACAAATGTTGGTTTTTGGCGCTTACGCTTTTCTCAAAAAAAAAAAAAAATGTAAAAACATCCTGGGACAAAAGTAATTGCATGACATGCATTATTGTCATGCAATTACTTTTGTTCCAGGATTTCTATATTATTAATTTCGAAATTCAAGTGTTTTATAAATCGGGACTTTTCCGTAAACTTTTTTATGGTAAAAAAACGCATTCCATGAATAGCGAGGTTATTTCGTTAAACTACTATGGGAAAATATTACAAACGAAAACAGGACACTGACAGTATCGTACTGTTATCTGTATATTTTTTGAAGCCGGTTTGAAAATTGTCAGCATCAACGGGTCATGCGAAATAATGGTGTGAATGGTTCTGGTATTACTGAACCATGAAAAAAAATGTCAAACCGTGTATCACTAGTGACAAAAATAGTTCTTGTAGCACTCATCTTCTCTGCCAACATTTCTAAGTTCTTTCATATACGACATGAGATCATACAACAAAATATTACCTCAAGTAAATATCAAATCAATGCTATAACTAGCACTGGATTGTATTCCACGCGGTCACACCCTTGCATTTCAAATTAACATTCGAAATTCAAACGTCTGCGGTAACGACCCTCCGGTCACGTGAACCGACAGTCGTACGTTACACGGGACGCGACGGGATTTGGGCTAAGGAGGTGTTACATTGTAGGATAATGTTTTTCTTCTTTACAGGGTTACTATTGTAAAATATTAACAACCTTTAAGGCAAAAAAAAAACATTGTTTCATACAAAATGGTTTTTATTTCCGTTGACAATGAGTTGAATTGAAACACATACAATTACAAATATACAAACAATGCCTGAGACATTAATTTCTACCAGTCAACCAAGGTGCAAAAATAGGTATTATAATTGCTATTTTTGCACCTACTATTGAAATAATTAACTTACTGTTAGATAAGTGTTCCATATATTAGCCCTGTCATTTTCTTAGCAGTGAGATGACGCTATAAGGGTCGGCTCAGACCGAAACGTGACGCTGCGCGCACATTTCAATCGAGCTATTCAAAATCGAACTCTATTTCCTACACGAAAAGATACACCTGTCACAAACCGGCGCGGCACAGAGCGCAGCGCCGCGCTGCATTTTAATAGCGACTCAAAATCTAACCTTATTTACGACAAGAAAAGATACACATTTGAAGTCTCGTTGCGTCACGTCGCGTCGCGTCGCGTCGCGTCTCGGTGTGAACTGACCGTAATAGTAAAAGCTAATATAATACCTACGCATTCGTTTCAGTGCTTCCCGACCCGTACCTAGATCTCCGCTGCAAAAAATACTAACTTTCATTTAGTACTCAACAACTTGATCTTTTGTTCATTATCACTGCCTGAACTGCATTCTAAACAGCCCTTTCCGTAAACGCATATAATATGCACTGCGAGCAAGTCCTCATTTTTATATGCTTCCACTAAAACCCATTCGTGACTGAGTCTAAGGCGTTTATCATTATAATTGTATGCAATTTCGCGATGATTCATTAAGGAGTCTACACATGGGGCTTTCAGTGATACATTATGAAAAGGCTCCTTGCGTGAGGAACGCGGGAACCCTTGAATGTGTTGTTGGTAGGATAGTGTGGATACGCTATTTTTTGAGGGCATGTGACGATGTTTCATGTTTGCTTATTTTTGTTTGTTAAATTGATCTAGACATACAATAACTTATTTTAAATCTAGACTCACTTAGTTTAGTTAAGTTGGTTGATCAATTGATATAACCCTAAAAAAGTCTCATAACCAGACTTCAGTAATAAGAATTAGTGAATAGGAAGATTTTCTCCGTAGTAATACTTAGAGTGTAATTAATAATAAATATTATGGATTTAAGAGATGCTAACTTGGCTATAAGCAGAAGCATCGACCATCGTACTTTTTTCTTTTTTTTTATCGTGGTAAAATCATCAAATGAGTCCTCCCACCCCGGGCAGGGCGGGAGGGACTGTCAGACTTGTGCTGACTAAAATCCACGGTGTCCTTCAATAGCCCTTTATGTTCCGGGGTCACGATAATGAGATAAGTCCCGCGACCTCGACCATCGTACTTGGCAGGTTATTTGACTGGCTACCAATAATTTAAAATGGACATAAAGTAACATCAATTGAGAATAATAGTCCCAAATTCTGTCATTTATGTCTGATTTCTATGTCAAAGAAAGTATGACATTTGCCCTAAATCTGTTTAACACTCCATTAGTCGCGCGTTCTACTATTGTAGAACACTCATGCATTTCGTGGAATTTTAACGTAAACTATGTGTATCTAGAGCCCTCACTCATAGTATTCCTCTATTACTAAGTAGTGATCACTATTAGCATCCCTGCAGCGACCTGCGCGACCGTGTTTGTTAGTAATTTCACGCCAAAACTAAAATTCTACAATAGTAGAGCGCGCGAGCACTCGCGTGACAGTTTTTTCCGAAGTTTACCCTTTATGTGTATTATATGTATGTGTTTATTTTATGTATGAAATCAATGTTTATATGGTTTTTATTTTATTTTGATATTATTTTAAACCAAAATAACCATATTTCACAGACGTACTGTCTAATATTTGCGACGTCTCCGGAAACTGAATATATGATAGCCTCTAATATTTTTTTATATAATGAATATAACTGGTACAAAAGATTTTATAGTACATACAATAAAAAAGGACTAAGGAAAAGGACAAGGAATGACCATTCGGGTGCTTAATCAAAAGCGAATGGACTGCGTTATATGGACTTGGATTTCGCCTATCACACTATGCATAGAAAGCAAAATAGCTATTGAAAGTATTACAAAATCAATGAAAATTAAGGGAAAAATGCTTTTAAGTATAAATAAGCCATCTGAATTACAACTATGCCAAAGTATAAGCCCCCAATACTAGTCTCATTGGGACATGTTCGCTTTGTGATGGAGCGCGCAATAAGTACACCAGAAAACAATGTAACACCCTTGACAAGTGGATTTGTTCTCAAAATCAGGTTCTTTTGTGTCCTGGCTGTTGTAAAAATGATGCGGACACTGTGGAGGATATGAGCAAGTAAAATAAGAAGCCTGAGAAAGTCAAATGGTAAAAAAAGAACATTTTTTTTTCCAAATTCACAAGAAGCTTGATATTAAGTTCCTTACAAATGTTAACAGTTATGTTTTATCTGTTTTAGTTTCTTATTGAAGTATACTTTCGTATGATATTTATATAAATCCCAAAAAAAAAACATTGCCCCTTGAAAATCTTAACACAAAATTGTTCTACATATGTAGAGCGCGCGAGCAGTCACGTCCCAAACAGGGGCGCGTGTAATGGAGTGTTAAATCAAATTATGGACTGTTACGAAAAAAAAAACGACTATTGGCAAAAATGTAAGAAACCAAAAACAAAATACAAAAGCAATCGTACACAGAACAGTGAATTGAGTCCATAATTATTATGTAATGTGTAATGTAGTCTAGCAATCCACATTATGTCCAACGTGTATGACGGATAGCGCCAACCTGGCCATTCATTTTAGTTTCATTTATGACACTCATAATCCATTCAGGCTTTCATACACTATCTATACAAATATTTGTCGACGTTTTTCTTGTAATAGTTAGTCTATAAATTGTGGGATTTTACTCTTTATTTCTTTTTTCATGAGGGAGAATAAGTTACTGAATTTATACAAAGTTTGAAGATGTATGTTTGTTGACAGTTTTTCATCATTCAGGAATTTGTTTCACACTTTCAGTGGTTCAATCAACCTTCTAGTTTCATATATTTTTTGAAAACCTGCCTGATTTAAGAACTTGTCCAAGGTATTTACAATTCGCCATATGTTCCCTCTCGTTCGCTGTCAGTTGCCCAATGCAGTGGACTTCCAGTGTTACCAATGCAAGTGAATACCAGTATTTTAAATCGAGGTATTGCCTATCTGACCTTCAAAACCCAGTTGGTTCTAGATAATACGAGCCCTGGGGCTTAAATAAGGGTATCGTATCATGGTTGTTAGATTTTCGGACTACTGACTATCTGTATCGACTGTCGCAGATGTACAAATAACAGCCTGAATAAAGGCTTAACTTTCAGAGGTGCGGAGGTATCTCTGTATGCAAAAGATGGTCTCCCATACACAGACCGATCTTGAAAATCACAACTTAATATAAAATATCGAACAATTTGACTGTAATTAAGTGCTTTCTTCATACTATTGACAATATTCGAGCCCCGGCTTCACACATAGGCAGTATACAATGTAAGCTTGCCTCTTTTATCACTGTCTATTGATGAAAACCACGAAATTTAATGCGGTTATGTGTAGAAATATGTGTTTGAATGAGACTACATCTTCAAATACACACAAAACACGATTCCCAAAAATCATAACACCCAAAACCTCACGTGCCGTACCCTCATTAAGCAAAAAGCACCTCTAAAACAATACAACACTACGCATCTAAATCCTAATTTAGCAAACACGCAAATCCTACACATGGACGTGGTGGAACCCTGCTCTAATTTATAAACGGTTTATGCTTAATCTCCTTCTGTGGGGACCGCGACACGCGCGGACGTGTAGGTATAATATACATTTAGTTTAGTGGCCTGTCTGTGATATAGTGTTGAAGATGACAAATTATGGTGCTGTGAGAAATCTTAACAATTTTAATGTTATAAATGCTGAAGCTTAAATGGATGGATGTGTGTTTGGGACTTATTAAGTCAAAACTGGCTGAACGCACTTGGATGAAAGAGACAAGATTTAGATCATAGTTTGGAATGACATTATCCCATAAAAATGCAAGGTTAGTGGTATAATTTTGAACTACCAAGCGGGGTCCTGCAATGGATGGCAATTAGCTGAAGAGACGCGGGTAAAGCCACACAAAACTATGAAATAAAGATGTATGAAATAAGTGAAAGACCATGGAAACGAGAGTGATGTCTTTGCAATGGATGTAAGTAAGGTTAGCACAAACACCTGTTACTAATGTACACAAAAAGAAAAACTAGCAGAGGAAAAATATCATGGTCTAAAATCATACATTGAGCAAACATAAAATCAGCAGCATTTACAATCTATAAATACGTTTTTAAATATGGCTATCATTTCAAGCTGTTTTTCCAATTAAACATAATGCTCACCATAGTTTTATAATCCCATTTTCCTTCTTAGTGAATCCTCATACTTCACCAGAATTTCAGAACATAAAACCATTGGCAGAAATACCATGCTCCACGCAACTAAGGGCTTCAAAAGTATAACAACGCTCTTCAAGCTTACAGCGAAACCTAACGAGATGCGCACTAAAATAATAACCCGAAAAAATAAAAACAAATATAATAGAAAAAAAAAACAAAAAATTGGTTAAGCGGCACACAACCGAATCCGAAACGCTCTGGATTGCCCTCGAGAAGATAGGTACGGGCTCCGTTTGGGGCCTTAGAGTGAGAGGGTTAGTGGAGCAATCAAGGAGAATAATACTTGCAAGAATTCTCAGCGGTTTTCAGACTTTCTGTGTGGGTTTTTTCTTGCTGGGGTTGTGGGACTGTCTAAGCAGAATACCGTTGCACTGGATGGCAAAGGGCAACCGAATGAATAAGGTGGCTTTTTAGTCAGCAGGAGTCTAACGGTTTTATCCGCTTCACTCATTTGTTGATGAGTACACCAAAAAAAAAAATTGGGTTATAGTCAGCTGGAATCCATCATGAAGTCATTTGATGATGTCCACTCCCAAAAAAATGGGTGAAATACAAAATACGAAAACATTATTGCAAAAAAAATCGACAAATACGAAGGCTAGATTAAAATAAACCGCAAAACCTACAACAAAAGAAGAGAAAATAAAAGAGCAAGAAGATCAATTTTCTCGTAAATAACGAATAAGAAGAGTTATCTACTCTGAATCTGACTGTACCTACTATTATTTATTAGTCAATCCATTTTATTGAACGCATAGTTATATGAGTCGCCTGTCAGCAAAATAAAGTAGCGAAGGTCCTGCACCATCACAAAACGCCTAAAGCTTCTAAAACCGCTTCCTTAATGGCCCGTAGCTAACAAACGCTACGACTGAAGCAATCCTTTTTTTCCCTACTCCTCTCCTTTACCGGGAAATGACTTTCTGACTCTTAATCTCTCTGGCAATCTCATTAAAAATTCATAACTCAAAACTGCGAAAAAATGAAAATTTGTTATAGGTCTCCTTGGTGAGGCTGGATCTGTTGGCTAGCCTGCCTTTAGTCGGATCGCTATGGAAAGACTTGCTTTGAAAATAATTATTTCGAAACTATTTATTTTTGAGTTGTGGTAGTTGTGTTTTTGGGATTGTGGTTTTTAAGTACAGGGTGTTGTTGATAGTGAATATAGGATAGGTATTGTGAAGAAATGCATAGTACTAAAACTATTACATTTATATTTTTGCTACAGATTTGAACAGAGTTACAAGACAATCCACTCGATCGAAAAATAACATACGGTTTAATGCCGTCCGACATAATTAAACGACACGTGAAAATAATGCCAGGTAACAGCAAAATGTATGTTACTACTGCCCAAAAAAAAAATAAGCCCACTGTTATTACAGCTTACCTAAAGCCACTGTTATTTCAGAAAAAAAGAAGAAAACAGATCATTTCCACATTACCACACACACTTGCTGCGAACCCGCTTTGCGTATAACTGCATTACAGTAACACCTTTGCAGCCAGTTATTTCAGAAAAATAGAAAAATATATTTCACATTACCACTCACACTTACTGCCAACCCCCATTGCATAAAATTGTATTACAGTAGCATTTTATTGTCACAGGATGCAGGGTTTCTGCCATCGTGCGGCTACACAAAAAATTGGAAGGAAACTCACAAAAAGACTTGCTTGTGGATGCATAAATATTTGCGGATAATCTATTTCTCTCTACTTTTATTTATGTCGTGGTTGAATTTAAACGTTTTGTTTTGAGTAATTTTTAACCGACTTCAAAAAAAGGAGGAGGTTCTCAATTCGTCGGAATCTTTTTTTTTTTTTTTTTATGTATGTTCCCCGATTTCTCGAAGACGCCTGGACCGATTTGGAAAATTTTTCTTTTGCTTGAAAGGGTATACTTTCCAATTGGTCCCATGATCATCAGGTCAGGATCTGATGATGGAATCCCAGGGAAATCGAGGGCAACCTTCAAATTTTATAGGCACATAGTACCATTTTCATATATTTTCTAAAGCTGTTCAAGTATTTGCATCTGATAATCATCATCTCAGGTGGATGAGCTGATGATGGAAGGTACAACTCCTCAACGGCTTGGAATAGGCATCGACTGATTTAGTTTGTGTTCGCATATCTCTGGAACTACAAGTCCGATTTAAGTAATTCTTTTTTTGTTGTACTAAGTATTGTTCAACTTACGGAATACTGCAAGTTTCATCAAAATCGGTTCAGTAGTTTTTGAGATAGGGAATTTTATTAGCTTATTGTGAACTTGAGAGAGAATGATTTACTTGACAAGAATTTGAGTTGAATATTTAAACTAAAAAGAGTAAAATAAAAAACTTTTTCAAAAAAAAATGTAACCGCCTTCCAAAACAACCACAAAAAAGGGTAAAATAACCTACAAAATAACTTTTCTTTCAGAAGTCGGTGGCAAAAAACAATGAAATGAAAAAAAAAAAACAAAGGCACCGACTTCTGAAAGAAAAGTTATTTTGTAGGTTATTTTACCCTTTTTTGTGGTTGTTTTTGAAGGCGGTTACATTTTTTTTTGAAAAAGTTTTTATAGGAGAGGTCTTCAATCAATTTCATTTTGTTCATGAAAAAAAGAGGCTATCATTTTGTGTTACAAATCTTCACAGAGTTGCAAAGGGAGCATAGAAACATCCAAGAAACTATGATGTGATGAAAGCACACTGTGCATAAAAAAACGTCATGTATAAACCAAGGATTTCTAGTTATGCGATATCCACCAAATTGGACGCGCTTCTAAGAGAAAAAGAAATAGTAGAAAAATCTGCTAAACTAGAATTTAAATTAATAAAAAAAATGTTTTTTTTTTATGGTAATAACATACTATGACGTTTCTGTTGGCTAAAGTCTAATAGAATCCACAGTTTTTTCAAGCCTGGATGATTCTTCTTACCTTTTCTTCCTAGTTTCCAGAAACATGTATATTACACAAAAATGTATATTATCTACATTTCAGCCATGCCTGATGCTAAACATGCCTGAAATGTTGGCCAACGTCATAAAAAACATTGACAGAAAAGATAACATAAGCGAAGAGCATAGAGTTACTTTTACCAAATCAAAACCTTCGATACATGATACACACGCTCTCATGTTTCCAACTATGTTAGCTCCATTAAAGACTATTAGAAGCCACCGAGGAGCTAATTAACAGAGGCTCAATTACGGCGCGCTGTGATAGGTGGGCGGCGTTAACTGTACGAAACATTAATAAGACAATCGGTTACGCGCCATTGCGCGTGACTTTGCTCTTTAATATGAGCGCTTGCGCATATTTTGTACTCGTATGTAGAAAATGTTTTTGGGATGGGTTGAGTGAAGTTTTGACAAAGAGACAACCCAGTATCAGGGAAAATATCATTTATTTCTTGCAAGGGTTGCGAAAATGGTGACATTTTTATAAATCTTAAAATTATTTTAGTTTATTCATAGCTCATGGTGTAAATGACATCGACATATAACCTGTCACTGCGAAAAACACCGTAATTAAAAAAACTATTTTCTATATTATAGTGCATGACCTAAAAACATACATATAAGATAAAAACCTTATAGAATAGCAGATATTGTTACTACAAATTCGTACTGACTGACGTTTACAGCGTAAACGTTAGTCAGTCTGTGTGTAAACTTTACACACAGCTAATGTCAAAATCCTTATAATAAATTCCTTATAAAAAAGCATTCTTATAATAAATTCTAAACACTTTCACTATTAATCCTATAATAAAAAAAAACTTATACCAGTAAATCTACAAAGCAAAATAATACAAAATATCTATAAAAATTAAAAAATATTAAATAAATAAGATACAAAATTTCCTCAAAACGGTGAAGGAAAACATAGTGAGGAAACCGGTATGTCCTAGAACCAAATATTCGAAGACATGTGACATCCACCAACCCGCACTGGGCCCGCGTGGTGGATTATGGCCCACTCCCTCTCTCAGAGAGGAGGCCTGTGTCCCAGCAGTGGGAACATTTATTATAAGCTGATGATGATGATGAAGATACAAAATAAAATTTCCTCTGAATGACAGAGGCTGTTAAACACTCGAGTGCGCGATGCTACAAACACGTTTGCAGACAGGTCGCCACTTAATAGCGAAGTGTCGTGTGTGTGCAGCCTAATCTAACCGCAGCGTGCCGAATTGGAACTCCTGTGTAGTGGATGAGGAAGACTTGATGCTAAGGCAATTAAGAGTGTACCAATTCTGTAAGGCAGCGCTGTAAGATTATTTTAGCTTTTGGATAATATAATAGTGTTAGGAGCCCGTTGGTTCAATGGGTCAATATTTTTTAAAGTTTTCGGTGACTGTGATCATGAGTGAAATGTCCATAAATATAAACGTTATTGTCGTTTCTTATCTAATTTTACAAAGAAGGTATTGTCAATATAGATTGAGACTGATAACAATACCTTTTTTCTACCTTCAAGTTGCTTTATTGTTGTCATTGTGACATAACGCAGAATCATGATTTTCGGGTTGGCAATGCAGCGTATAATTCTTAGCCCTTTGTCCGTGGCTCATCAAGTTGACAGTTTAGAAAATGTAAAATATTTAATAATATGTAGAATAACCTAGATGAGTCTCTAATATGCAGTGCCTGAATAGTTATTCAAAGAATTAATAACGAAACTTAATTTTTTAGTGTTTTAAAAAATCGATTTCGATTTACTCAACAGACAGGTCATTGCAATTGGAACTTCCAGCTCAGCATATACGTAGAAAACTGTTTTAAAATAACAATATTTTTGTTGCATAAGGTTCGTTTTCGCACCTCCTGTTTATTGTACTAGGTCGCGAAAGTACAAATTACTACGCTGAAAATGAGCAGCTTTAATTGTTATTTATTAGGCTGTATCTTCAAACGTGGGCTGCCTAGCTCTCTGGCTCTTTATGCGAAAAGCTATAAGATAGCTTTACAAGAAGCTGAATTGAATTACCGAAGCTAATTAGGTGCGTCCCCACAGAGCGCGCAGCCTCGCGAGGCATATTCCGCGCGAAGCAGCTCGGTTGGTGTGGACGTGTCTCGGGCGAGGCAAGTGACAGCGCTGCCGCGGTCGAGCGACCGAGCGCCCGAGCCATCGGCTTTTGTTTTGCTCGCGTATATTGTTTCGTGCCGCGGTCGAAAAATAATAGACGAGTCTACACAGAGTGAGCAGCCTCGCTTGTCAGTTTCCTCGCGCAGCAAATGCCTCGCGAGGCTGAGCGCTCTGTGTGGACGCACCTGTTGACTATTTTGAACTGATTTTTCATAAAAGAAAAACTGTAACAAACTTTTTATTGGGATGTATCAAATGAGTCCTCCCTCTGTGGGTGGACCAGGAGGGAATGTCTGACTCTTATTGGCTAAAACCACTCTGTACCTTCACATTCCTTTTGTATTCCAGGGCTGTGGTGCCTTTTTAAGACAGTGCCGTGACCCAAATGCATCAACAAAGATATTAAAAAAAAAAAACACGGAAATAGTTTTCTTATTTTTAAGTATGTAATACTAAATTGTTTTGAGCCATCTCAGATGTTACGGAATACTTTCCCCATTTTAATTTTTAGAACAATTATTGATATATTTTATTAACCTAAAAGAAACACAAAATAAACTCTTAAACAAAACAAAACGTATAAATTAAACATATTTATTCGTGCCGCAATATATGCAATAAAAAGATTAAGCTTTAAGTATGTTAGTATATTGCATTAATGCAATTTAATCTGCGCGCACGCATCACGAATTCTCGCCCACGCGTGTTCACTTCACACAAGAGAGAAGGCTTGTTATCCAGTGGGGTTTTAAAGCTATAGCAATTATTGCTATAGCTTGAAGTTTAAAAATAAATACTATAACTTCGCTTGTTCACGCGTCTGATATTTTAAGGGTCCCTCATTGGTCATCTATTATGAATTTATGATTTTATGGCTGTTTCTTTAAACTACAGAAAATACCGTTCTTCCCTACTTACCGTTTTTCCAGTTATTGCGTAACCCTCAAGACAATGTCCCTGATGAGACTTATTGTCACATTTTCAGTCTTCTGACGACTGTCAAAGATGAACTGGAACGAAAAATGAATATTTGAAAAAAAAAAGTGCGGTGTGCAAGGTCTGAGCGGTGCTATCAATTGAGCGATCAGCCTTAGCGTGCCTTCGAAGACTTACAAAACTCATATTTATTATGGTAGAAGGATGATACGATCAGAAGGTATAATTGTATTGTATGATTTTATTGATCATTCTCATACTTACTATGTAATATTTCTCATTCAAATGCTTGAATGAATCAAGCATTCTTCAGTCATAAATTTTCAACTTTTAACTACCATACCGAAAAATCGTCTTAATCCTCACATCTTCGCAATGCAGTGCAACACAAACCTAACCAAAGTATGCACACGCTAATGTAATTTAAACAAATGGCCACGACAGTGTGTGAGAAACCCGAGATAATCGCAGTGACGTTACGTTTAGTTTATAGCACTTGATTTGTTCCTATGTAACGTGGAGGGAAACAATTGTCTTTTGTGCGGATAATAAAAGCTTAGGAGATCGAGCTGAATCGGTTCTTGAATCTAGAATCTTGGTTTTGGTTGTAAGATTGACACAGTTTATAAATGTAGGTTTTTAAGAAGATTTTCGTTGGATAGGTAAGTATTGTAGAGTTCTACCAGGATTTTTCATTTGTAGACCACAATCTGGATTTGTGACTGGTCATTGGCGATATCTTATCAGTTTGAGATATAATATTTGGCGAAAAAAAACTGAATGTCGTCAGTACCCAACATTATGGGGTGCTAAGAAAGGAAACCTCCACGTGCGCCCGTGGACTGGAGTTCCCTCTCGGATACGTCCGTGGGGAAGACCAGTTTGTCGGGCCGGTGCACCCTGGGATGCGGGCAAAAACTCTTCCTTAGGCACTGCGTGCCTAAGGGGTCTCTTTGCCCGTATGCGAATAGCCTGTCGTGTGGACGTTTCAACGCGTGTCCCTCTGATTAGCAGAGGGCACAGCGGCGGAGCGGGCTTGCGGACGGTGAGTAATGGGTAGCTCGCCGTCCAACCAAGGACCAAGCCCGGGTCGGTGGCGCCTCGTGTCGTGTTTCGCGCGTGCCTTCGGGGAGTTGTCAGCAAACTGACGGGGCCCCTTATGGGACCAAATGCCTGCTGGGGTCGCGGGTTTTTCTTAACACACGATACCTTGGCCCCGGAACCTCAAGGGCATCCGATGGAACACGGGTGGATTTTAGTCAGTAAGAGTTTGACAGTCCCTTCCGCCCCACCCAGGGCGTGAGGAATCATTTGATGATTTTACCACCTAGAAAAAAAAAAGTACCCAACATTATGTTGATTAACACAGAGCGCTATGTTGCTTCTTCCATACAAACTCCTTTCGCCTCATCCACGTTCATACACCTGGTCGAATACAAGCATAGCATGACGATTGCGAATTCTACGCACCCGATCTTTCTGAAGGACTTCATTAATAAGGTCAGTGTAGGTCTTCGAAGTCGTCGTCTCCTCCCTTTATTTTATGCTATGTTGTTCATAGAAGGAACAAGATACGCAATTGACAAGGAAGGTATCTCCACTAGACGGTGTTGTGTCTGGTGGGCTTTTTGTACAGACGCCAGCACATCAACCTACCTCAATTTGTCAAATTTCTTTAATAGATTTTCAACCTTATCACAATAGCAGAAAGTTGATGTTTGATTAGTAAAATGTGACAGATTCGGGTACCTGCTAGCGTCTGTACATCAGTGATAGTCAGAATTTTCTATACCTTCTATTCTCGCAGAGAACTTTAATTCTCGATGAATTTTGATTAAGTTTTTCCAATGGTTGATAGATGACGTTAGTTGTATTTTAAATTAACTGAATTTTATGTAGCGGGCAAAAATCAGTTCATCATAGGTTTCTGAAATACGCAATTTTAACCAGTTAAATTACACCTTCCCTTACATCAATTTCACCTACTTCGGCGACATGCCTAATGATGCCAACCTAATGGAGTAATAGTATAATGATAGTCTTCTGCATAACAATTTTTGAGATAAAATCTGCTATACATTTGAATTATTCATCATATGAAACATTATGTTCAGGACTTTAACGGATGCTAACAACTGGTATCGTAATTATTATAATCATCTCTTTAATTTGATCGTGAAGGTAATCGCAAGTGCCGTATTCGTTCCCACACCTAACACTAGGCGATAAGTAAATTCATGCCTAAATAAAGACGGACTCTTTAACGGTTGTTTATATTTACGCATTCATTTAGGTGACATATAATATTAGTGGAAACGGGTATCGGAAAGTATGGAATCCGGGATAGATCCTTAAGGCTCGAACAGACACACGCGATTAATCGCGCTGAGACAACGAGCCAAGCTAATTTCCACTCTAAATGTACTGCGAATGGACCGCGACAAGTCGCCCCGCGCGATTAATCATGTGTGTCTGCTCGAGGCTTTAAATAATGGTGTTGTTTGTAAACGTGATTTGAATGAATTTGGTATCAATTTAAGTATACAGGTAAACTTTTAAAATGGTAAAATTTTTCTTACAAATGCCGGCACAGTTCTTGAGCGCTCGGCGTAAGAGTGGGGATCGCTTTGCGCATCGTACACTTATCGACAAATGAAACGCACAATAAAACAAACAAAACGCACAAAACGAACGACTCCCGAGTGGCGGCTATGACGCGATGCGCTACGGCACGCTACGCGGGCCAATCACTACACTTTCCCCGCCCCCGTTCCTCACTTCATCTACCAAAGGGACCTAATAACTCACTTCTGCGCAGGTGAAGGTCAGCGCTCAAGATCCATGCCGGTATTTGTACTCTTACTTGTTATTAAGTACATATTCAAGATGGCGCGGAATCGGAGTAAGTGATTTCACACTTTTGCTCCCGTGTGTATTTTATAAGGTGATTGCAGAATGCAGAGCTATTTAGTGTATTTAGTCCCTAATAATTTTTATGTATGTTTTCACGTCAAAACGACAGAGGGCAGAGCCATGGGAAACTTGAACGATTTTTGTTATTTTTTGTTATTGTTTTGTTTTTAAAAGCCTTAATCCGGAGTTAAAAGACCTTAAATGATCATATAATGCAAATAAAATGGTAGAACATTTAATTAGCGTTTCCTCGTATAGAACCATTTGAAATCATACGTCAATCCAAGCAATACAACCAAATACTTCGCTCACATTCACAGTAACGTCAAAATACCTCCACCAATTGTCCGGCAAACATCCTCGAACCGAATTCAAAGGATATTCCAAGATGCCTAACGTTTTCTCTTGATACAATGCCGGGGCATAATCCGACCATCTCGCAAGACGCTCAGACAGACAGACAGACGGGCTGTGAGCAAACATCTTGAAATTGTTGATTGGCTACCAAGACGCGGCCTATTTGATTTGTACACATCGCGTGTTTCAGATCGTGTATGGTTATAGAGCTGTTTGTTCTGTATTAATTGGTTTTGAATTGAATGTAACGAAAAAGAAGACGAGAAGTGTAAGGAGTCGTTAAGAAATAAAAAAACCGGCCAAGTGGGAGTTGGACTCGCCCATGAAGGGTTCCGTAGTAGCAAGCATACATTAGGGATATAATTATATTGAGATTAGTAAGTAATATACACAAACAATAAAAATAACTTTGTTTTTCATAGTGTTTGTATGAATGGCGAAGTTATATTTGCGGTTTTTGAAAATGTACTATATCTCAAAAACTGCTAAATGTATCTCATCCAAACCAATTTTCGTTGGAAGTTTTTGTTGAGGTCTAATTATATATTTTTTTAGTTTTATCATTCTCTTATTTTAGAAGTTACAGGGGGGGGACACACATTTTACCACTTTGGAAGTGTCTCTCGTGCAAACTTTTCAGTTTAGAAAAAAATGATATTAGTAACCTCAATATATTTTTAAAGACCTATCCATAGATACACACGTATGGGTTTGGTGACAAAAAAAATTGTTTTGTTTTTATTTTTGTGTGAAAATCCTAATGCGGTTCACATAATACATCTATCTACCAAGTTTCAACAGGATAGCTCTTATACTTTCGACAAAAAGTGGCTGTGACATGACGGACAGACAGACAGACATGACGAATCTATAAGGGTTCCGTTTTTGCCATTTGGCTACGGAAACCTAAAAAGAGTAAATGATGACGTCAAGTCTGGCAGAATAGAAAAAAAGAAAACGTGTTGCGTCGACCATAAGAAAAATGGGATGAGTGCAGGAGATGGTGAGGATGAATGGTGTAAATAATAATTACGACATAGCAGGTAGAGCATGCAGAGCAGAAGTAGATGCGTTAGCAGACTAAAAGGGCAGGTGGGTGGAAAGATATTCAGATCGCAGATAAAACTTAGTTAAAACTCAACAGGGCAGAAAATTCTTCAGGACCTTTACTCAGTAATGGGTAGACCAAGGCTGCCATTGATGGATGATTTTGAGTGGATTTGGGAAACGTTTGGTTTAACGTCCTCTGTCTAGATGAAGTAATAAGGAATCCAGCTGAATATCATGGGATCGGAGAAGCCTATGTTAAAACACAAGTGACTGTACATCCCTTCTTCCATTTGTATGGTTTTTCTTTTTTTATCATTTAATTTAATTTTGACAGTATATTATTTCCTGGACTTAGGTTTATACCAGTGTCTTCAAATTATTTTAAGAATAGTATTGTTCATATTTTCGTATAATGTTTCGATGTACTACATTAAGAATTGTTGAATGATGAAATTGACTTGAAATACAAACTTTTTTTCATTATATCCCCAAGACATCAAAAATAATCTTAGGCACCTCATCATATTAGGGTGGTCTAACAGCTCGGCAGAGATATGCAATCCATATGTAACAATACAAGTATATCAGACAGCGAGCGATCAAATACGTGAGATATGCGACGTTCTCCGATCGTCAGCTGATTCTGTAATGCGCAATGGACGACGATGGAGTGTGTGTAGAGCCTTATTTAAAAGTCTGTTAATAAGCTGATTGAAAATAAGATCTTTGCAGTCGGTGTTATTTTTAAGGTATTTTATGCAAAAAATAATAGAATATTTATTTTTAATATGAATGTATTGTTTTCAAGATTTAAGAAATCTTGTGCCAATGAGTATTGAAAAAATTGGGTGGTAAAATCGGAATGGAGTGGAAGGAAGTTTAGACTCTTACTGACTCAAAGTCTATCCTGTTTCTTCGATAGCTCTTTGCGTTCCAGGGCCACGGTATCCTGCTAAGGCAGTCTCGCGACCCAAGAGAGACAGGCTCTTTCTAGAGGAGGAACTATGATGGGTTACACAGAATCTTTTATTAGCCAATTACAAAACATAATTCTGACCCAAAGCCCTTCGTACTATTTCATGGACGTCAATAACCTATTCCAAGTTATAGACATAACATATCCCCGGAACGAAAAGGGCATCCGAAGGAACACGGGTGGATTTTAGTCAGTAAGAGTCTGACAGTCCCTTCCGCCCCACCCAGGGCGGGAGGACTCATTTGATGATTTTACCACCTAAAAAAAAGGCATTTAAGCCAGCCAGCCTACAAGAGAAGTTAATGTCAATTAATATAGACACTAAAAACAAATGAACCAAAGTTCCAAACACACTTTTAAAAAACTTTTCCAGTAGGTGCGTCCCCACAGAGCGCGCGCCCCGCGAGGCATTTTCCGCGCGAAGCAGCTCGGTTGGTGTGGACGTGTCTCGGGCGAGGCTAGTAACAGCGCTGTCGCGGTCGATCGACCGAGCGCCCGAGCCATCCAGTGTCGGCTTTTGTTTTGCTCGCGTATATTGTTTCGTGCCTCGGTCGAAAAACAATAGACGAGTCCACACAGAGTGAGCAGCCTGGCTTGTCAGTTTCCTCGCGCAGCAAATGCCTCGCGAGGCTGCGCGCTCTGTGTGGACGCACCTATTCACTTTTCGAAAGACACTACCGAGCAAAAGCTACCTTTTTAAAGGTAGCTTTAAGCGTTCTAAAACCAATAAACGTAGAATCCTAAAGATCAATACACAAATGGAATGCATACACAAAACACATGCACAACTTGAAACCAATACGTCTGACAAACTACGAGTAACAACTTTGGCGGACAAACTACATGAGGATTTGTCAGCCGACTCTGTTACCGAACTTGTAATCCGAGACCTTATTCTGTATACTGCTAGTGCTACGTGATAGTACCAATCGATAAGGGAAAGATTTCGGAAGCATCTCTGATCTTGCTCGGCAATAAAGATCCAATTTTTTTTCTTTAAAGTTCAATTAAAAATGCCATTTTGAAATGGCTTCGTTGAATGATCCTCTAATTGATGTAAAAATGCTAAACTAACATAGAGCGTTTTCTAAAAAATAGTGGACATTATACAAACAAAATATCTCACAAAAACAAACAGATACTGTTTCCACCCACATTTTAATCATAAAAAAAACCCGAGGCGAGTAAAAAAATCCATCGCTACACTAAAGTAACTCATACACCGAGTTACTCGATATATCGAGAACCGATTCTCGATTACGATAACTCGATGCTTATATCCCGGCGGCTATCGGATTCATATCCGAATTAATAATCTCGATACTGTGAGATGTGGGGACTTGTTACGTGTGACGCCAGCTTTAGGAGGTATGAAGATTTTGAATTTTTGATACGCTATAGTTTTTAATAAGTATATCGTTTGTAATGTCATGGAAAAGGAACATGATTGGTCAAATCAAATATCGCGTATGGTGGTAAAGTGAACCATTAGATGGTATCAATTACTTTTCCCGGGGTCTGTCTTTGGATAGGTCACCGAAATTAATCAGATCTCCCCAAAATCTGTATGAAAGTATTCCACTTTTTAGGGTTCCGTAGCCAAATGGCAAAAACGGAACCCTTATAGATTCGTCATGTCTGTCTGTCTGTCTGTCCGTGTATGTCACAGCCACTTTTTATCGAAAGTATAAGAGCTATCCTGTTGAAACTTGGTAGAAAGATGTATTATGTGAACCGCATTAGGATTTTCACACAAAAATCAAAACAAAACAAATTTTGGGGGTGCCCCCCATACTTAGAATTGAAACTCAAAAAAAATTTTTCACCAAACCCATACGTGTGGGGTATCTATGAATAGGTCTTTAAAAATGATATTGAGGTTACTAACATCATTTTTTTCTAAACTGAACAGTTTGCGCGAGAGATACTTCCAAAGTGGTAAAAAGTGTGTCCCCCCCCCGTAACTTCTAAAATAAGAGAATGATAAAACTAAAAAAAATATATAATGTAGACCTCAACCAAAACTATCAACGAAAATTGGTTTGGATGAGATACAGTTAGCAGTTTTTGAGATATAGTACATTTTCAGAAACCGCAAATATAACTTTGCCATTCATACAAATACTTTGAAAAACAAAGTTATTTTTATTGTTTGTGTATATTACTTACTAATCTCAATATAATTATATCTCTAATCTATGCTTGCTGCTACGGAACCCTTCATGGGCGAGTCCAACTCGCACTTGGCCGGTTTTTTCTTGTAGAACGGCTCCAATCAAAACTATTGATATTATTATGTATTCATGGTATCCCACTGCTAGCCAAAGGTCTCTATCCATCCTTACATTTAATGGAGGTGGGTCATCAAATTGCTTTTTAAAAACAAATTCATCTTGTTTTTCGCAGCATTTCTTATTTTGTTTATTTTTGTATTCAAATCATTTAACACGTAAGTTAAAATACATTACCTGTATCGCAGCTATGTTAAACATCTGAAATAACTAAATATTATACTACGATTTCACTCCAATCGCAGTCGGCAACAAAATACACCGTCTCCAAAGTCATTACCCTCGTACCTCCGCGTACAAATATATTAGACGGATTCAATTTCCGCGACACAATATTATTGATATATTATAGCGATGTACTAATGTGTTTTAAATGTGTGTCTGTCGACTTTAATGTTCAGCCGGTTGTAGTTTACTGAGGGTATTATTTTTGCATTTCTATTGGGAGAGTGTGGAACAGTTGTTGCTTTTACCGATTCATTTTAGACTTTGTGCAATATTAAAATTGAAATACCTACGTGTATAAATTAGAGAAGCTCAAACAGTATTGTGTAGACAAAAATGTACATTTGGAGCAGATAAAACGATTGTTTTTTCACTGTACCTTAAATAATTCTAGCTATATGCCTACTTAAATTATGATTTATCCGATCAAATATCGTACTATGTAAAACAGTCCTAGTTTACAGTTTTTCGGCAATAATACTTAATAGTTTTTTTCGGATTGCCAAATTTAGAAAAAAGTAGGTATCTAGATTCTTGTGGCATATTCTCAAGTCTTAGTTGATATTTTCAACGCGACGCGACTCGTAGTAAATATTAGTAGCACGCGACACGTAGTAGTTGAAATAGTTCGAATTGCGTCGCGTCGTTTTCGTCGCTCACGCAGGACACCGCCTTAGTTGTTAGTGGCATTGTCGGTGCACCGCGCGGAGAAGCGTTTAACGACCCTCGTCCGCGCGGTCGGTCATTGATATCTTGGCCTTGTTGATACCTTTTGTTTGTCGCATTACACTCATCCTCTAAACATGACCAAACCATCATACATACTTTGATTTTATTAATTGTCACTTCATTTATCTATTATCAGTACCAAACAAAATGATCACCTATTTCCACCAATTCAAATCAAAACCCGACCCAATACATTACCCAGAATACATCATGCAAATATCCATATTTCAAACGATAATAGAGTCAAAACATATTAATTTTAGGCCCACATCTGCCTCTGTATAAACACGTTAAACTTATGGGTCCCTAGTTTCAGTACATAGTTCAGGAATGGCGGTACATTATCATATATTTACATATCACACGACGGACACGACTTTGGTTTGAGACTTTTGGCTCTAAAGGTAGTGTGGGTTTCTGTTAGTTGTTTTAGTAATCGAATTACTTAATGTCCATTACAGATTTGTAGAATATGTTTGTGTGTTCCTGCATAGTTTATGAATGAACAATGTCGATGTTTAGATTTTAAGTCGATGCCATTCTCTTTTATCCTTTTCTCGGTAACTGGCTATTGAAGGAACACGGTGAATTTTAGTCAGTATCTATGAGTCTGACAATCCTTTACGCTCCACCCGGGAGGACTCATATTTTTATGAATTCATCACTTAAAAAGAAAAAATATTTGCCTACCTAATGATGTATAAAAGATATCTTGAACAAAATGTTAAAATAAACCGACAGAAACTGAATTCATAAATTATATCAACCTTACTACAAAAACTTAAACACCTGTTGAACACTTGTCTAGAAAAAGTGTGACTGCAAAACGGGCCTTATTTCAACCAATAATCGTCATTGATTTCAACGTCATAATCTGACATTTTTTTAGACAAGTGTTCAACAGACATTTAAAAGTTTTAGTGGTACGACGGTTTATGTTTATCTTCCTCGCAAGTCTGGCAAATTAACGTGATGCTGTTTCCCAAACATTATAACACTTGACATCGTCTCCTGTTTGTCGTGATGCCTACACATTTCAAGAATTTATGGATAAAAACTAAAGCTGGTAATCAGCATGTTATGAAGAAGACTGCAGATTCGATGTCTTTTCTCTATACTCTCGCATCGCAGACAATAAATTCTCAAACAATTTCAAAATAATTGAACAACAATAATTTAGGCAACAACACAAATACCTCGCCAATATTTGCGGATTCATCCCGAGATTAGGCGGCCGTGTGTGCCCGCCGCGACGAGGATTATTGCCGATCGCGTGATCTGTCGCCCACGGCGCCTACGTGTGTAATACACGGATTGTTATTGTGGTCCAAGTGAAAAGAGAGAGCGGTGTCCTCACGTATGTACAGGTGATTCCATTCAACAATGACACCTGACAAAGTGACAGTAAACATCAGAAAATGCTTCAAATTGTATCATTTGAATACATTTATCATAGCTAAGCAACCGAGAAGTTTATAACAATTCTGTTCAAGGCCGTTGTAATTAGACGAAACGCTTTGAAATACCCGGACCATACAACGGCATTTCCCGTTGGTTTTGGCGATAGTAGTCACACGTGTTGATGACTTCTTAAGTATACTCGTAGGTCTAAAGGGACATCGTTATCAATTGAACAGTTTGTTTTATTATCTGAATTCATTGGCTCCTTTGAGTATTTTTGTCGTATCTACTCCCAGTTTAAAAATTCATCCAATTAACTCATCCTGTATAGCATTTAATTTCGTAAAGACAAATCTGTTTATTGCATTAAAGTTTTTATGTTGGTACACTACGTAGTCGATATTATTACCGTTGATAGTTCTTGCCAGGACTACGCTATCTCTTGTAACTTGGCCCACCACATAACCCGTATAATTATAGTGCGTCCCTTGTTAGAATTAATCTCGGTCGGGTTTGCGACATCTGTATTCGACAATTATGTTCATGTGAGACCAATAAACGTAGCTTTTCTCCCTCTCACACTGCACTGAAAAGAAAGGGATACAATGAGGGTTATTCTTGGCTATATTACGTGTGGATTTGTGAAGGGAAATATTTGTTTATCAGTTTTGTGTTTGGGTTAAACGTTTATTAATGAGTTACCTTTTGGTTTCAAATGGGCTATCGTTTACCATTTCGATTTGGTAATGGATGAAACATTTGCTATTTGTTGTCCTACATTGTTTAGTTAAATAAGCTTTCTAATTCACGAATATAATACAAAAAAAGTCTTTTCATTGCCATGTGTTTAACTCATGAATGGAGAATTCGTAATTCGGGGTAAATTTTGGGTGCTTCATCCAAAGGCAAAAATTGGGTGCTTCTCCCAAGGGAGAAAAATTATTACATCTAGTTAAGGGTTTCATTGCCGATACTCTTACTGTGCGAAATAGATTTTTTATTGCGTATAATATCTATCATCTATAGCCAAGTACTCTCTATAGAAATTATCTACATTCCATCGTAGTAATGATACAGTATAACCCAATTAAAATGCAAAAACAGTCCAAGCCAGGTCAAGCTAACTTCTTTCGTACAAAATTGTCTAAACCTAAGAACATGTTTCCTTGGCAACGTGTTGTCTCAAGTATAAGATTATGCACTAAGTTATCCACATTCCGGGGGCATCCATTTACTGGGCTTAGCTCCGTATCACAGCTTCCGACAAAACACATTATATCTGCCGTATAAACAAAACAATGGCTAAGTTAACAGCCGACAAGCTTGTTCAAAGGTGCCAGTGATAGCGATGCTGAACATGATATTTGTTGCGACTTGGCCATCCTTGGAGATCTAAAAACGCCACTTTAGGAGCACTTATAGAATTGCGATTATATTGTTCTTCATCAATTATCTAGGCTTGAGCATTAGAATAAAAACATTTTAAATTACGAATGTTTTCATTTTTAGACCCATTTGTGCTCTTTCAAAGAATTTCTTACAGCAACAGCTTGAGGTATTCCAGGAAGGGCACCCGCTGAAATGGCTCCTGAGCGAATGGCTCCTAAGCTATTCCACAAACGGCACCTATCAAATTTTTTTGCAGGTGCCCTTAGTGGAATAGTTTTTCATCTAGCATTTTATTCCACTTAGGGCACCTATGGATTAATACGTAGTAGTGATGGGACTTTATTTTTTAGGACGTCAAAATAATCGATTAAAACTAGTTTCAAGCTTAATAGTAGCATTATAAAATTATATCTTTATAATTTATTAAGGAGTAAGATAAGTAACATTTGTCGCGGATAAAAATCTTCACGTTGTTGGCGTTATTGTTTTTATCCCTATCTCAGTTAGTAAGATTTGTATGAGAGTACTCAGTGTGTGTGTTCTGAAAAGTAAATACATACTTAGAGAACAGGATCATGGAGAAGGTGTTCGTCTGTCGTCAAATACTAAAACGTATTTATGGTGAATATTCGTGAAATTTACTAGGCTTGCATAAATTGAAACTGGCACTTATGTATTTGGTAATAGAGAGCGTAAGTAAGTAGTCATCAGACTGATATGTTTTGAATTTATGAGTGGTGACGTATCCGTTAACACACAAAAACTTAACTTTTACAATGTTTAGAAAAAAATCTAGGTACTTAGTTTTTCCTTCTTTATTACAAACTATAAATTAACTTGTCCTGTCAGTTTATTAGATCGTTGATATCTTCCTAGGCTGGATCGGGCTGAGGCCACCTTCAAGCGGCTCCTACCCAATCTTGGTAGGAAAAACGAACACCTCCTGCCGAAGGCTGCACGCTAGAGTCATGCGGTCCATGGCATAAAAAAGATAGGTCACAAAACGAAATTAAGTAAGGTCAACATTTACATAATAAAATAGTCATCAGACTGATACGTTTTGTATTTTTACGTATTCTACTTAAATACGCTCTCTTATAGGTAAAGTGCCACCTTGAATTTATGCATGTCTACAGGGGCGGATCTACCTATTGTGGCAAGTGGGTTTCTGGGTAGATAAGAATGAAACCAAGGTATCACTTACACATTTATTTTGCGATTACACGAGACACAGGTTTATTAGGGTCGTAGGTTCTAGTATTTAGCTAAGGTCTCTAGGCACTGACACTGGTCACTGTAGAAAAGAGTGTTACTGCCCTGGGCTTAGGCACACGTGGCCGATGCAGGGCTGGGAGCGCGCACGTGGGTAGCCGCGTGCGCCGGGCAGGCCTGCAGGCAGTGGGCAGGCAGTAGGCAGGCAGGTACAGGCAGGCAGGCCTGGCGCTGGGACGTGGCCCGCTCAGGCAAGGGCCTCGACACGCGGCAGGCGTGAGGTCTCGGCACTCACGCGCCGCGTGGATGGCCGGAACTGGCGGCGGGCAGCAGATACCGCCTCAGGCTTGGCCCGTGCCTGCAGAGGCAAGGGGCCTGCGCGTGGCAGCGTGGGTCGCTACACCACGACCACGTGGGAGTAGACGGCGGTAGGTAGTGGCCGCGCAGCTCGTGAGTCAGACGTCTCTCTCCCACGGTAGGTGGGGAGACAGCAGGACGTCTGACAATCGGGTGTAGCCGTAGGTTGGATGTAGCCCAAGACTGGAAGTGCCGCAGCCCAAGACTGGAACCCTGGAAGCGGTGCGTCCGTAAGCGTCGAGCCAGAATCTTGCAAGCCCTCGACGATGCGTGCGTCTCCCAGTAGTAAGCCCAAAGCAAGGTGGATGCAGGAAGACTCACTCATCGTGATGGCTTACAATTAGAGGTTAGGTATGCGTGCACATGCCTCAGGCATTGACGAAGGTTCCTCGCCGCGTGGCCAGGCGATTTAAGCGAGCAGCTAGGCGCAGCGTGGCGAGGCAAGCATAGTGAAGAATGGTGAAGCATGCACACGCATTTACATAGTGATGCAGTGATGAAGACAAAGGTGAATTTACATACGATGATAGTTATGACGCTAAGACAATAAAATAGGATTGCTGCCAGATCGCGCAGACAGAAAGAAACACATAGAATGCGATCTGACAGGACACAGCTAATAATAAATCAATCACCGTGAGCACTCACTTACCCGTATATCTCGGGGTTGATTTTTAATAGTATGTTAGCGGCTTCGAGCAGGCGTCGGAAAGGCCGCACAATGAGGTGCGAGACCTTTTATAGCCGAGCCGTCGAAGGTTCGAGAATGACGTTTATACGTGCAAGATTTAGGGATGTGACACGTAATTAGTGAGGTGCGTTTAGTTGATTTAAGTGAATCGACTATAACGCTACACTATGGGCTATTTATTACCTAGAACAGGGCCGGACGCCACCGCTGATCACCTCACGCGAACAAGGCGGAGCAAGAACTACCCGAAACAACCGTGTTCGGTGAGGCGCCATCACATCACATCATCCGCACTTCCTGCGTGATATTATATCAAGCAGAAACTGAGGATGATGTGGCGCCTCTCCAGCTTCAACGAGTGAGTCGTTACGAGTTATAATGACAGCGATTACGCTGCTGACGACATCTTTTCAAAAATCTTGTGATCCGAACTTGGTGAAGAACCCGAGGTCCGCTGGTTTAACTAAAAAAAGTCAAGTCCTAAAATAGCATTTAGTTAATTAAGTATAGGTATAGGCAGGGCCCCCAAGTAGTATGAGCCCAGGGCCCCACAAACTCTCGGTCCACCCCTGCATGCCTAGTACAATAATTTGTTGGTTACTCTAAACTCGAAAAAAAGAAAATGAAAAAAACGATTAAAATCAGTCATTTTAATAGATTTTTTCATTTTCTTGTCCTAAAAAAAAATGTCCCAGCACTAGTAGGATCCGTGGGTGCCCTATGTGGAATAATATGCTAGATGTAAAACTATTCCACTAAGGGCACCTGCAAAAAATTTTGATAGGTGCCGTTCGTGGAATAGCTTAAGAGCCATTCGCTCAGGTGCCATTTCAGCGGGTGCCCTTTCTGGAATACCTCAACAGCTTTAGAGAAATCCAGACTCCGAGGCTGTAACGGATTCCTTTTCAGTTACAATGTACAGTAAAATTTTGTGCTCGGGAATCCAATAATTTGGGTGGTCATGCTCAGTTATGAGGCAACTATAATTAGCCTATCATATTTTCATTGCTAGAGCAGAAGTCACATAGGCAAAGTGATAAAAAAATGAATAATAATGTACCTATCACGCTGCTCCACTGCGTTGTGGTAGAGATTATTTGACGGTATCTCAATTATGTTTACTTTCACCTACCCGATATCAATATATTTACATTGGCAACAGTCTTATAAAAACCCTTATGTAGTTACTAAAGCATGATTCGTCACAAAAATGTCTCACCCGCCGTCACTGCACCCCCACCCCACACTAAGACGCCCAATTAATCAGTAGCCGAGCTAATGAGCAAATATTTCATTGTCCGGCTACCGCGCGACAAGACTTGAGGACTGACGAATGTTGCATACAAATTATAAATGGTTTAGAATGTAAAATATTAAGGAAAATGTGAGGGAAAAACTGTGACGGATTTTCTTAAGAGACTTGAAGAATATAACAACTTTGTATAGCGTGATTAACAAGTATTACAAATTGTAGAGAATAAAATGTAGGTCATAGTGCATTCTGTTTATTATTAACTGATTAACAAGCATTCCGACATTATATCACTCAATGCATCTGAAACTTCAGTTTAGAACATGACTCAATTCATAATAGAAAAAATAACCATAATTTTGGCACAGCATAATCTGTACAACGTATGTTTCTTGCCAAGCACAGATAGTCCTCTAAATTCAAGTATTATAAATTAGCCATTTAGTTAACATCGGGTTACATCTGACCACAGCTGGACATTTATGCTCTTCTAATACCTGCCTATTCAAGCACGATTATATGCAACTTTCCTTTTTTTTTTTGGGTGGTAAAATGCGTCATCCTTCCCTGGTCATAGCGTAAGGGACTGTCAGACTCTTACTGACTAAAATCTATCCTATTTTTTAGTTGTATTTTATGTACCAGGGTCACGGTTCCTTTACAGACGGTCCGGGGACTCTGCAACTTTCGTTCCTGTTTTAATCCACACTGTATATCATCCACCCTGAGAATTGTTCTAGGAATCGCAGGCAGCCCCCTGTGCAGAGCTTGTATGGCGGCGAACGAGACAGCAGCTCATGTGCTCCAACACTGCCATGAGATTACCTCATACACTGCAAAGTAACAAAACGGTAACCCAGGTACTCTCCACGAGGTTGCTGGCAATTTGAAGGTGCTGCTGGCTTTCCTCGGGGAATTAAGGTGGATCGAATGATTTTCCCACCCGCACGCAAAATACGCGCATATGTCGTGGAGTTGCGGATAGCAGCCCGTTATACAAAACAATACAATAAAAATCCACTCCATAGATCCTTGGTTTGTCTGTCTGACGGCGTCCTACCTTATGTTCTCAAATATGAAATAAATATTAAAATTTCAAAAACTAACTCTTCAGGACAAAATCATGCACATTAAGACATCCGTCTCAAACACCTACACCATAACATCACTAACACAAACACAAAATAATTCAACACCAAACAGTCCAACACGTCTGAAATCTTAAGTCAATTTTCTACTTCAATGCCTTAGTTAAATCAAAGGTTTCTACCTTAAGTCCGGTCTACGTAACTATTTAAATAAGCCCCCAGTCCTCGCCCATTGGGGGCAGAGTGGCATTAATAATTCCTTTAGACGCACATACGACAATTGCAGCGCTCATATTATTATATTATTGGTGTCTGTGTCCGACAACCCTGCTATGTCTTGAGACGATAGTAAAGGAGCTAGGGAGTCGAATTTTGCACGTATCTCTTGTTTGGTTCGGTTTTAATTGGTGCTGAAGTTGTGGTTGTCTTTTTAGTTTAAGATGCTTTTGTACGAAAACATTGTGTCCAAATATTTAGGAATAACTTTTTGTGTAATTTACAACAAAAATGTTGCACTGCAATATCAGCAATTCGGTGTCACGTGTCTTTATTTTTGCCAATCTGCGTTTAATATTAAAGTTAAGAAAGATTTGACTATAATGTTATTCGACTGTCAGGTTTTTCGTCTTCTTTATGTCACTGGCAGGATATCATACAAATTTTCCTGGTCAGCTCAGCTCAGCTTTTAAATAACAAACGGCATCAATAAAATAAAATAAAAAACTCAATGACTCCCAATTTCAAAACAAACCCAATCACGAAAATAGCTAATCTCTACGGATTAACTTGACACACATTATTCAACCCACCTATCTCTTAAACTAGGAGGGTTGTCTTAATCGAAACATGTCGTCCGCAATGAGGGATATTCGAGGCATATGCCGTCGAGGCACGAGGCAGAGTCACGAGGCATCGTCACACGGCACACTTGGTAATAACCCGAGTCGATGCAGACAAAACATTCCCTTCTACGTGCTGATTGGGTAGAGGTATTCGTCCGCGGGCCGAGGGTTGTATGATTTTGATACTTGATTGAGTGTTAATGTCGTTTTTATTTAAGTTGCCTAGATGCTTGACCGCTGCAAGTAACATTTCCCAATTCCACGTGATAGATTTTTCTGAAAATAAAATTAATTAAATTGTTGAATTCTTTCGATAAAATTGGCCTTGGACGTCAATCTTAGGCCTAGGGCCTATGTTTTAACTCTTATGCAAAAATGTAACTGTTGTGCAAAAATAACAAGTTAACTTATCTGCGGGGTCGCAGGTTTATCTAAACGAGGTACTGCAGTCCAACAATGCTACATGGACATCTGAAGGAACAGAGTGGTTCTTAATCAGTAAGAGTACCTATAACAGTCTCTTCCGCTCCACTAAGGACGGGAGGTCCAATTTGATGGTTTCGCACCGCCAAAACAAAATTATTTGAATGGGGTATTGAAAGCCGTGGGTTATTCTGTAAGAATACTGTGACAGGATAAATCAATAAAGCTATAAGAGTAATTAACGTAACTTTACATCTGAATAATATATTATTGTAATTGGGTGTCTGAAAGTATCAACACTATAAATCGCAGTAGAATAATGACCACCGACTGGGAGAGGTACAAATCTACATATTGGGGTGTGGGCATTTCTTGCAGCCCCGTCTGAGATATGTGTCTTAGCTCCCCGTGTCCAGACCGGGGTGGTAGCAGGGTCCTACTCGGGGCTTTGTTGTTCTGAAATCATAAAGGTAAGTTTAACTTTATTTTATTTAAACCTTTCATATTAGTAATTTCACTCGTGTCATTGATTCGTTTACAAACATTTAAAATCATACAAATCAAGTTCAAGTTCTTTCAGAAACTTTTACTCCTTAAACTTTTACTTTTTATTAGTTTTATATCTTTCATCTTATTTAAATGAATGTAAACAAAATGTTCAGGTCAAATTTGTGGGGTGCTAAGACAGGAAACCTCCACGTGCGCCCGTGGACTGGAGTTCCCTCTCGGATACGTCCGGGGGGAAGACCAGTTTTTCGGGCCGGTGCACCCTGGGATGCGGGCAAAAACACTCCTTAGGCACTGTGTGCCTAAGGGGTTTATTTGCCCGTATGCAAATAGCCTGTCGGGTGGACGCTCCAACGCGTGTCCCTCTGAACAGCAGAGGGCACAGCGGCGGAGCGGGCTTGCGGACGGTGAGTAATGGGTATGCTCGCCGTCCGACCAAGGACCAAGCCCGGGTCGGTGGCGCGTCGTGTTTCACGCGTCACCGACGGGGCCTCTTATGGGGCCAAATGCCTGCCGGGGTCGCGGATTTTTCTTAATCCAGGATACCGTGGCCCCGGAACGTAAAGGGCATCCGACGGAACACGGGTGGATTTTAGTCAGTAAGAGTCTGACAGTCCCTCCAGCCCCACCCAGGGCGGGAGGACTCATTTGATGATTTTGCCACACTAAAAAAAAAAAAAAAAAAAAAAGGTCAAATTTGTACTGGTTTGTTTATGTGCTTTGCCTTTAAGTCACTTAAAATAATCTGCCTAAATAGATATCAATTAGAATAAAAATTAAAAGTTCCAGAGAATTTTATAATAAGTGCTTAAGATTTTAAGAGTCCCAGAAAATTATATAAAACTAGCAAACCCGGCGAACTCCGTTTCGCCACCAGATGGCTTCGATGGCCACATTTCGTTTGGTGATTAAAAGAAGAAGAAAAAATTCTTTTTTTTGAATTTTCTTTGCTATAAACCTCACGGAGCCCGAGACCTTTCCAACGAATGTAAAACCGTGGAAATCGGTTCGTGCGTTCTGGAGTTATAGCGTCAGGAAGGAAAACCCGACTTATTTTTATATAGTAGATGCACTTCGCAAATAAAAAAATCTATAATGTAAGCATTGATAGATACTGAAGATTGTACAATTATTTTTAATGTAGCTCTCCCGAATAAAAAGACACTAAACAAAGTGTTTTCAAAAATACACCCACCCAAATCCGTCCCCCAGCATAAATGTTGAAGGTATGCAGATGCGGTACCAGTGTGATAAGTTAATTCCTACTGGCGATCCCTTACCCGTATCAAAATTATAATAGAGCTGGAATATTCCGCAATATGTGGCCCTTCCTCGCTTATTGAAAACTTAATGGCCTTTTAAGATATTGCCGAGTTATGTTAGGACGATTGTTTTGGTTGCATGTGTGGATCTAAGGAATTTTAGGATAACATTTGGGATTGAGGGAAATTGAAATGGCCAATAATCTTTGTTTCTTGGTTTACATAAGGCCACTTATTTTTGCTGTAATAAGGACTAAAGGAATAATATTTAGAGAATGAGCAACGAAGTCCCTTTTGTATTATTCGATATCTTACTTTTACAAATCCATTACTACAAAATCCCTGGTGACTTCGTCACTCATGCAAGGAATTGGATGGCGTAATTATCTAGCTTTTAGAAAGGAGATATGCTAACAATTTAAATAGATTACATACTAGTGTCCGTAGCGGATCTTTTCTGAACCATTTTCAGGTTACGCGATTGATATTACAATTTATTCCTATTCCTACAAGACAGGTGTTTGCTAAACCACGATAAAAAAAGAAGTTGAAAATGTATATTATGTCAAAAAAAATGTCTACGATGAAATGTGTTATACCTCATTATTGTAGATAATTTTTTTGGCGACTACATTACCTTGTCTTTTCTTCATAATTCCACATAATTACGTACTTGCATTCCTGGATCCATTATGTATGTTATACCTAATGACAAACTTGAAGCAAAATTCAAAGACATCCGTTTTTAGCCACAGTTCGCTTACTTACCAATCAGTTTTAATTAAAATGAAAAATTAATTCTTACAAGGTGTAAGAATCTTTTGATTATTCCGAGAGTCAAAAATCATCAAAATAAGTCCTCCCGCATTCCGTGGAGCGAAAGACGCTGTCGGCTCTTACTGGCCAAAAGGCAATTTATTTCTTCACAGGCCCCTATCCCCTATTTTTCAACGCTTTTTAACACATTCCTGGGACCCTGACTCTCAAACCTAAAATCTAACTTCCTGTATAATCTCCCAAAGCTAGTACAAACATTAAACAACTTAAATAGGTATTATGGCAGTCCGGTCAAGCCTTGCATAATGAGACAAGTATGAAGGCGGAAGTGTGCCAGATGTTCACACGTTGCTGCACGCTGTATGGACATCATTCTACGCCCTTTGTGCCGTAAATATGGTCCTAGGTTCAGGTTAGGATCGGGTTTTAGTGCGGCTTGTGTGTTTCAATTTTAGTAAGTAATTATTCGCAGACATTCTTATTTTTATTTATTTACCATGGGTTTGCTCTTACTCTTAGTGTACCCAGAGGCAAACATGAAATCTAAGATGGAGTAGAGCCCACCCACAACGAACTGAATATCCTGAGCACCGAAGGAACACAGTAAAAACTGTTTGGCGCCGGACTCCAACAAGATGGTGTGATCGCAAACCGAACGGCCCTGGTAAGTCTACAACCATCATTGGAATTGGAAGTAGCCTGAGGTGCCGCTGCCTGGAGTAGACCGCTAAGACGTGGATCCCACCCAACAAAAAATAAGTTAGCATAATCAGTAATCACTGGTAGGACATAAGCTAGCACAATGTGCTGTAATCAACCACGGCAGTGCCAGCCCAGTGCAGGTTGGAAGAAGTCCACTCAAAACGACCGTTTTTGTGGCCGTAATACACTTTTTTCTTTTTGAAATTGTTTTCTCTCTTGGCCTTGACTCTAGCCCAAAAGCAAAGATGAGGCCTGAGATGGAGTGAGCTCACCCAGAAAGATCTGTTTGGGGCCAGACTCCACAAGCCTACCACTGCCATCGGGATCACTCTGCCGTCACCGTAGATTACAGGTATGTAACATATTGTGCCGTTGTCCAGGTGGACCGCTACGAAGTGGATCCATTCATCCAAAAAAGTGGAGAGTTATGTCATGTCAGACACGACTAAGGGAAAGCTACGACGCAGGAATCGCGTCATGGGGAGGCCCCCATGACGCGATTCGTAGCTTGATTTGCAATTTCTACTAACTGAAAATGAAAATCGACCTTACTACTACGATAATCATAATGATGCCATTCGATTGACTTGACGTCGTCGTGGCGAGCGTGTTTTGTTTTCATCTACCCGTAGACAGCCGCACGGTTTAAGTCATATGTCGTAGTGGTAAGTATGATTTTCACTTGTAGTTGGAATCGGTCGAATTGCGTGCCCACAAAAAAGAAAGAACCCATAGGTATTCGAAATCGCTTCAGTTTAAACACTCATGAAACTAACCCAGCCACCTTCTACCACTATAGTCTCACCACATGTCATAGATAGGCCAACACCGTAGGCGTTGCGTGGGCGCACGAAAGTTCCTCACTTATTACGAACGTTGCAACGGCGAATCAACGCCAAACCAATCTTCCAAGACCCCTGATCCTTTACCCCTAACACCGTTCTACAGGTCACAGGTCTTGGTTACCTGGCTGATTCAATCAGATATGGTTTCCGTAGCATTCACCAGATTAATGATGATATAGGGATGTGTGCTTTCTAAAGTTCTTGTTGTTATTTGCATATTGATTCAGAGATTCTTAATAATGTCCTCTTTGAATATGTTAGCGGTTGAATCGTTTTTCTATGGTAATGAAAGAGGAGCATTCTATTTGTGGTATTGGGAAGAGTAACTGTTTATTTGAAACTAGGGTAAAAAGGAAATGGACGACTCAGGTTTTACTTTTCAGCCAATTCAGTGTCTAAGCGATCGCATGGTTTTTTTTTTCACTTGGTAAAATCATCAATTGAGTTCCCAGGGTGGGACGGAAACTATCAGACTTGTACTGACAAAAATCCAAGGTGTTTCTTCAATGGCCCTTTACGTTCCCGCGACACTGTGGAGAAAAAAAAACTGCCTAGACCTAGAGCATGCCATAAGTCTACTGGAGTGAGGAAAAAATGTATGTGGATTGACGCAAGTCATATTACCTGAGGTAGTACTTCAATGTTTTTTTATAAAGTGCAGAACATTGAAGTACGACCTGATGTAAATATTTAGTTTTTTATGTACCACTAAAAACTCCACACAATTTAAGCACTAAAAACTGCACCACCACCCAAATCTTTTCATATTAAAAGAAAGAAAATCCAAACTCTAAACACCAAACTAAATCAGTTCAAAACTACATTCTAACATAGTGGGGTGCCTCCACCGCCCGGGACCTAGGGTGGGTACCACCGGGACCGGGATCCCGGGAACTTGGCGGCACATGTGTGTCTAATATCCTTACATTTGTCAGTCTGTAATTGCGAAGTGATTCTACTTTCCGCTGTCCCTTACTTAAATCTTAATGTTAGTTCGGTCTATAGTTTTGATAAGGTTTGTGTCTCAGTGTGTTTAGGTATGCTATATACAATTTTCGGGAATGATTCGATTTTGGTAAAGACACGACGCGATATCGTACGCTCCGAAGAATCTTCGTTTGACATTGTGTGTAAGCGTTCTTTATAAAATGTTTGAAACTACCTGTCCCACCGATATCGTGTCGTTGTCGACTAATGTTAAGATTATCGTGGCCCTGGAACGTAATGGGCAACTGAGGGATCGGGGTGGCGTTTTGACATTGACAACTGACAGAGTTCAGATCCACCCAGAGCCAGAAGATAAATTTTATGATTTTCCATATGGAAAAAAGGTACTGTACTTTAAGTTTTGAAGGTATGCTATTTCGAACAAGTAGATAAAAAATATGGATATGATACAGTGTATTGCAATTTCTATCTGTTAAGCTTTTTTATTAGTGTTGTCTCACTGCAGAGCAAAGGTCTCCGTTCCCTTTAATTCTGTAAACATAAAGAGTATTTATTTGTAAATAAAAAGGTATTTGCTATCTCAAAAAGTATTTTTTTCTACAAAGCAGTTAAAATTGGGTCAAACATCGTATCGACCAAAATATCGTATAGCTTCGAATACATGACAGACCTAATCGAACACATCTGCTTTTACGGACTTAGTATATGAGGGTACATCTTGAAAAGCCAAGGATTTGACTAGATTCTATAGGTATGATGTACATAATTATGTACCACTGTTTGAAGTTTAAAATACCAAACAGGCGTTAGATTAAAGTTGTTCAAGACAGTTAAAAATTACATGAATTATGGGACATCGGCTGACATTAATTTACAATGTAAGTAGGTACATAATTTTATTTTAATTTAACCCTAGAGTGGGCGCGTCTTTTGGCGAAACGTCAGTGGGCGCGTGGGGAGCATTTTGCCGCCCCTTTTATTTGACCATTTTAACTATTAATACAGCAATTTAATCAGTTTTTTTTCTTAGGATTTAAATAATACACTAATAAGTTATAAATAATCAACATATTTATTAAATTCCGTTTTAAAAACTTTAGGTTTTCAAAAAACTTTAAGATATTTAATATTTTAATTGTCATTTTTTCCCTTATCCTACATAATACTCTATAATACTTAAAAAACAAAATGAAAAATAACTAAGTTATATATTTTCTTAATCTACAGGATATGCTTTATCAAAACAGTCTTCACAAAGGTATGTGCAATGTTCGTTGCACAGTAACTTTGGCCATTTAAAACACCCTTTTTTGTACCCTTGTTTTTCTGTGATTGACATATACTGCATTTGTCCTCCTTTTTTGAAGAAGATGCTTGTTCTGCTGGTACAAGGCGAGCAATTTGGTTCTACAAAGGAATATTTAAAGTGTCTATAGAAGTCCTTGTGGTCATATATTGCTTGATAAGTAACATGGCAATTTCTTTCAAATAATCGCTGCGTAGCATCAAATGTTCAGTGGTTCATCATCATCGTTGGACGTACGTGTTGGAGATTTATAACCACCTGGTTGTTTTCTATGTGTACGACGACGAAATCGAGGCTGATAGCATTCTACAGTCGCTGATGTCCGTTGGCGTCGAAAAGGTGGTATTTTGGAAAGCACAACCATTGGGGAAGGTTCATTTTTGTTAGAAGCGTCGCTGCCTGCTGACTGTTCTGTTTCTGTGTTGTGCTCACTATGTTGACTGGATCGATCACTATCTGACACAATTCCATCAACAATCTGTGCACTAGTATCTTCAAAATCAGATATTTTAGCCAAGCCACAATTTGAGCTTGCATTTTGTCCGTTCTTATTTATTATTATCAATTAATACTATGAAATCCTAAAACAAACCTGATTTTTTTAGTTTAAACAATAAATGCACCATAAAATATAGTCTACATTTCAAGTTTGCAAAAATTACATTACACAATATTACTTACGTGAGTGGGCGCGCGGTGAGCAATTTGCCGCCCGGCGACACCTGGTGGTAAAAACCTTCTCCTCAAGCGATATTCCGCTCACTGAGAGCGTCCAGCCTTTAGGCACACGTTGCTAACGCGAGTAGGGGCAGCTACTAAAAAGCACAAGCCTAACGGCCAGTTGTTTTAAAAATTATTAACGTTTTTTTAGCGCGGGCGGCAAAATGCTCATAGCGCGCCCACTCTAGGGTTAACAGAGTAGACTTCTACTACATTGCAGTTTTCGATTTACCACTCCCAATTTTACCTACATTTGCACTAAATAAAAACAAATGAATAAACCTGAACCGATTAAACAAATACGTTCACAAAAACGCTGACTGCATAGAGCGTTGCAGTGGCAGCCATATTGAAATCAAAAATGGCGGGCTGTCAGTTTGTCAGCAGTTTTTTGCGCGCGAACGTAGGTACTCGTAAGTACCATACTCGTATATTTTGTTTACGTAATCGGCTCGTTCTTTTTGTTTGTTCTATATTTGAACCATCAACTGTTTTTCCTGGTTGCGTGTGTTTTGACGGGTCGAAAAACACTTGATTTTATTAGTCTTGTCTATGTGTGAGTTAACATGAGGGTTTTTCTTTGAAATTATTTCAGCCATAAATGGTTCTTTTTCTTACGTTCAGCCCCTCTATTTGCGTAATGTAAAAGTATTTATTGGGTATTCATTACTGAAAACGATATTTAAGCAACTCACCTTTCACGTAAAATTAATGTACAAATTCATTTAACTTAGTAGAGAAAAGAAATTGAATTTTTCACAACCAAAATATTAACATAAATTGACGGTTCGAAGAAAATTCTTTCAAAAACCAGCCGGTTGAATGACTGTTCATTGAATCGAGGTTGAAAAGGGTTGCCGTCCTTCAGGCATTGATAAAAATAAACTTTTTTTTTTCTCATGACATTTACGCAGGGCATTACTGGCATTACGTCATAGAGTCATAGACTTGCGTAATGAGATAACGTAAAAGAGTATTACATAATTTTTATGCCTGACGTTTGCGCGTGACGTAACAAAGGGTGAGCGAGAAAAAAAGTTACGTAGGTAGGTAGACGGCGTTAGTTGGGGTTTTAAAATTAGAACAATAGAAAAAGGAAACTCTTTTGTTCTAATTTTGGAATCACTCCATGGGTATTCTTAAAATTCCAGAAGGTTCAGTAGACAAAGTTTTTTTTTTAATAGGAAGTACTTGCTAGGGTTGCGTTTGGCCGTGACCCGTGATTTGAAGCGATAATGCTGAGATACTTAGGTCAAAAGTTATACAGAACTAGTTTACTACTTCCATACCTATTACTGATTTCTGCTGAATCCATCGCACAGCAATAAGTTTCTGACACCCTGAAATGAAGTTCATCAATTTCATTTTCAGCGCAAACCCAGAAAGTTATGAAGATAAGTGCACGACACAGTCTAACACACACTAGACGGCTAAAACCATAAACACGAAACCGAACTCTGCCATAATCGAAAACTTTTTAATTGCACCCAATTTGAGACCAATCGAAAAACGGTATTGTATTACGAAATTCGAATCGAATGCATTTACCGAAGTTTTGTTCGTGCAAGTTCGCGTCGCTTCGTGTAAATTCGCTACTCGAAATAATGTACACTTTGAGTTTTGAGTGTGTACTGTGAAATTTTTAATTACTGCCAGTTCGTATTTTTTGAATTTGGAACAAATAAAAATTAAGCAGCTCTATGCTCTGTATGATTTTGTAACTCTATTTCAGTTCGAAATTAAAAGAACCCTTTTAAGTGGAGTCACGTCAATGAAGTTCGTTTTAGAGCAACATTATAGTCCCTTAGTCACTCAGTTTTGTAAAAAATAATCCCAAGTAATTAATTCTCTCCATATTAGTTCAAAATGATAGATGCAAGCTAGCATAGTCACTATACAAACTAATGTCTTAGAGAAAAGGTCACTTTGACTGAGTCACTTTAATACATATTTATGGCCTTTTATGCCATTTACTACACTATTGAAGAGCATACTTTTTCTCCAAAAAGCTACAGTATCCAGTAACCTTCACTTAATATCTTCCAAACCCTTTCCCTAAACAATCCAACAATCCTACCTAAAACATTCAACAAAAAAAAGAAGGTTCCAAATCAATCTAACATATCTATTATACAGATTATACATTACATCGATACCGTATTGTTAGACGCGTGCGCAGTATCATCTGGGACATAGATTACTGTTTCTCGTATAATTATATAGATTACGTTAAGCACGTGTTGTGAGCTTCATTGTGGGGGTTAACGGGTGTCGAGGCGATTTTCGACATAAATTGGTGCTGAGAACGCTATCGTGTTTTTACAACAATGTAGAGAAAATTTGATATGAAGTTGAAAGTTTTGGTAAATTATCACATTGTAAATACCTATCTCGGAGATTTAAGCAATATTAACAATAGTCTATGAAAAATACAAACAACATTTTTTTAATTTACTGCATGCAGTTAGTTCTTTTCAGAGAAGTCAGCGCCACACGAGCCTCACCTAAGTTTTAAAAATTCTTAGGTTATGTAAAGATGAAGAAATTATCTTTAAATTAAGACTATAAAATTTTCATACTTGTGATTGCTTATACATTAAAAGTGTTCCGAAAAAGCACTGTTATTTGAATAAAAATGTAAATAAGTGCTTAAAGTGTAAAAGTTATTGTAAAAAAAAAACAAATTTACAAAACTAAAACCATAGCCTCATAAACGATAGGCATCACAGAGCTGCAAACGACAATCGACTAACGCAAAACAGTTGTCGTTTATTCGCTATCGATTCGCAACTGTCGAACGTTCGACAGCTCCCGCTAACCCTCACACTAATACAGCGGGAAGTAAGAATGATACATTTAAGTATAGTATTACAGATAGCATTGACGACGTGTTATTGTGTTCAATACATGAGTAGTATTGAATTTAATGACACCCTGTGTGTCTGGTAGGGACAGTAATCATAGGGAAATCTATTAAAATGGTTTCTTAATGTTTTTTACTTGATACTGAATCTTAATACAGTGTAAAAGGCTTAGTTTATGTGCGGGAGTGCGGACTTACCGTCTGATCATGGACCATCCCCGGGTCGACAGCTGAAAGAGCTGGCTCAAAAAGATGTCAGCAATCTGGGGGCATTAGAGAACCAAAGCCTGCCAGGGTCGCGGGGCTGTCTCATCAGGTATAACCCCTGGAACACTAAAAAAATATAGTCGAATTGAGATACTCCTCCTTTTTTTAGAAGCCGGTTAAAAAAATGAACTGTGGCTGGACAGATATGGTGGAGTTCTTTGGAGCAGTGGGACAGTATCTGAGGATGGAATGTAAATAACCTATTCATGAGTCAAGAAAAGCTTTGTGTATCCAATACCGTTTTGACCTCATCTACCTTCGACCTTCCACCACCACATACCACGAAAGCAATAAAATGATAAACAGACACACTGCCATTATGATATTTTCGCAACATCCAATTTATTGTAACAAAGGGGTCTATCGATACTGTACCGTTAGAGCAGGCATTTTTAATATACCACACAATACCGCCGATATTTTTGATAAAATGTTGATGTAGGAATGCTGGATGTGTCCCGATAGATGACTATTTTTGTGTTTATAGAAGAACACTTTACATCAATGAATTTAGAATGATCAAACTTGAAACTGGCTAACTAAAGAAGACAGTAAAGATATTTTTAAAGAAACGAAAAATTCAGTTGCGATCAAGGTTAAATCCTGCGTCTGTCGTACCTGGATAGGTAGTCCAGACGACTTAACCACTAAGTAAGTAGTTTGAAACACTACCAATAGATGGCACAACGTGTAAACAGCGTTCGAAAAACAAGGGAACGAAAAATTCAGCTTTGTGAGTAGTGGTTGCGATGGCCGAGTGGTTAAGGTGTCTGGAATACCTATCCAGAAGACGCAGGATCGAACCATGCTCGCAACTGAATTTTAAAAAAAAAAATATACATGTCGAATTGAGAACCTCCTCCTTTTTTTTTCGTCGGTTAAAAATATCTTTGCGAAGACGTGACGCAGGCGTGATTGCGTATAAAAACATAACTAAAGAAGACAGTAAAGTATTAAGGGCGCAAATTCTTTCAATTGAACTATATTAACGCAATTTAATTTAAAATGACAGGGGTTTCAACACTTAAATATATCCTGGATGAAGACTGCTTCGCACCCTAGTCTTTAAGTGTTTAAGATCCGCCATAAGAGTGCCCCATGGAGTCCACATCTAGGACAGCCTAATTTTTCTATTGTGTTTTAATAAATGGGTTACTTAAATTTTAAACAACAAAAAACCTTAATCAGAGTCAGAGTGCCCAATCGAATACAACTGCATTGTAATAATAATAATAATATTCAACAACTATCACACAACGCCATCTAGTCCCAAGCTAAGCAGAGCTTGTGTTATGGGTACTAGACAACTGATAAACATACCTATATATTTCTAAATACATACATATTATAGATAAATTACACCCAGACACAGAACAAATGATCGTGCTCATCACACAAACATTTGTCCAGGGTGGGAATCGAACCCACGACCTCCGGCATAGCAGTCAGGGTCACTATCCACTAGACCAACAAGCCAGTGTACAAGCTCCAAAAAAACATAACTATATCCAATAAATAGTTATTCTCCAATGAAATGGAAGTCGCTTCCAGAAACCGAGTTCTCCCGAAGCTACGATGATATTCGGCTATTTATATCGTTAATAGGATCGACTCATTTGGGCATGACTGGCGAAACGGAACGCATGTGGGGTCCGTACGGGAATTATGCTTTTTATTTCTTTTTAAGGCTTTGTTTTGATGGTTAATTGAGTGTGCTTACGTTAAGGTTATGGTTTATTTTGGGTATTATCATGTAGGTAAGGGGAGAAACTGACAAAATGTTTACCTGTTTTCGTAATGTTATGTTTTTTCTTTGCCATATTTTTTCGCGTTTTTTCGCTAGTAGAGCTGTGATGACCAACGGTATTGGCTCAGATTAACGAGTTGAATGCAGTGGGTTCATTTTCAGGCACGTTTTATCACTGCTGTCAGAAAACTTAAAAATACACGAATTCTAACTATGTTATACACAAATGTAATACTCAATATATTTTATAAAAAAATATTTTGAGTGATTGTTAATAATTTGTAAAAAAAAGGTTGAAGTGACCTCTGAGTGTCGTCCACAACCTGGGGTAGAGCGCTGATGTCTGAAATACAGATATTTTATATCTAGTTCAGACACAGTTTTTTTTCATTAACTGATTTAAGCAAAGCATTTAAAGTGTATAACCATATAATTCAAATGTCTGTACATTTCCTGTGCAAAAAAAAAAAAAAAACTTCACAAAAATTTTGAAATAAACTACAGATAACAAATTTGTGTACATTTGAAGAGCCAATAGGTGCGTCCACACAGAGTGAGCAGCCTCACGAGGCATTTTCCGCGCGAGGAAACTGATTCGCGAGGCTGCTTGCTCTGTGTGAGTGCGCCTATTGTTTCTCAACCGAGACACGAAACAATATACGCGAGCAAAACAAAAGCCGACACTGGATGGCTCAGGCGCTCGGTCGTTCGCCTGTGGCAGCGCGCGCGCTTGCACGCGCGGCAAACGCCTCGCAAAGCTGCTCGCTCTGCGTGGAGTGTGTGGACGCACCTATTGACCAAAAATTTATGAAGACTGATGCATTTTTAATTTTTAGCGGCCATCGATCTGTTATCTACTAAACGATGCAGAATAATATTCTGAACGAATTATTGTATTTTTTTAACCATGATAGGTATAATAGATCATTGTAGTCTGTGCAAATAAATATAAATAAATAAATAATTATGATGATTAAATAGATTACGATTTTCTTTGAGCTCTTTCTTTTCAGGTAGAGACAGAAAACTACTGAGAATACACACATACTGTATCTGTTAAGCTATAAGTTTACCCAAAATAAATAAAAAATATATATTCTCAGTAGTGTTCTATGACTTGGTCGCGGCTCTTACCGAATCCCTGTGACCCTGAAACGTAAAGGGCTATTGAAGGACACCATGGATTTTAGTGACAGTCCCTTCCGCCCTGCCATGGGTGGGAGGACGCATTTGATGATGTTACCACGATAAAAAAAAGTGTTCTATGACTTAACAACATCAACTGATGATACCCATTTTCTCACACAATATCCTAAACAGTAAAAGTGAACTAACTCTAACAACATACCACATGGTATGGGTACCAAAGTTTGCCCACAGCTAACAGTAACCCACGGTGTTACCATTGTGTGGTTCAATCAATTAGTTCTATTGTAAGTGTATCACGTTACTATCATAATTGGTAATGACTGTGATTGGCTTTTGTTAAGGAGAATGTGATTATGATTGTGTGATGGCTGTTCAGTCTGATTTAGTTTCGAGATCCAAAATGGAATTGTTTTAGGTATTTTTTTAAGTGTTGAAATCATTTTCTGGACGAAAAGGACTGCCAGACTTATACTTACCAAAATCTTTCATCCAGGGTCATGGTTAACTGATAAGACACGCAACCCCGTCAGGCCTTGGCTCTCTAAGGGAGGCCCCATCAGATGTCAAGTAGATCCATGATCAGATGGCAAGTAACCCGCCATTACTCACCGTCCGCATGCCCGAATGTAATGGTTGTTTAAGTTAATTGGTAATTATTAACGTTTTATGGTCATTAGTCTATTTATAAAATCGTAAGCCATACACTTTTTTAGTGGAAAATCATTAAATGAATCCTCCTGCTTGTGGTGGAAGAGACTGTCAGCCTTCACTTACTAAAAACCACGCTGTCCCTTCAGTTGATTTTTGAGTTCGGCCGCGGTTGTATCAACAAATTGTTGCCATAAATGCTAGAAACAGCATTCCTGCTGAAACAGATATTTTTGGCCCATTTGGAGAAAGTTAACCCCATTTCTCCCTGTATGTGGAGTGATCCTTATCGGCTAATGCCTGTCGAATGACTACCTGTCCACACCACTCGTTTTCCAAGATATCTCCACAGGGACGACGCCTCTATTAGGCAAAACACCAAAACAGGCGACCAGAGAAACACTGTGATCATTGTTTTATTAAAATGATCTCCAAATCCATCAGAAAAATTACGGTAATTTCCGCGATATGTTCGTACGTGTACCGAACACTTGCATCATCTAAACTCTTCCAAAGTAGTAGTATAATCATACATGTTAAAAAATAAATCGACTAAAATCGATCAACAATAACAGAACAACCATACATTACAGCACTATTCTGTTAGCAGGAAGAACGCGCACGCGCACGTTCCCACGTGCCCCCTTTGTCGGCTCGCGACAAAGCATCGCCGACAACATGCCTCATCTATGAGAGAAGATAACCCATTCAAAAACCAACCAAACTTTCCAGACATTAAGATTTAAATTCCAAATAAACAGTCATGGAAAAATCAAGCTTCGAATTCTGTTCCAAAATGACTGAACAGTAATCTAAAACAAAAGACTATCAACTATAGCGCCATGAGTTAAGGTTGGAATTTGTTTGGTTTGGGCAACAAGGTGGTTTCAAAAAGTTTGCCGTGAAGGCAGCGTTGACCCCTCATTTAAGGTAGGGCAATTGTTTATCAATATGTCTATGATTAATGTGTATGATGTGCCTTCGTGATCGGATCGGGGCCGGTCGGGGCAATTAGCGGCGATCACGATTGCCCGAATGATATGTGATGGGCAATGTTGCTAATTTGTTTGGGGGGTCGGCCGTATGGGCGATAATTTGTGTAAGCTATTCTTTATTGGGATTAAATGAGGATGCTTTGTGAAGTGAGAGTTAGTGATGGGGAACTTTGACCCTGGCAAAATAAAAGACTGGGAAAGTATGTTCAAAAGAGAGAGAAAGTGACATTAGGAGAGTCAAAGAAGTACAGTCAGCATCAGAGAAATCTCACCCCTTTTGGTATTGATAGATTTCTCTGAAGCTTATCATACCTATTGCAGGAACATAATTATGTAAACTGCCTAAATGTATTACTATCTTTTCAAAAATCTCAGCTAAAATGAAAAAAATAATTCGCTTGTAATATTATATTACAAATCTTCGCATTTTTTGGTAAAATGAGTTTAGGAAAATCTTGTCTGTGTTTTTCTTTTAATCGGTTATTAACTCGTTGCTGGACAAAACCCTCCCAAGTCCTTCCAGATCACTTCTTTCTGAGTTGGCTACAAAAGTGCCTTTAATTCTCTGCCAATTGTATGAAAATTCTTGCTTAGATGTTCTTTTCCAGCACTATTTATGACGTTTTTCATTTATAATATGTTCCTATCAAAGTTATAAAGATGTACTTAGCTATAGCATATTCAGAACCACAACCGAACACATTTCTTAATTATATGCATCCACTACCACGCGTTTCCCTTTAAAAATAATCCCAACCAATTCCAAACCAATATATCAAACATTAAAGTTATAACCAATAAATATTCATAATCCCTGTGCAGACATGATGTGGTGGGCGTTAGGCCGTTTCGTCCTAATTCTAGTCAAATAATTTCCTTTAATACTCGACTAAGTCGGCCGTTGTACACAATGACACAGTATGTCACACGTAATGTGTGCACTGACAACGCTGTGCTGACGCCATTTTGTTTGCGGATTTTGCGGTTTTGATACTTGAAATTGAGTATGAGCTAACTACTGATTTTTTAGCAAAGATAGGCCATCTTCAACCATTATAAGTTTTGCAGCCATACGAACAATTGCTGCATCGTCATAATCATAATAATACGACCAACATGATGTCACGATGTTAGATCGTGCAATCAAAGTTCGCACGAAAGTTTTCTATAAACACAGACACGTTCCCGACATCAAATGTCTGTGACCGTGTTCTTCCTCACACTTTTCACAGATGCTTTATTTTTAGCAAAAAATAACTATAACATTAATAATATTTTCTGTGTCATCTTGATTTTGTTTTATTTTTTAATGTTTAGTTTGTTCAAGTACCTAGTTTAAATTAATCTACCTGTGATTTCGATTACACCTACCTACAAGTTAAATAATTTTCGGATCATATCGAATCTTGACAATCTTACTCGTACTAGTTACATGGAGAGTTTTGTTGGTTCTAAGAAGGTGAACTGGAAGAAAACAGTTACGAATTGCATATCATATTTTGTCTTACCTAGTTACCCAATGTTGGGTAAAGGTCTCCCCTTAGTCTTTTCAAGAGCTCTTGCCCTGCGTTACCGAACTTACCTTTCCCAAAATGCATCCTTGCTAAAGATGATTTTTGATGAAAAAAAAATTCTGTTGCAAGTGGGATTTGAACCCGCGTCTTCTGGATAATAACTACTCCAAGAAATGGCCCTACGTTATCATAAAACGTTTCATACGAGGGAATAGAAGATTTAGCTTCCAAGTGTGAGTTGCGATGGCCTAATAAGTAAGGCGTCTGGAGTACTTATTTAGAAGACGTGGGTTCAAACCCCACTTGCAACTGAATTTTCGTTTTCCGAAAAATTATCTTTACGATGCGCGTCGCATGCGTTATTGCGTTTAAAAATAATTGCATCCTTGCTTTCTTTAGCTGTTCTTGACTCTTGTAGCCACCCAAATATATATTCACTTTCCTTTTCTCAGTTGGCGCCAGATTCAGACAAATAAACCACAAAAACTACACTGTACTCTCAAGCAAGTATCAAAACCATTCGCTCCCCCTACACAGGTATAGTTTCGGCGACACTAGCTCTGTGTAACGGCGTCGTTTATCCGATATACGAGAGACGCGATCAGTCGCAGCGTGTTCTACGATTATACACTAATGCGTTGTGCGTTTAATTCACTTGTACAACTCTGGTTGCGTATTTTGTGTGATTTTGAAGGAATGGTGTTGTAAACTTGCCACTGGAATTTATGAGTAGGGTAGTATTCAAGTAGCAGTCGCTGAAATGTTTGGAGAAATGAAATGCTTATAATTACGGCCCGCGCGCAAGGTTATAATATTCTCTCGAAAGAGAAGGAAAATAAAGCTTATGTCTGCTTGTTATGCTTATAACTCCACCGGAGTGGGAAGCGGTCGCCTCCATCTACGTAGCAGTCATGCTAGCGAAGGAGAAGGCGAGAAGCGTGAGGGAGAGGACAGCGCGGACGCGAGGACGCCCACGGCGACCGACGTCGCCAGACGATCTCCGGCCACCGTAGGCGCGGGCATGCGGGTGACTCGCTGTCCGGCCATGGACCATGCCCAGGTCGACGGCGCGTTGTGTTCCACGCGCGAGTCAAAATAGTTCAGTCTATGATTGTTTTAAAAATAAAAATTTATTTAAATTACTTGTTTAATTAATTTCCACAAATTATATTCTTAGACTTAGCGAATTAACAATAGTGAAGCCGGCGAGTAAATGTTGGAAACAGAACGAGTGTTGCCGGGCTGTAGGCCTCTTATATACTAGCCTGCTCACTCTTGGTGGTCCAAGGTGTCAGGGGTATCGATTTTAATGATGATGGCTTCATTGTCTTTACTTCACTGGAACTTTCTGTGTTTCCCGTCAAAACACTCATTATTTTAATAGTTCCATTGTCTTGATCTATTTGACTATCCCCCCTTAATTTTGAAGTCCTAGGTTTCTTCCAAACCTTGGATCGAAGAAATTGGAAAATTATACCAATTACTACTATAGTCAAACATATAATCCAACTATACTGAATTAAGTTATGTTTTCTTTGCACTCCCAATTCTTCTATTTGTCGTAAAGTTTTTAACTTCATGGTGATTTTTACTGGATCGTAGTTCAACTCCATTTCAGGGATATCTTTAGTGTGATTGATTTCTAAATTTGCAGTAATAACCTTATCTTGTGATTCTTGTGTATGAAACCTTAATATGCCTGAAATATTTACTTCACAATTTTCTCCTGTCAATAAATATGCTCCTTTTATCCATGATGTCTCATCATATTTCCCACAACTGGTCTTCACCTCCGTCGTTTTGTTGAAATACATGTAAATAACTTCCGAAGATATTTCTTGAATGACTTCTACCGGACATTTTATTGGGATTGTAGTGCATTTATCAGTAGTTTTATTTAATAAAAGCTCTGTTTCACAGTTTGTAGTTTGAAGAATAGTTTCTTTACATATTAGCTCCGTCAACATTGAACAGTCTTCTATTTCATATATTTCCGAGTGGGAATACGCCAACGTAACCTTTCGCATTAAAGGATAGGTACAGATAGGGTGGTTTTGGATTATGGGAACAATTTTTCGCGTATTATACTTTTGTGGTCTAACTAAAGGTATTTCTAATACAAAGTATACAATTTTATTAATAATCTTACACTTAACATTAATAAATGGTTCAATATCGTTAATATTACTAGATATCATTACATTTCTGTTAATTTTACTAAGTGTATTTTCCAAAATATGTGACTGAATTATACTATAGTGATACATTCGATGTTCAGCAAAAGTAATAGCAGTCGACAATCTTTCTGCTATGTCCTGTAATGTTTGAGCTTGTAACAATATTTCTAAGGCTATTTTCTGATGAACTCTGTTATTTTTTATCTGAGAGTATTGTTTATCTAGTTCATTTTGAATTTCAACAATTTTCTTAATTTGACTATTATATTCTTCTAAAGTTTCGTCTGTTACAGATATTTGTTTATTATAAGCTATTTTTAATGTTTCTAAATCTTTTTGTATATTACATAAATCATCTTGATCCAAATTTCCCGTTATAGATTTTATAATTGAGCCTAATCCATTAATTAATCCTCTTTTTACTCTACTTTGTAAATCTAAATGACTACATATTTCAGATACATGGTCTAAAATAGTATTAATACGATTATACAAATGATTAACATCACTTATTTTAAAATTAGTCTCTGCTGTAATTCTTATAATAGTATCCTTAAGCTTATTCTTATTTTCTAATATAGGACTTATATCTAACTTATGAATTATCGTCCACTTTCCTTCAATAATACGGGTAGGCGGCATGTCTACCAATATTACGTGCTCATTTGAATCTAATTTTCGGAACTTGTGTCCGAAGATGATGCCGATTCTGCAACAATTAATAATTCCTCTTGATGATAAGTTCTGCTATTACTTAATTTATATTTATTATATGGTTCACAGTTTAATATAGTGAACGGCCCTATAAATCTGGAATTAGTTTTGTGTCTCTCAGCTTTACTGTTTTTTAAATATACTTTGTCTCCAACTTTAAAACTTTTTTGAGAGTGAATACCCTTATTAATACGATCGTTACGTTTTTTTTTTTCGCTTTTCAAGAGTTTATGAATATTTTTATTTAGTTGATTACTAAATTCTTTTTGTTGGGACGTATAGTTTTGAACTAAAACCTGAAAATTGTCAAAATTTTGAACTTTAGGTTTCCTTGTGAAATGAACTTCAAAAGGAGTCATATTAATGGCACTGTGTCGAGTATTATTATAGGCATGTGTAATGAAGTACATTTTTTGGTCTTGCCCTAAATCTGATGATCGTTGCAGTCTAAATAATTCCTGAAGCGTGCTATGTAAACGTTCTACATCAGAATTTGACTTATGATGCTGTGGAGAAGTAGTATGATTAATAATATTATACATTTGAAATAATTCAGAGACTATTTCGCTACAAAGTGATTGTTCACCATCGTGGATTATTTTCTTTGGTGCTCCAATTAAAGCAAATATCTCTGATAATGTTTCACAAACTTTACTTTTTTCTGTGGGTTTAACTATAGCATATTTAGAAAATTTATCTATAATAGTTAAATACCATTGTCTTTCTAAAGACATAAAGTCTATATGCCAAATTTCCATTGGTTCGTAAGGTGTTTCCGTTTCCACAGCTAATGTAACGTTAGGATGACGATTATATTTTTCCTTTTGACAAAGTTCACATTGGAGGACGAATTTTTTTATTTGTTTTCTCATATTTTCCCAATAATATTTTTCTTTTAATTGTTTATATAAACTTTCTATTCCAGGATGTCTATTATCCTTTAAATGATATTCTTTAATTAGCCTTTTCTGCTCTTCTTTTTCGTGAATTTCTACAAGAGATTTTGTGAACCTAGTTGGTTTAAATTTGGTATGATCGAAATATTTACGATATGTTTCGGAAACTTTACAGTATAACTTATCATTTGGTATTATAAAAGCATATTTTTCTTGAGGTAAATATTCTAACATAAATTCTTTGATAGTATTTTCTTCGTTGTTCGGTGGAATATAAAAATACCAAACACCGTTTTCCCTACTTGCTTTTTTGTATGGGGCATACTCAAATATTACACGTCTTAATCTTTTTGGTGGATACGCATGTATAATCGGAATGCCTTCATCACTATCATCTACATTAGAATGAGTAGTACCTTGTTGACTATCGCATGTATTTTTGGACTGTTCCGGATTTTCGGCAGACTCTGTTCGTGAAGAATCAGAATTAGTTAATGCCAAATCTTCTTCTAAATTTACTTCTAAGGAACTATTATCAGTTTGATGAATTTCTATGCGACTTAATGCGTCAGCAACGTAATTATCTTTTCCTTTCACATGTTCTATGCTAAAATCATAATCTTGAAGTTTTAGTTTCCATCTAGTTAATCTTTGGTTAGGTTCTTTTAATTTAGCCAACCAGATTAAAGCTTTATGATCTGTCCGTAATGTAAATTTCCTACCATAAATATAAGGTCGAAATTGGGTTACAGCCCAAAGAATTCCTAATAATTCTTTTTCAGTTGTATTATAGTTTTGCTCTGTTTTACTTAAAGTTCTAGATGCATAAGCTATTGGATGAGTATCTTGACTTATGACAGCACCTAACGCTATGTCAGACGCATCAGTTGTAATTACAAATTCTTTATTAAAATCTGGAAAAGCCAATATAGGTGCATTAATTAATAAGCGTTTACAAGTTTGTACTGCCTCGATATAATTCTTTTGGTTTATATTTATGACAGCATCTTTCTTTGTAGCTTCGGTGAGAGGTTTTACTATTTTACTCAAATTGGGTACAAATTTTCTATAATATCCTATTAATCCTAAAAATGCTCTGATTTCTTTAACAGTTTGTGGAATAGGAAATTTTTGTATAGCCTCAATTTTTTTTTGATTTGGCTTTAAACCATCTTTATTTAATACATGTCCTAAGAATTCAATTTCCTTTTCCATAAAAACACATTTGTTTTGATTAACTTTAAGGTTAGCCTTTCTAAGCGCTTCAAAAACTTGTTGTAATTTATTAATATGATCTTGTTTTGTTTTTGAATAAATTATGATGTCATCTAAATAAACTAAACATATATCTCTATTAATTTCTTGGTTTAGAACATTATTCATCATTCGCTGGAATGTTGCAGGTGCATTTTTTAGTCCGAATGGCATTCTTAAAAATTCGTAATGACCGTTAGGTGTACTAAAAGCGGTTTTTTCAATAGACGCGTCGTCCATTTTTATTTGATGATATCCTGACGTTAAATCTAAAGTCGTAAAATATTGATTACCCTGTAATTTAGAAAATAATTCATCTATATTAGGTAAAGGGAATTTATCAGATTTAGTTTTGTCATTTAATCTTCTATAATCAATTACCATTCTCCACTTTTGTACTCCTGATTGATCCATTTTTTTTGGAATGATATGCACTGGAGAAGCCCATGGTGATTCAGAAGGACGAATTATATTTTCATTCAACAATGTACTAATTTGTTTTTTTACTTCTTCTTGTTGAATTTGTGGTAACCTAAATGGCCTTTGATAAATTGGTTCTTCATTAATTAAGTTAATATGATGTTTTATTGTTGTTGTTGCGCTATTTGTAACACTTTCAGTGAACAAATCTTTGTAAGTTTCACAGAGTTCTTTTATATTTAGATGATCGTCGTCGGTCATGTGGAAAATTAATAACTCATGTTCAGGCATACTTAATTTCCTTTCTTTTAAATCAATTTTTGCGTTTATTTGTTCAATCATTTCAGTACCCATTAGAACGTCATATTTGTCACTAAATTGATATATATAAAATTTCATTGGACCATTATCTTTTCCAAAATATTTACACCAGTACGGGGTTTCTATAACACCATTATGTTTAGTTATCCCGTGTGACGTTTTTACACTGAAGTATTCGTTTTTTTTAAATTCTGGAAAATATTTGTTCTGTGCTGATGGCGTTATAAAAGATCTTTGGCTACCTGTATCTATAAGAATTTTTAATTTAGGATTATTGGTTTCGAAATACGGTAAATAAGATTTAACATGATTAAATTCTATGGTGTTTGAGTTAAGTCTAGACTCTGGTGAAAATTTTGATTTGTTTCATTTGTAAGTGAAGTTTCCTCTTCTGGAATAATAAAACATTTTTCTTCCGGAATATATATACATTTGTCTTCCGGGATGTAATAATAATTCATTACAGATGTTTGAATTTCTTCATTATTTTGCGCATTATTAACGTCGGTTTGTTCCGGGTGATGGTACAATTCTTTAGCTACAAACCCTCTGCCTAAATCTATTTGATTAGGTTTTAATTGAGGAGCGGTCCTCATCGATACGTCTTCTGATTTTTGTGGTGCTTGTTGTTGAGTTTGATTTTGGTTTGTCTTGTATGTTTGGAACTGAGGATGAGGAGGCCTCTGAAATACATTGTTAGCATTTGGTGTCCAAGGATGCCTAGTGTGGTAAAAAGGTCTTATATTAACTTTAGATTGATGCGACGACTGTGGTTGTGATAATTTAAATGGAATGTTACTAACATTTGCCGTTGGTTGAATTTGGTTAATGACACGAGGAGCAGGTAAATAATTAGAAAATTTTTGTTTGATATTATCAAATCTGCCCTCTGCTTCTAATTGTAATATTCTGGTTACTGTTTCATTAAAATTACAATTGCTGACATAAATTTGATCATGGTATGGTAAGCAACTTCTCAAAGTATGTTGTGCAGTATTAATATACGGCTCCATTATTTCTTCTATTAATTCATGTTTAGCCAATCCGTGTTTATCTGTTAACTTACTTTTAATAAAAAATAATTTTTGTTTTAATTCGAATATCAAATCCTTATAACTACTTTTTCTTTTAACATTAGACAACTCTACCAATAACGTATTTAAATCTCTGTTGTCAGCGCATTCTGACTTTAAAGTAGCCTCTATACAGTCCCAATTAAAATTATGATTTATCATAGAGATTATAATTGCGGCCCTGCCTTCTAATTTCGTTAGTAATAGCATAACATTCTGAGGCGTATTTCCTCCTGCTACGTTAAGCCACTGTCTGGCGTTATTTAAATAATTATAAATAGTAAATGCATCACCATTATAGGTGGGCACAAAATTAATATAATGCTTTGGGTCGATTGAGGACTGCACTGGAGATACCAGTGACTGCCCCAATGGTACCTGCGGAGTGCTGGGTACGTTCTGAGCGTAGCCATGCTTGCCTTCCATATTATTATCAGGAAGTGGTTCGGTTTCTCTTACTGCCTTAGGTATATATACAAACTTCGGGGGTCTAAGGAGCGGAATTTTGATGGATTATGCGTTCGGTTACTCACAGGATGCTCTTAACGATGACTTCAAGCAGCATATTTTGACTTATTTCTTTGGTAGGTCACCCACTTTTAAAGACTTGAGAGTCACGTGAAGTTAATTTTCGCGCACTTGGAGTATTTAGCTCGAAGGTCCCGCACTCAAAAAACTTTCACTTTTAAGCTGGGCCCCACGTTGGGCGCCAGTCAAAATAGTTCAGTCTATGATTGTTTTAAAAATAAAAATTTATTTAAATTACTTGTTTAATTAATTTCCACAAATTATATTCTTAGACTTAGCGAATTAACAATAGTGAAGCCGGCGAGTAAATGTTGGAAACAGAACGAGTGTTGCCGGGCTGTAGGCCTCTTATATACTAGCCTGCTCACTCTTGGTGGTCCAAGGTGTCAGGGGTATCGATTTTAATGATGATGGCTTCATTGTCTTTACTTCACTGGAACTTTCTGTGTTTCCCGTCAAAACACTCATTATTTTAATAGTTCCATTGTCTTGATCTATTTGACTCGCGCCTCAAAGAGTGTCAGCACAATGACGGGGCCCCCCTTAGAGGGCCAAAGCCTGCCGGGGTCGTGGGTCACGGTAAGTGGATAAGTCCCGTGTCGCCCATTACTCGCCACCCGCATGCCCGCGCGTACGGTGGACGGAGATCGCCTGCCGAAAAAATGAGTTTGCTCTTGGCATCAATATACATATAGGGTGTTAAAAAATCAACTGCAGGAATTTCGTGTGCGTACTCGGTATCAAAAACCAAGTACATTCCAAAAAAATTTTTTTGTTTTCGAGCATTTTTTTTCAATTTTTTTTTTACAAAATTATTAATTTTTTTTTCAAGCATATTTCTATTGGCCTATTAATATGGCCAATAAAATAAGTTATTTGTAAGTATTTCGATAAATTGCCAGTCCAAAGTCTGCAAAATGTGATGGGAAAGTTGGAATCAGCTGTGAACGCTACACACGGGTGAACGACCTCAAAGAGCAATCAAATTCATTAACATGACCAAAAAAAAAATGTATGAAAAAAATTTTTTTTTTTAAAAAAAAATGCTCGAAAAAATTTTTTTTTCTTCGGAATGTACTTGGTTTTTGATACCGAGTACGCACACGAAATTCCTGCAGTTGATTTTTTAAGACCTTGTATAGGCCAGAAACAAAGATGAGTCACATTTAGGCGGAACCGGAACTCCAGCGCACCGCATACTATTTGGTGCTGGACGCTGACAGGCTGGTGGTCGCTTACCACGTGACCCTGCCTGCCATCGCAGGTTACTGATAACCTGTGGAGCCGTTGCCCAGTAAATAGTTGTAGGCAATCAAAACGTTTGAACGATTGTGATAACAAATATCTACAGAAAGAAACAGATAATTGATAAGTTAGTTTTCTACAAATACTTACTTCGCCTGCCGGGATCACGCGACTCTCTCATCAGTTAACTGTGACCCTGGAACGTAAAGTGCGTTTGAAGGACCAACATTTAACTCAGTACAAGTCTGACAGTTCCTCTCGTCCCGCCTTGGGTGAGAGGACTCATTTGATGATTTTACCACGATAAAAAAAATACTTACTGCACTGATCTGAATCCTCTTCATCTGAATCAAAAATCGCTTCCCAAAGATAGCTGATAAACTCTACCTATACCTAACTTTCCCCAGCATCACCTACATTCGCGATCTTGTTACACCACTGCTTGTACTCGAGCGAGCGCGGCGTGAAGTAAACACGTCACCGCGACAGGTTTGCCCGGGACACGAACCCCCGACACGTACAGATACTACCGTATCGGGTTACTGATTTAGTGCAGCGTGTCGTCACAACGTGGCGGTTGGGGTGTGGATATGGTGGGGTGATGTAGCGGGTTGTTAAGCGGTAGCGTTTTTTTTTATGGGATGTTTGGTGATAAAGCTTTGTTTTTCTTTGGATCACTTTGCAGTTTTTTTCATGACATGTTCTTTCCTAGGACGCATGTAGCGCAGTAATTTTCTAAGGAGATCATACGTTAGATAATTACATTTCATTTATTTTATTTTATGACATTTATTCTTTGTGACTCATAGCATCGTCTTTGATAAGTATTTAAAGATGTTATTATAGGTGACATCTTTAAACGCTTACGTTCAAATAAATAAATCAGAGTAAAACCATGAAAGACTTGGTTATGTGTATAAATAAAGTACCTACCTATGTAGTTTTTTTAACCAAACATGTTCTGACAAACAAAGCACATTTATAATAATATATCAAAATTAAAAGATATAAATTTCTGAGGAAGTTGAGATGGATGTGTGGAGTGACAAGAATGGATAAAGTAAGGAATGAGTTTATAAGGGGAAGTTTGAAAGTGGCGCCGGTTACAGAAAAAATGAAAGGGAATCGTCTATCTTGGTATGGACATGTGATGAGGAGGGATGACACCCATGTGACTAAGAGAGTGATGAGTCTCTCGTTATTTTTGTAGTCGCTTATCCTATCACCGTAACCTCACCCTAACACACAAAGGGGCTTGTAGGAAACAAGATTAAACGTTGTATGTGATAGTTTATTCGGGACTTTATTTTCAGTACACTATTTGGTATCACTTCACGGTTTAGAGCGAATTTTTATGTTCACTTTAAATTGTATAGGTACCTACGAGTATAAAGACGGTTTAAGCTTTTAGGACAATGGCGCCGCTATAAATTTTATGAGGTTTTTGACCAACTTTGGTACAATTTTGGGTCTTGTGGCAATTTTTTATTTTATTTATTTCACAAAAAGGTGTGGATTGATTCTTCAAAATTATTATGTTATTGTGTTTGATCTTGATTTGTTGAACGAAAGACATCTCTAGTACTTAAGTTATATAATTTGGCCACTTAACTGTTTACTGTCAAAGGATCATAAAATTACTCAAAAAGTTTCGACTACCTCTAACAGTTTAAATTTTAATTAACCTGTAGGTATGTTATACCTGTTTTATGTTTTTTAAAGGGTTTAATACCTACTAATTTCTTAGTTAGCCGTGATAGCTGCCACTGCGCATCTATCATGCGAAAATAATAATCAATTTATCTTATTGCTTATCAGCCCTTTCTAGTAGTATAGTACGGTCCTACAGGTAATTTTAAAATTGCCCAACTCATTCTTAAACTTATAGCTATACTTTTTTTGCTAACCTCAATTTTTCCAAAAGTTTCACAACAAAACAACATCTCCACAAACCCATTGATCCAGGACAAACACACCCCCATACAAAGAACATTAACACAACTACATACAACACACGTATACCAACATTGCCAAACACCAAATATCTCCTTACCTAAATACAGCGGGCAATAATAAACAAAGCAATACCTCGCCTCCATACACTGGGGCAATAAAGCCGTATGGTGCCCGATTTGATAAGACTATCTGACACATAAATTTGTCAGTGATCTGTCTAAGGTACCCGCCAACGTTGTCTATCTTGTGCCAAGATATGTATGAGCAGTGTATGTTGAAATCGCAGATCGATTTTGAAAGTCACAACTTTATTTGTGGGCTGTAATTCTGTTGCTGTTTGATTCCCGTTTGGGGGACGTGGGTTTCAGTGATTTGATTTTAGGATACGACGGTATTTATTTTGATAAATTCTTCTTCAGATTTACGAATACATCCTTACATTGACAGTAGTAATTTAAAGTTGAAGAACTTTACTTATCTGTAATCTAAATCAGAGATGGTTATTTCTTCAATTTACTACCTAGAAAAGAAGAAAGCAGCCGATACAATCGCTTACCGACAGTTTCCAGCCATTCCTCGCTTGACACTTCAAATGGATGGAACTTGATGTTCATGACATTTTTCGTCATTCAACTGTTTTGCACATTGTAGTGCTGTCTACAGTTTTTTCGCCTTTCCTCCTAAGAATCTTAAATCAAATACGGGGTTTTATATCGCTGTGACGGAAGCAAATAAGTGTACCCAGCCTATATTATATCGACTGCTGGAACACATGCTCCTCTCTGCAAGCAGAAGTAAGCCATAATCGACCACTCAAGTCCAGTGCGAGTTACCTGAAGGCGCGGAAGGCATAGTCTATCGCAACTTTTGATAGGCCCGCATTTACTCGTAGAACAGGACAATATCCTGGCCTGAACGGTCAGTCTCTAAATTCTGTCGCGCAAGCCGTAAAACAAAAAGGCTCGTATTATTTTACATTTGCTCACAAAAGCGAGAAAAGCAAAACAAACTAAATATCTGTTGCGGCTGTAAGTCAGTGTTCCGCCACAGTAACGGCGCGTGCACATGAGTTAGTACTGCATTAGCGTCCGAGATACGATATCTTAACGCCTTGCCTACGAGCACTGGGCAGGTGATGGGCAGTAGTTGAAGTACCTAAGGTTGATAGGTAGTCTATCACGAGTGAAGTTCTTTTGACGCAGCGCTAGTGTCTATGTCGTTACATCAAATTGAATTAAAAAATAATTCGTGGTACTGTTGACACGACTATCGGCACAATGATCGCTGAATCCACATACCACATATCGACAACCTCGCGAGCCAAATCAATATACTTAATTTGCTTATCTTTTTCAGCTTTCCTCGTCATGCGGGACGGTTATGTCAACAATCATTGCGCGCCGCTCTGATCTACCCACCACCACTATATCAGGTCTATTGGCTACAATGGTCTTGTCAGTGATGATGGATTGATCCCAATACAGTGTGATATTGCCACTTTCAAGAGCTGGGTCGGGCACATACCTGTACGGCACTTCCGATTCCACAAGGCAGTATTTCAGAGCAAGTTGTGGCGCAGACTCTATCAAGCTTACTTCAACTACTGCTCATCAACTGCTCTCCAATCTATATATTTTCAGGGCCTATGTACACTCCTACTAGGGCGAGGGGATTCTTTTTTTTATTATTGGGACAAACCCACCACACCCATCCCAAACCACTGCAACTCCTGAAAGCCAGAATTAACAGTGGCTAGACATTAGCAGTGACCAGAAAATCACCAAGACAATGAAGCTCGACGGGTCCCGGAGAATGTATTTCTGTCTTGGATCCTGCAACAAAAAGAATAGTTGATGAGTAGAAAAATACATTTCCACCTCGGAGGAATCATTTGTTGATTTTACGACCCAAAAACAAAAAAGGGCATGGCCTATCAACACAACATCACACAGACTTCACCTACTGTCCTAACTTGGAACCACCCCAAGCACTTGGCAGAAATAGTTGTAACACTCAGAACATAACATAAACATTGTGAGTTCATGTGATAAATACCAGTTATGGTGAACAGTGATTACGTTTCAGATCTAGTTCCCTTATTTATGGTTAAAACGATAACCCTGATTTGTATATGATTGGTCCATAGATAACCTCCTCTAGATACCGCGTGAAAGCAACCTACGCCACACGTCAGCGCAGCCATTATTTAAGTTCTCCTTGTGATGATTGTGTACATAGAACGTCTTCTAATAAGTTTTTATTGTTATCAAAGTCAAAGTCAAAGTCAAATCATTTATTTCAAATAGGCCATCAAAGAGGCACTTTTAAACGTCGAAATATTAAAATTAAGGAAATGGGATGGGATGGGATTGAATCTACACCCATTCGCAAAGGTAGGTTGTATGAAGAAGAATGGGCAAGAAACTCCATACTTACTCTTTTTAAACATGTTTTACAATATTTTTATAACATCATTTGAAATAAATAATGTGAAAGCAATGTACCTTGAATATAGGCTAAATATTATAAAAAAAAATTAAAAAAACGCAAATAGGTACATGGTGTTCACATTTTAACAAAATATTGCAATTACAGCTATTTTACAAATATAAAAAGTGTGTGAGCATTCAAATTTCAACCAGTTTGATTCTGCTTAAGCCCTACATTGTACTATGGAGCAGGACCAGCATGTTTCCAAACATTTTTATCTTGGATATAATCTTCTAATTTATAATATGCTTGTTTACTAAGTGTATTTTTTATATAACTTTTAAACTTTCTTTCATTTAGAGTTAAAATTTCGCTAGGTATTTTATTATAACATTTAACACAGTACCCCATAAAAGTTTTTTTGACTTTGGACAATCTAAAATAAGGTTGATCAATTTTATCTTTATTTCTAGTATTAAAATTATGTCTATCGCTTATTTTATTAAAAAGATGAAGATTTTTCCTAACATACATTATATTTTCATAAATAAATTGACAAGGCACTGTCATTATATTAATCTTTTTGAATAGTTCCCTAAGAGATTCGCGACGACCTAGATTGTAAATTGCTCTGACGGCTCTCTTTTGCAAAATAAAAATGGAATCAATGTCAGCTGCCCGGCCCCACAGTAGAATGCCATAAGACATAATGCTGTGAAAGTAGCTGAAGTAAACCAAACGCGCAGTTTCGACGTCTGTTAACTGTCTTATCTTTCTAACAGCATAGGCGGCTGAGCTGAGTCGCCCCGCTAGAGATGCTATATGGGGGCCCCATTGTAATTTATCGTCTAACGTGATTCCTAAGAAAACTGTCTGTTTAATAAAATACAATTTTTCTCCGTTCAATAAAATGTCGCAATTGCTACTTCTAACATTTGGCAAAGTGAATCTAATACATTTTGTTTTCTTTTCATTAAGAACTAAATTGTTTAGAGTAAACCAATTTTGAACCTTAGAAATACAGTCATTAACAGTGTCTAGATTTTGTGCACGTCTATCTATTTTAAAAATTAACGATGTATCATCCGCAAATAACACCATCTGTGGTTGATTTTTTAGTAAATGGGGTAAATCATTAATATAGACTAAGAAAAGGAATGGACCCAAAATAGAACCTTGAGGCACGCCCATAGTCATTTCAGCCCCTAATGAGTTTACACCGTTTATCTGAACTTTAACCTGTCTATCTCTTAGGTATGATTTGAGTAAATCAAGAGCTGTATTTTTAATTCCATAATGTTCCAGTTTCAGCAAAAGCGTTTCATGGTTTACGCAATCGAATGCCTTTGAGAGGTCGCAAAAGATTCCTATGGCATCTTGCGCTTCCTCCCAGGAGTTAAAAATGTTCTTCAATAGGGTAACACCGGCGTCAGTTGTACAGCGACCTTTGGTGAAACCGAACTGTTGATCATGAAAGATGGAGTTTCTATTGAAGTGACATAGCATTTGTTCAAGCATTAACTATTAATAATTAATTATGTCAAAGAAGTGATAACTACTGATATGAACATAATTATGACGTAACATAAAAAGTATGTTTTGTGTGTCTCAGGATTTCAAATGTGTATCCAGCAGCCTACATGTACCTAATATTATGCTGGATCCCTGCATCCAGTGGTTCTAAAAACTAGTAGCGTCACCACGGCAGGGCATCAAGAAGATAAAAGATAAAGATAAAGATAAAAGATATTTATTTTGCAAAATATGGGTACAGTACACAGGTGTTAAAGAAAAAATAAATAATCATCAGCCATATTTTACCCGTAGGCATGCAAAGAATTCTAAAAAAAGACACAATTCACATATTTAAAACCAAATTTTATATGAACATATTTAAGGATAGAGTTATTAAATTAATACATACTATTATTTTATTTAAAAGCAGGAACTCTCGAAGAACAAAAATCAACTTAAGTAAAATGTGGCGCACATCGTGTGGCACATAGGTTACTCTGTATGCGGTATCTAGAGGAGTTTAACTATGGATTGGTCAGTCAATGATCTATAAAGGTATTTCTAAAGTATTACCTAGATTTGGGCGCGTTTTATAAGCTGACCGATAGGTTTCAACCTATCTCTGTAGGTACAATAATAGGTACCCTATGTGGTTTATTGTCGTTAGGAACTATAGAATTATGTTGTTTGTGACGTCCTGAGATTGCAATAGAGAATTGATAACTGTTTGATAAACGAGTAGTTATGGTATTTATTTTCGTCATAGTCTTATACTAATGGACAAAACTATAAAGTGGTATTGACCAACCCTACCAATCGTTTGAAAAAAAAAATGTGTCGGGGTCTGTGGTCAAGGTAAAACACATAACTTTGCAATTAATGTCAGAAGTGAACGAAGATCAGGTTTTCAAAGTCTTACCTAGCACTGTATATCTTTTTAGGGTTCCGTACGTCCGAATACAAAAACGGAACCCTTATAGGATCACTCGTGTGTCCGTCTGTCTGTCGCTTACAGTCAATTATCTCCGAATCTACTAGACCGATTGGGTTGAAATTTGGTACACATATCAATTCCTGTGACCCAAGCACAGAGGTGTGACGTGAATAGATGAAATCTGTATCTGGGAGGTAATTTTTGGGGGGGAAGGGGAAAATGAAAAAAAAAAAGTTTTGAAAACTGCATCGTGTGACATATCAAATGAAATGTCTTGTTGAGACAATCATAAATGTATTTTTTTTGTAATTTTAAAATAAATAGTTTCCAAGTTATTTAAGAAAATAGACGAAATTGGACCATTCCCCCTCCCCTCTTATCTCCGAAACTACTGAACCTAAAATTTTGAAAAAAATACAGTAATTAGTTTTCTACTTATAGATTATAGGAAAACCTATAAGAAGTCCATATCTGTATATGGGAGGTAATTTTTGGGGGGAAGGGGAAAATGAAAAAAAAAATTGATATCTGCATCGTGTGACATACCAAATGAAAGGTCTTATTAAGACAATCTTAAATATATTTTTGTTGTAATTTTAAAATAAATAGTTTCCAAGTTATTCAAGAAAATAGACGAAATTTGACCATTCCCCCCCCTTATCTCCGAAACTATTGAACCTAAAATTTTGAAAAAAATACAGGAATTAGTTTTCTACTTATAGATTATAGGATAACCTATAAGAAGTCCATATCTGTATATGGGAGGTAATTTTTGGGGGGGAAGGGGAAACGTAAAAAAAAATATTTGAAAACTGCATCGTGTGACATATCAAATGAAAGGTCTTGTTGAGCCAATCTTATATATATATTTTTTTGTAATTTTAAAATAAATAGTTTCCAAGTTATTCAAGAAAATAGACGAAATTTGACCATTCCCCCCCCTTATCTCCGAAACTACTGAACCAAATTTTTTTAAAAAATACAGAATTTAGTTTTCTACTTATAGATTATAGGAAAACCTATAAGAAGTCCATGATATTAAAATAACATGGTAAATCACTCAATATTGTGCGTACCAATTTGGGTCAGATTTAAAAAAAAACGTGATAGGTAACATTGTACGGAACCCTCTTCACGCGAGTCCAACTCGCACTTGCCCGGTTTTTTTTAATAGATTTTTAGCTTTATCACAGTACAGGAAGCTCTAAGTTTAACTGGAAATTTTGTGTGATTGGGGTAAGTAGGCTGAATTATACTGACGCCTGTACAATACGATGCACCATTGCTCTACTTTCACTTCATCAAAACATACACCAAAACGCCTAAAGACTAGAAACAACCTACCTTACTAACAACCACACTTACTCTTAAAACCACACACACACACACACACCCACACTACACACAAAAAACAAATGGAGAAACACACAATTCCCATTCACTCCAGCACAGTTTTTCACACATTATCCTACACAGCCTGGGCTATTACGCTCGACATAGTCATAATGCCCATAATGGGTGGGTAATAGCCCCTTTGCGCCACTCCAGGTGTTACGTGTGCATGAATACCCTCTTAAAAAAGGTGCTAGTGTGAAATATGGCGTGTCTAGAATTTTTTCCCGGGTCTAAGCTGTTGGGAAGAATTTTTCGCAGCATTTTTCGTCGAGTTTTATGAATATTTTTTCGAGTGTGGAAACGGGGTTAGGTTGTTTTAACGTTTTTTGAGAATGCATAACGTCTACAATGACTAGAGTTGCAGAACTCTCTTAAAAGGGTCTTGGAACGCAAAGGCCAAATAAAGCTTAACAGCTTAACTCTTACGCTCCGCACAAAATCACATTTCATCATTTTCACACCGTAAAAAAGAGGATAATTTGAAGAAAAAAGGAAGGATAAAACATACTATTTGAAGACTTTGCTTTGTATTAGAGATTGGTTGTCTGGAACAACACAAAGAAAACAGGAAGAAATTTCATTCCTAGTGTGGTCAACTTTTTTTTTTAAATAAATACCTTGCCGCGGGATCTTTCACGATATACACCGATGAAGCCTCTATTATCAGCTAGTAATTTAATATTATTACACGGAAACGACAACAAATATTGTTTGAGCTTTTTAGGGTTCCGTAGCCAAATGGCAAAAACGGAACCCTTATAGATTCGTCATGTCTGTCTGTCTGTCTGTCTGTCCGTGTATGTCACAGCCACTTTTTGTCGAAAGTATAAGAGCTATCCTGTTGAAACTTGGTAGAAAGATGTATTATGTGAACCGCATTAGGATTTTCACACAAAAATCAAAACAAAACAAATTTTGGGGGTGCCCTCCATACTTAGAATTGAAACACAAAAAAAATTTTTTCACCAAACCCATACGTGTGGGGTATCTATGAATAGGTCTTTAAAAATGATATTGAGGTTACTAACATCATTTTTTTCTAAACTGAACAGTTTGCGCGAGAGACACTTCCAAAGTGGTAAAAAGTGTGTCCCCCCCCCGTAACTTCTAAAATAAGAGAATGATAAAACTAAAAAAAATATATAATGTAGACCTCAACCAAAACTACCAACGAAAATTGGTTTGGATGAGATACAGTTAGCAGTTTTTGAGATATAGTACATTTTCAAAAACCGCAAATATAACTTTGCCATTCATACAAATACTATGAAAAACAAAGTTATTTTTATTGTTTGTGTATATTACTTACTAATCTCAATATAATTATATCTCTAATCTATGCTTGCTGCTACGGAACCCTTCATGGGCGAGTCCAACTCGCACTTGGCCGGTTTTTCACACAATTCACTTTATTTGACAAAAATCTTTTGACCGATAGACTAAAATAGACAGATTTCGTTTAGGTGGTAAAATCATCAATGACTCCTCAAACACCGAGGGAAGCGTCAGTGGACTGTCAGATAATTACTGACTAAAATCCAGTTCCTTCAATTGTCCTTTACGTTCTAGTGTCACGAGAACCTCTCTAGTCTAGTGGAAACTATTTTATAACGTATTTTTCCTACTCTATTTTTCTTTTCTGATTAATTTCGTTGCAGCATCTTAGACAGTTAAATTCAATTTCCGAGACACGCTGATCTTCATTGTCTCGGCTCTTTTCCACTGTTGATTTTGGCTTTCAGGAGTTGCAGTGATTTGGGGATAATGCGGAGTGATTGTCCCAAAAAAAACCTGTTCAGTCACTGTCATGACACTGAAAGACCTTCAAAGAAATCAAGCACTAGATACACAATCAAGACACGGATGGTATCACGAAGTGTTCTGCCCACCTCCTTGAAAGCTTGTCATAACATTATGACACAGAACGATACAGCCACTATAGTGTATATTGCCCTAATCTCCAGTTCATCCCACGCAAGTTATAATACTAAATTGAATTGAGCTACTACAATGTTCGCGGCATAGAAATAGTGTTCAGGTAGTAGTAGATTGTTTTAGAATAATATTGTTTTGTTGAAGATTTGCACGAGTTTGGATAGACAGAGTGGAGTAGTAAAGAAAGGTATTAGATTGGTTCATGATTGTGATAAAGTTTTAGATATAATAACATGATAAATATTTATTTATTTCTCAAAAAACCTAAGGATTTGCCCGCAAGTTCAGGCGTGCCTCTAAAGAGGTCAAGCGCACTATATACTCGTAGCTGGGCTCTTGGAGTCCACATCGGGTATTCCAGATCTTTCATTTTTGTAAGTCAACAGGAAATGCCCTTCAGACTAAACAGCTTTTGCTAAGACGTCATTCCTAACTATGTTATAGTGTAGCTGGGCCGTATTTATTGCTTACTGCACGTCTTTTTACACTTGTGCACTGTGGGCAAAGTATACTCAAAAATCATACAGCGCCCTTCGCGTCCAGTATAATAATTCATTCAGAGTGCTGATGGGGTTGCCCCGATACTGCAGCGCATCAGGGATGTTCGCTGAAGCTCGCGTAAGCTGTTTTTTCACGACGATGCGGAAGGGATATGAATCCTTGGTCCGTAGGGTGCGGGGCAGCGCTAACAGCATCCTGTCTATGATATCAAGTAGGCTAGATTGTGTGTTTTCAGAATGTCATAGAAGTCATCATTTCGATAGCCCTTGATACAGGAGTTTGTGGTGTTATGCTTTCCATATTAGCCGTCATCTCGATAGTTCTATCTACCCACACTCACACGATCCATTAAAGCACATTTTGCAAAAAAATACATACTCATATTTTGAATGGTTCCTATGTTTTGCGAAGGTATCTATGTTTTAAAATAACAGTCCTATAAAGCAATTTATAATGTATACCATCCGTATTTTATTCAGTCGAGGCGGAGACCTGAAAACGCCATCGGAGAAAAAAGAAAGAAAGGAAAATATGTAATGTTTTAATATTCCCATCCGTCATGATGCGTTTCTAGTTATAAGCGGTGGCGATTTTTTTGTAGTCGGCTTAACCACTGTAGCTGCTCATTTCCAACTTCATATTAATATTTTTGAAGCAGCTGTAATAATAATTACTTAATTGAAGCTCGTGATCAGACTGAATGGTCTCACCACAAATAGTCTGAATGGTCTATCTTAATAGGCTGTTATTAAATGGCACTTTTTCCTTGGGTCGATTAATTCACCCAACCTCACCAAAGTTGAGAAAAGCCAAAGTAATTTGCTGCGCTGCGGTATTTTTTTAACAAATAAAAGGTTTTTATAATCCTCCATTTTAATATTATGCTAACATTTAGTTGTGATTCAAGATTGATGCAAGATTCGGGAACACCTTTCTCCTTACGAATATGCACATAAATTAGCATGCCACACATTACACAACCTATTCTCGACCCGGCTTTTGTCCCTTTATGTGGTATTTTCAGGAGATGTTGCCTCGACGAGCGTTCGGACACATATCCCTCACACCTCTTCTAACTTGGACCGCATCAGTGTGACGTGCGGACGTGTCATTAGTCGGTTGATGAATGCCGAGCGTTAATGCGCCTCCCATTCAAACAGACGCGTCGGACTACACGGTTCGCCTACTTATTCTGACGTTGACGTCATTTGTCATTGTGACGGTGAAGACATGTCGGGAGAACACTTGTGTGGTGACAGGTGTGACGTATGTGGTTTAATTGATATGTCATTATTGTTGTCATTGACTTGTCAGGTAGGAATAGATATTGAAATCGGTCATCGTAATATCAAATGTTTTATTATTTATCACAGTCACTTCTAGAGTAAAAAAAAACAAACGACTAGAAATATGGTGATTGAACAGAAGACGAAAAGTCTACAGCAATTCGATAATTCATGTACTCGTACATTGGCTTAAAAAGATTTTATTATTACAAACATTACAATTAGTGATTAGTTTATAAAGGTTACCAAACTGTAGTGGTTCTTGATTGATTTTTTTTAAATGGATTTACTTCTGCCTTCAATTTAACCCAGAAGCAAAGATGAGGTCTACCATGAAGCGAGCTCTCAGAATGAACTAGAAGTCCTTTGCACCGATGGAACACAGTGTCGGGGCCATAGTGAGTTGGAGAGGATAGTGGTCGCAAGCCAGGCAGTCCTCGTGAGGCATACCATCGCCAGTAAAATCGCTCAGTGGACTTCCCTCGCAAGTTGCAAGAAGCTTTTTTTTTATCGTGGTTAAATCATCAAATGAGTCCTCCCTCCCAGGGCAGGGCGGGAGAGACTGTCAGAATGGTACTGACTAAAATGAACGGTGATCTTTCAATAACCCTCTACGTTGCAGGGTCACGGTTACCTGATGAGACAATCCCAAGACTTCAGCAGGCTTTGGCCCTCTAAGGCCCCGTCAGTTTGCTGCAAAAAGCCTGTGGTGCTGTTTCTAAGTATGTTTCAAAGAAGATTACTAGCCGAGATGATTCCAACCAAGCTACCATGCTCATTTCTAAAAGAGCGTCGGATGTGCTGAATCCGAAGGTCGCAGTTTAAAATCCTGCACGTGGTTCGAATTTTTCTTTCCAAAGAAAACCTTTGAAGATAAATCATATATTTTGTAGTCAATTTATGCTGTCATACAACCTTAGGTACGTATGCCAATTATTGATTTGTTAAGGTGCCGGTTCGCGTGCGAGACCGCGACACGAGACAGCGACAGGAGACCGCGACACTACTTAACATTAGGCAATGTAGGGGAACAGTGTACCTATAAGACGGGGACGCGAGGTATGATGGGAAATCACACACATAAGGTAAACTTAACACAAAACTAACGTATCACAAGCGCCAACAGGACGCCATTTGCGTCTGGCCGCTTGCAAATGACGTCCTGATGGCGCTTGCTCTACGTTAGTGTTGTGTCAAGTATGCCTAAAGAGTGTATGTCCCCATTATACCTCCCGATTATTAACGTCCCCGTCTTATACATTGTTCCCCTATAGGTGTTCGCGCGCGAGACCGCGACAGGAGACCGCGACACTCGACGGAGGTCTCCTGTCGCTGTCTCCTGTCGCGGTCTCGCGCGCCAACTGGCACCTTTATTAACCACCATAACTATAAATCTTCTTCACATCTTATTTCTTTTTCAATTTATATGTGGTCGCAAAATGTCTTCTTTTTAACCGACTTTTTATTTAATGATAGGTTCGCGTTTGACCACTATGTCGTCTGATGATAAGCGAAGATGTGACGGTGAAACACGCTTGTCTAGAAGATACCTGTTCACTCTTGACTTGAAGACCCCAAGGTAACAACTGTTTTGTCATACTTCTCTATTCCTGTTTAAAGAATTCTGTTAACAAACACATATATTAAAAACCTATTCAACACTTTCCAACATCATTAATTTCTTTTAAACATTAAATGCAACAGAATAGGGACGCGGAGGACTAAATACGTGTGAATTAAAAAGATTTTTATGTTAAATGCGTTAATGCGCGACTCAATGTACACTTTGCCGTTTACTTTTACATTAATTTCATATTTATGTTGACACGTTTCAAGAATGAAATGTTTCGTGTAAATGAAATGTTTTTCAATGGAAATCAGGGATAAAACATTTGAGGTTTCAAGCACATGTGTATTATTTTGACAGTAAGGGTTGCTACGGCTATTAATCCGCAAAGCACAGAATATATGGAATCACAAGCCACTCGGTTGCCGCACATACTTGTCTTATTCGGTTTGGCAACTGCTGAAAAATACGGCTTTTTTTCTTAAAATAGGTATGTTCGTCGATCGAACTGTGAGACCTATCTATAAGCTTCTCGAAAGTTCCACAAGGTTCTCGGCAATTCTACCGAAGATTGGTCTGGAAGTTTCTAGAAAATTCTACCCTGTTCTAGATGTTTCGAGATGGTTCTGGAATGTTCCAGAATGTATGGGACTATGTCGAAGTCTATGGATGTTTCCAGAACATTCGACCATCTTCTAGAAACATCTAGTGGGTCCGGCCGGGGTATAAAAGGGGCGCTGATCGGCGACCTCAGCAGTCAGTCTGGTTTTGACTACGATCGGGGCGACTCGAAGTGAACTGGAAGCGATCTCTAAGTGACTTTTACGTGTGATTAAGTGTGTGTATAAGTGTTTAAGTGTTGAGTAGTGTTAATCGTTTGTTTTAATTAGTGATTCGTGTGTCAATAAAGTTTATTTAGGTACTACTAAATTAAATGCTGTGCCAAATCGAATGAACTACCTACTACTACTAAGACACAAGGCGATACAAACCAAACAAGTGCAGTAATCATCTAACGTCCTGATGAAGATCACAGTCATGTTATCGCTAGATGCAAGCCACTTCCAACCGATCATACTGGAAATCTATAGGGGAGTCCTATGTTCAACAGTGAACATTCTACGGTTGATGTGATTATGATGATGATGCACTGAAAAAAATAAAACGAGACTTTCTACTGTTCTTGAACAGTAAAAAAAAACGGTTCCGGGAACTTATTTATACGTTAAAATAATTGATTACGGACAGTGCACTGAAATGGGCAAAAACAGTAAAGAGCTAAACAGTTATTTCAACTGTATGAACATTAAAGTCTACTGAAACAAACAGTTCCTTGTAAGTATTGCCGTTTTCAGAGCTTTACTGGTATCGTAGCAGTTATTTTTACTGCTTCTGAACAGTTATTGTAGCATACAGTAAAGAGCTAAACAGTTATTTCAATTGTTTGAACATTAACGTTAACTAAAACAAGCAGAAAAATTACCGAAAACAGTAGCAGATGCACAGTAAAATCTACTGTTATAACTCAACTGTTTTTTCAGTTAGTTTTACTGCTTTGAACAATAGGCTCTATTTTTACTGTCCAAAACGGTGAATATTACCGAAAAATCGGTTGGTATTACTGATTTTTGTTTTCAGTGTGATGAAGTGCAGTAACTGCTTCGGGTCGGCTTTCTTGTTTTACAAAAACTACCGAACCGACAATTTTAGCCCGATTTATAAGTGTTCACCAACCCCAGACGTATTTGACAAGCCTGGTGGCGTTAATGTGTCATCATCTGTCTAGCCTTTTCCCAACTATATTGTGGTCGGCTTCCAGTCGAACCAAATGCTGCTGAATATCAGTATTTTACATGGAGCGGCCTATCGGACCTCCACAACCCAGTCACTGCGTAATAAGATAACCCATGATAAAACTGGTGGTCAGACTTTTTAGAGCTTCTGACTTATAGGAACGACTGTCAAAGATCTACAAATGACAGCCGGGACCAACGGCTTTACGGGCTTTCGGAGACATAGAGGAAACTCGCTATGACAGATGGTCAACCATCCACAGACCAACCTCGGCAAACGCGTCCTAACCCGGAAAAGCAGCCTGTGCAGCTGTAGTTATTTAGCCACGAGCTTCTCCTCTGGATTAATTAATTATTAATTTGAATTTAATAACTTGACATTTAATCATTGGTTACAAATTTAATAATCGCAAAAAGCAAATACCCACCTGTTTTGTTTTGTATGCATTATTTGGTTTGTATTAGTGCAAAATGTATAGGTACCTACTACTCATGTTTCGACACAAATGTATGTTTGTTATGAAATAAATAAATTGAAATTGAATTGAAATTGAAATTGGATTTAATGTGTAGGCTCTGTATTCTTTAGCCTTCACCAAATCAAAGTCATAACACTATAAAACCTACTTATAACGACCATCACCACATTACAGTACATTTTCCGTGTCATTAGCCACACTTGAGGGCGTTTGAGCGTGTCGAAGGTTGTACGCGATGAAGCGGACAGTCACATGCTTAGTGTATGTCCTTAGTTTTTACATTCCTGTGCAGTTATTTGAAAATAGATTTGGCGGTTTTTTTTAGAATTATGCAGCGTTGTAGAAGTGAATATTTTTAGTTAATTTCCAATACGGTAACAATTTAATAAATAAGCAATCACTCAGGCGTTTATTTATGTTAGTTGAAAATTGTGTAATATGTACAGACGCCAGCACATCAACCTACCACAAAATGTCAGATTTCTTTAATAGAATTTCAACCTTATCACAATAGTGGAACGTTGATATTCGATTGGCAAGATTTTACAGATTCGGGTAGGTTGACCTGCTGGCGTCTGTACATCCAAGTACTGTTAGATCTAGACTAAATAGCCTGACTTGAGATATCATTATTGACTAACCTTTGTTGTCTAGCTATGGCTAATTCCCTACTCTAATTACTATGTCTGATAACTCACAGTCTCGTCAAAGTATGTGGTGCAACGGAAGAGATTTCACTGTACACAAATTCACAGGTGAGGCAAAGAAAATTTGGATTTTTGAAGAATAACATGGAATATGCAGTACGATATAGAATACACGTTGTTTCTGTAAAATCTACATAAGTGAAACCATTTTATTAAATTATAGTTTGTTATTTAAATAGATTTACATTCTCCTGCCCTTATCCCATTCTACTCGGGGGCGTCGCAACACGTTTTCTTCTTCCATTCTCCCCGTTCAGATATCACAGCATCATTTACTCCTTTTTCTTCCATATCATTCCTCACACAATCCATTCATCTGAAATAAACTTACATGATTCAAAATGATACCATTATCTCAAGTTTGTACTCCATAATTTTAGTTTCCGTTTCACAATATTTGAAATATGATGCATTTGCCATGACTTGACGAATAAGTTGAAAGGCATGTTGTTAGTAATAGCCTAAAGCAGAACATAACTGGATAATTTGTCAACGTTATTATGTTTGGTTAGTAGACTCAAATAATTTGAAATATGTGGAATAAGACATGCTGTCACTGTAATTATTAAGTTGGCATAGGGCCCTGGTTTTACACAGGTATATAGTAATAGTTTTTTTAACACATTTGCTCGAAAAATGCATTTACAAAGCCTGTAGGTATACATTGTTCGAAAGTTAAAAATTACGCACCATACAACGGAACGTGCGGTAAAATAGGTATAACTCTCACCTAAGTACCTATTTTACGGCATACCCCGTTGTATAGCACCGTGCGTTTTCTTTACGGTTTTTTTTTTAATTTCCATAAAACAAATATAAGAATTCCACCAAAGAGTTTCACATTATGAGAATAAACGACCTGACTGATCGAACCTCCTTGGAAGCGCTTTTGCTCAATACGTTGTCTCATTTTAATACTAAAAAGTAAACGAGACGAAAGATGTAGTTCTAATTTTCACCACGTGCATGTGGCGCCATTTGCGAATTCGCGCCATTTTCATATTAGAACTTCTAAATAAAGTTTGTTTAATTACATATTGTACTGTTTTCTCGCAAATGTGTTGAAAAACATTGTATGACACACGTGCGGAAATTGGTATTTACAAACTCTCTACTCGTTTGTAAAAACCAACTTACCGCACTAGTATCATAAATAACTATTTTAATACTACAGGGGTAACAAACAAGCATACGACCCAGCCCACCTGATGTAAAGGTGTCTGTGCATTGCCGACCCTGCAATTATTTCACGCCTTTTTTGACGGAAAACATGGTGAGAAATTAAGCAAGTCCCAGAACCCTAAGTCATTGTGTCATCTATCAATCTGAAAAGGGCCTGTGTGTTGGATTATGTCCCACCCTCTTACAGAGTGGTATGTATCCCAGCAGTGGTAACATTATAGGCTGATGAAGATGATGACGAGTTTACAACGTGAATCCCCCAACTGTTGGCACAAAGATCCTTTAATAAAAAAAGAATTACACAAATCGGACTAGAAACCTCGGAGTAATCGGTGTACATACATAAAAAAAAAACATACCGACCGAATTGAGAACCTCCTCCTTTTTTTTGAAGTCGGTTAAAAACTGGCTTGCCATACTAGGAAAATCTCTTGGATGCATTTACAAACATTTAAACCCACATAATATAGAAAGAGCCAAACCCGAAACAACTGCTTAAAGACCATAATTATTATAATAAAATATAATTATTGTTCCATGCGGGAATCAATACCATGACACGCTGCACTTCAGTCGATCCCTTGGCCACTGCACCAACCGTACCGTGCTGCTATTTGAATAGATCAGTAACGAATTAATGATTAATTTAACAAAAATATTTTCTTGACAAGACTGACTATTGATAGTAAAACGTTTCGTTTTCTTTACAAAGAAACCGGACGAAACCGCAATCCAACTGAAAGTGATACCGATAGCGATACTCTCTAGTTTGACCACCCTATTTACCGACAACTAGTGTAAATTAATACCGAGAAAATAATTATAAGACTACCGATAAACTAAATCATTCAGTAATAACTTGTTACTAATAGTTGGTCACCTGAAAATTAAACGTATTAATCATTTTGTTGGGCTTAGCAATAATTTATAGCTAAATAGTTTACACATTGGAATCTGCAGGGTAATTGATTCGTACCATATTTGGTACAATCAAATAATTGGGAGTGGTGTATGCAGAATGTGACTTAATTGGTATGTGGTTTAATTTTCGAAATAAAGGTAGGTTTGAGGGAGTGGCGAGAGCAGAAAGAATACAAATCAAGAAAGAAAAATAGTTAAATTCCTAATTGCAATGATGATGATTTTCATTGATCTAAAGGAGTAATGGATATTTCAAAATAATACGTTACGGCACGGCTGGCTCAGCGGCTGGGCGATCAATTAATGCGCTGTGTCTCGTGGGTTCGATTCCCGCACGGAACAAATATTTGTAAGATCAAGTAGTTATTTCAGGTGTGGGTCTTTGTGTATGTGAGTTTCGATGTTTGTATATGCACTCACAATACAGGAAGGAATTCCTAGTATGGGGCAAGGATTAAAAAAAAACGATAATTGGTAATTTTACCAAATTTTTTTTATTGATTTTGCATTAATTGTCTTCAAAAACCAATGGTTGTCGACAAGTATCGAGGATAAAATCTGGATTTTGATATTTGAACTCGAAATAAGTATGGTGATTATAATAACCCTTCTATAAGATTTAAATATTAAAGCTTGATGCTAGTTTGCCATACTTGCCTAAGACCCACTATACAATTTCCTCCGACAACATTCACAACCACCAACCGACAAAGCCGTTGATACAAAACATTCTTTCGAGCAAGTTTTCAGCCACAATCAGAGCAATAAGTCTGATTCGTGCCATATCTGGTACAATCACAACAGGACCGCTATATGCAAGTATGCTGGGATCACTTATTAAACGTCTACATTATTTATGTCCTTACAGATTCGGTCTAATTGTAATGTGCGCAGACTTGTGCCGATTTATCAGTAGCTCTGTGCGAGGATTGGGGTGGGGTGGAGTCGATGTTGGTGTCAAATAAATTAGCTAAACTGTTAAATAGATAGTGGGGCCTGAGCTATTATTTTATCGCACTTTGAGCAAAATTTGCTCTTTATTTAGCATAAGCAGCTAATTCAAAATACACATGGTTTTAAGGCATAAATATTAAAAAACCAAAATGCATTTATGTTCTCCATTTCTTGATTCGAGTTCATACGTAAGTCTTAATAGTAGGTACTAGTCTAGTGCAGGTATTTCAGTCATTAGTTGGTAGACTCGCAGAACGAAATAATCTTTTTTAACTTGTTAGTATTTCAGGAGAGTAAAAATAGAAAGTAGTTATTGTTTTTCTCAAAAACTAGTAGTCACAATAACCACTCCACATCTTTATATTCGCTGCATTGTCCAGTCATCTGATTGCACAGTCCAACAACTTAGGTGTACTATAAGCAATGCTATTTACAATACTAATATCACTTTTCCTTATTAATCACACCAAATTGAGCTCTACCTTCATTATAATAAGGATGTCTTTAAGTTTGCACTCATTGAGTATTTACTTAACTGCTACTGACCTGTGTCATATTTTGAGTTGTACCTGTTATTTTGAAACAAATATGAATTTTCTTGGAACTCTTTCCAGTTTTGCATTTAATTTTACTTAGTTATGGCTACTATTGTCATGGTAAATTAATTTAATTTATTATGATTGAGTCGAAACGCCTTTGAAAAAAAGTTTAGTCCTTCCGAAATTGACTCAACCTAACTTTTGCTCTACTAATTTACCATAACTAAGCAAAACATCGTTACTAAAATATACCTATCAAAAACAAACTGTTGCAAAGTTGACGATCTCGTCGACGACTACTTAGAGCATAACACAGCAGTTCGTCTCCTTATCTCTTTCTGAGCTGGCCTCGGCGGCACTATCCATCTACGATTTCCAGCTACTATCATCGTGCATATGGTTATCATCATCATTAGCCTCTAATTATGCCACTGTTAGGACACAGGCATCCTCTCTGTAAGAGAGAGTAAGCCATAATACACCATGCGGGCCCAGTGCGGGTTGGTAGATGTCACAATGTTTTCGAATCTTTGGTTCTAGAACATGCCGATTCCCATCCAATGTAATCATTCACCGTTTTTAGACTGACTATCAGTCTTAAGTTGTTGGAGACGTATTCAAAGCAAAATGTACAAATTTAACGAAAAAAAAAACATTAAAACACCGATTTTCCTTGTAATTAATCCTTTCTTTACTCAAACATTAACGGCACCATAAAACTAATTCCCAACTAATGTAAATTAGTACTGTTTTAGAAAGGGTATTTTCTATCTGTTTTCACCGCGGTACAGATAGCAAGAGACGCGTATGGTAGTAGCGTCAGCAAAACAAGCGGGCAGTGCGTGCGTGAGATAGTAACACGCAAATAACTTGCCTCGTGAGATTAGACAGCGAATAGCGGTTTATGTACGGTCAGCAGAATTGATTTTGTTTTGTTTTATTTTTACGGTTTTGACTAGCGTGGAAGGTCCAGCTAGGTTTGCAATTGACTGGATTTTTGTACCAGATAGGTAAATCAAGATGAAAGTTTTATAATAAAGTTAATTTTTGACATAATGTTTAGTAAATTCCTCTTATAGAGTACACAAAGTAGGGAACAGTGTATAAGACGGGGACACGAGGTATGATGAGAAATCACACACATGAGGCAAACTTAACACAAAACTAACGTAGCACAAGCGCCAACAGGACGCCATTTGCGTCTGGCAGCTTGCAAAAAATGACGTCCTGATGGCGCTTGCTCTACGTTAGTGTTGTGTTAAGTATGCCTAAAGAGTGTATGCCCCCATTATACCTCGCAATTATTAACGTCCCCGTCTTATACACTGTTCCCCTAATCACATATTATAATTTTCCTATACCTTTATCTTCTACTTTATTTTTGAAACGCCACATTGTGGCCATCCATTACCCTATTTTCGGTCCAGTATACTGGGAGATGCTTTATGAAGACCTAAACTGACTGTATATACGGTGCTTCGGTAAGATCGGATGCGTAGTTTGACGTATATCGTGCTTGTATGACCAGATGTATGAAAGTGGACGAGGCCTAAGGAGTACCTGAGACCTAAGGCATAAGGACGCCTCTGAAGTTTCACGATACTCTTTTAAAATCCATTCATAGCCACAAAATAGGAAATACTGAAAACTAAAGTTCCTCATCAAAGAGACTAGAAAAAAAATACTTAGCAACTAAGCTCAGACCAGAATTTATCAAAACAATAATATTATCATCTCCCATATACCCTGAAAGTACTGGATACTAAGTAAGGACCTTACACATTCAATACCTAAAGTGGTAATCGAAACTGCGACCAGAACGAATGTGATACTTGCACACCGATTAGGAACGTATAGGAATAATCGTAAGACTTCTGCGAGATGTAGATTTGAAGCCGAAAGCTTTTATATAAAGTGCAGAGTTGCAGACACTTTCGCTACGCTGTTGTAGTATTTTTAGACGATAAATGTAAAGAAATAATTCTTTTAGACTCTTAAAATCATCACCGTAAGATTGCAGTTTTTATCTGAGCTGGAGTAGCTCGTGAAGTGAGGAATATGTTTGTTACTTAATCAGGTTAGAACAGCTGAACTGATGTTTGGCAAATTGTATACAACGAAGAATCGTTATCAGAAGGGTCGCGATATCGGAAATAACACTCACAAAACCTTCGTTAACCACTTTTAATTGCTTCCTCACACACACCGAATACAAAATAATCAAGGATGCCCGAGATATGGCTCGATTAAAAACTTAGGAACGCGGGAAGTTTACCGCGGAGTAACCAAGATGTCTACCTAGCTTGACGGACCGATTCAAAATCTTTTCTTCACTCAACTGTCACGGTTCACGTGGCGTACCCCACACAGGTTAGCCAACCTATCTGTCAACGTCACTACCTGTCAACATCGAATAGCTGATTATACTTCCGAATCGATTCGATCGAATTCAACTCGACTATTCGCTCGGTGTCGCCATTACTCCACGCTAACCATCCCAAAGTTGACGTTCATCCAACTTAACGTTCCCAAACGTTATCTGTCAAATCTAAGTACGTAGTTCCTCCAATGAGAGATAGATGGTGCTGATCCAGGTTGATTGAAATGCGTCTACGCTTCGACATAATATAATTTTCAAGTTAAAGTCGAATCAAGCCGGTGACAACAGCCACTTTTACATAATATTTCAGTGTTACCCCAAGGGCTACATTTTTTTACTACGTTATTAATATTTTACAAGATCGCAACGTTTTGTAAAAAAAAAATCAAATGTCACAAGAATTGATTGGATTTTACTTGAAAACTTGTCACGTCGAACAATTATTCGTATGAAAGTAGTAATAAAGGCTGTTTTTGTATGTGAATTCACAAATGAATGGAGTGTATTATGCCTATTAAAAATATCAAACCACTTAAAGATGAAGCTAAATACAAAAATAATAAAACATTTTCAGACCGTCCACTACAGCCGTCCGTAAGTAATTCCCTACCATGCATACCGTACCTATTACGGGGCACATACGAGCAGATTAATGAACAATTCATGTAGTATAATCGTACTTGTCGCTAGTGGCGTGTGTCGATAGCTGTAATGTGCGCTATGTGGAATACTTCCTTGTGCGTTTGTAGGAAGCTTTAGTTACTAAGTACTTACCTAGCTTTAAATTAACATTCTAGCAAAACACAAGAAAGTCGTGTTGGATGGTTCGCATTAGAGTGGCAATAACTTTTTCTAGCTTTAACTCGCATTAAATGTGCCAGTTGACATTTTTATTTTTCTGTAGGAGATTCGTAAGAATTTAATTTGTTGGTGTGCGAATCGACACATCGAACCCTAAAAAAAAAATCTTTAAAAAAATCTGATTTCTCTGTAACTCTATGAAAATTTTTGAACTGTAGATGGCGACAAGGCGACTGGTCAGTAAGGAGGATAAAAAAGAAGCAGGTTCTCAATTCTTCGGATTTTTTTTTTGTATGTTCCCCTTTTTCTCAATGACGTAAAAGCGTATACTTCACAGATGGTCCCATGGCAATCAGGTCTAGATCTGATGACGAGATCTTGGAGAAATTGAGGAAACTTTTCAATAAAAGACAAAATAATAATGACGATAGAAAAACATAACCCTACCTAAGCTGCCGGTTAAAATATACCCCAAAAAGAATCATAAACCAAAACAAATTCCATTCCATACCCCCCTAATCTATCTCAATACTTCCAATAAAACTTGTCACCAAAAACCTCCCACAACATTTCACTCACAACATAAGAATCTCACAAACATTCCATTACACACATCAACGCCATCAAATTCCCAGCTCAGTAACGTTATCATCCCATGGGGTTTGCGTTCTCCCCCTCATATTATCACTTATCACACATTACCGTAAACGTTTACGCGAAAGTTCGCGTTACGGTTAACTGTTTAGTGCGTACGTGTGGTTTGTTAATTGTGTTGAAGTGATTACTGTAATGGGTTGAACAATGTGTTTAGGAGTTGTTTTAATTAGTATGGTGTCTTTGGATTATGTGTGTGGGTTTAACGTTACGTGACTGAATGTAGGTAATATAATATATATTTTGTAAGTTTATAAAGTTCGAATTCTTATTGGTTTGTCAGTGCGTTATGGTCTATAATAGCTGCTGTAATACTGTCAATTTTATATACCTAATTATCACAAAAATAATATGAAAGTCGATTAAGAACTCTATTTTAGACTCCAAGTGTAAATAAAATTATATATTTTTGGTTTCCAATTGAGATTTTTGTCCTTTCTTTATCCCACTTGTGGGCGAAAGCCTTTCTGAAGTCCTTCCATTTCTCGAAAACCTGCGAACCTGCGCATTCCTTCCAGTTGTAAACTGAACACATCTAGTTAAAAATTCATTTCTTTTGTAGGCTGCCATTGCCTCACCCTTTTTATTAACAGAAAGGTTACAGATTACAAAACAGTAATGACTGAAAAACATCATCATCATCATCCATCATCCACAGCCCATCTTCACCCACTGCTGGGTATCCTCTCTTTGTTTGTGCCAAGCACCACAATCTTGCGCCAGCCTCATCCAGGACACTCCCGCAATGGTAACAATGTCGTCTGCCCATCTCGCCGCCGGACGACCAACACTTCTTTTTCCATTCCTTGGACGCCACTCTATCACAGCTTTATTCCACCTGCCGTCACCGTGCCTTGCCAGGTGTCCTGCCCAACTCCATTTGAGTTCCATAACTCGATTGCCAATATCGAAAACCTTCGTTCGTCTCCGAATTTCGACGTTTGGAACTCGGTCTATTAATTTTATGCCGAGCATGGAACGCTCCATGGCTCTCTGTGCTACTCTTAGTCTGTACACAGCCTCCTGTGAGAGCGTCCACGTCTCAGCACCGTACGTCATGGTGGGCAGAACACACTGATTATAGAGACGGGTCTTCAGGCATTGTGGAATTTTGGCTGATTTCAGGATGTCATCTGCTGAATTCTTCTCGAAATCCCCGCTGTGTGGTGTTCCTTACCAAAGGAAAGAATATGGCCAAGATAGACATAACGGTCAACCTTCTCTAACCTTTCACTTCCGACCTTGACGGAAGGATTTGAATTGCTGGAGAAGTTTGCCATAATCTTCGTCTTCGCTATATTCATCCTTCGAAAGAGGCATGATAAAGATTTTGAAAAATCTTCTGGAGATCCTCGAAGTTTTCAGAAAAAACCACTAGATCATCTGCAAATCTTAAGTGAGACAGGTAAGCTAGGTAAGGTACCGAAAAAACATAGGTACTCAAAATTACTCAGTCCTTTTTTTTCCATTGCACATAGCACACATTGACAACAACATGTTCCGACACAAAAATACTCTTCAGGGCACACGTTAACCTCAGTCAATAAAAAAACCAATTGCAAATCCAGTACCTACACAAATAAAGAAACAAGCCAACAAGCCAAACATCTAAATAAAGACACAAAACACACCCAAATAGAATCACAAAAACACACTCCTTACCATAAAAACGAACACAAAAATAAAATCCCACTCACATGTGCCCATAAATCCATATTACATTCATGAGCTCACTATAATGCTCTCAAAGAGGGTAGTCTGAAATTTATTCGGTGTGGGCCCCGTAAAACAAAAGTACGACGTAAAATTGCCCGCCGTGGGCCCCTACACGTTGGCCTTGGCTTTTCCCAACATATGAGAAAACATTTTCCGTGTTGGGTGTGGAAGATGCTCTACTTTATTATTTATTTCTTTGAAAGATGATATTGGCCTACAAATTCTCCAGTTCACGACAGTTTGTTGAGTCTTTACAGTATTTTGGTTATTAACAACATTGCGACACAAACAATTAGAAAAGTATTCGATTAAGCATTAACCCAAAACGAACATGTACTTTTACATAAACTAATTTATCGCTTAAAGTTCATAACAAGAAAAAAAATGAGATTATTTGTTATATGTAGGTACTTTATTTTAAAAAAGAACAATATTAAAAATATATTATTTATAAAATGAACAAGAAATTAACACTCATTTTGCACAAGAAACTAAAGAAAACAAAATATCAGCTGGCTTTGCAGTTCTGAGAATTGAGTAATTTTCTCTAACTTCACAGGTTTCTGATACTTTGTTACTTCTTAGAATTTTCATAATAATTACAGAGGAGAGAGCTAACACGGTTCTTATAAAGAGAGTAGACACATTTCATTAGTGTATAGATTGTTTTTTGTATTCAAGTTTTATCAATTGGTATTATTTTCAAGCAAATAATTAATTATATTTCTGGAAAACATTTTTTTCGCATCGTTATTCAACCAAATGTCATCTATAGCATTCACAAAACTACTTATAAAAAAAAAACAAAATAACTATCTTTTATTTTGAGTGTTATGGAAGTTGCTGTCATTTGCAAAACAAAAATTCAAACATGCAAAAAAAAAACATGTAGAGTACTTACCCCAACATACTGCGTGTACCGTTTAACCCTACGGGCAGCCACCTGTTGAGTTCATACGACAACCCATATAACGTGTCTACGTCACCCCCTACGCTACCCATGGAACACACGTATAGGCTAAACCGGGACATTTTCGTTCACTCGCGAAAATTCCCCGGGACACGGGAAAAGCCGGGACTCGCTTGAGGAAAATTGACTTCATTTTATGTGGTCGCTGAAGGGTTTATTTATTTTGTCGGCGGCATCGGTAGGGTTGAGTTTATTTTCGGTTTGGATCGCTTGTTTTTCGGTGACGATGTGTGGTTTTTGAATATTCATGTGGAAGTGAGTGGTTTTTAATTGGGTGTGATATGTGGTGATTTAGCATTAAAAGGGTTAAAAGTTCAATATCACTCAACGATTTGTACGCTTGTCTGATTAATTTGTTATCAATCAGTATTTTTTATTAATTGCATCGTTAATTGTCAAATAACTATCACACACCATGGCATTGTATAAAGATTAATACCTATAAACATTAGAATTTTTATTATCCATAGTAAACAAAAAAAAAGTTAAACGTCGTCCATCGAAAGAGTCTAATTGGAGATACTATATCATTTACCAAATCTTAATAATTCATATTAGGAAACCAGATTTCTTAGTTCTAAACAATCTTTTGCATATAAACTTCTTATAATACTCTATCATCATCATCAGCCTATAAATGTTCCCACTGCTGGGACACAGGCCTCCTCTCTGAGAGAGGGAGTAGGCCGTAATCAACCACGCGGGCCCAATGCGGGTTGGTGGATGTCACATGTCTTCGAATTTTTGGTTCTAGGACATGCCGGTTTCCTCACGATGTCTTCCTTCACCGTTTTGAGAGCAGTGGTGATGAAAAATAAATTACACAAAGTAATGCGCCTGGCTGGCTGGCTGGCCTGGCTGGGTTCGACACAACCCACAACCTACAAGTCGCGGCCGATACCACTGGGCCACCACTGCTCCGAAAATACTCTATCAAAATATTGTAATTGTTATAGTCATTAGCCGGTATAATGTGGAGGCGACCAATTGGTCGGCATTCAATTGTCAAAACTATTGTTAAAAAAATGGCCACAGTTCGTGATTTAGTAGACAATCGTTCAGCCACGGCACGGTTGGTGCATTGGCTGAACGATTGGACTGCTGCGCCGCGTGTCGTGGGTTCGATTCCCGCACGGAGATATGTTTGTATGATCTACAAGTAGTTGTTCCGGGTCTGGGCATTTGTCTATGTGAGCTTATATGTCCGTAAATGCTCCCACGACACAGGAGAAATTCCTAAGCTGGAGCAACGATCTTTTAAAAAAATATACATATGTATTTTGTGGCCTGAAATAATAATTTACCTATCTCATATTCGGCCTCCTTACTAGGGTAATGGTGAGAATGTAGATAATGTTTCACAAACATTCAAACACCTCCACAGTTTCCCTATACAGACAAATCAATTATGATAAATCATCTTCCAACATATTATTGTACCGCTCCATATCTCCTGATCTTGATGACAAATCGATTAGAACACGTTGAGTGTATCATTGCGCAGCGCTCAGAGCCAGTTGTAAAAGTCACCGGTCTGAACCACCAACCTATGTTATCTGTGGCTATGATCTTTAAACTAGATGTCGTTACTGTTCGTGTGTTAGTCACGGAGAGATTTTGCAAATTAGTGCAAATTGTGTATTGTTTGTGACACATCTGACACATGCAAAGATGTAAAACAATGTTTGTTATATTTTTGAAAGCTTTCTAATCAACCGAGTGATTCAAGATTAAATTACCGTACAGAACTGGCCAAATGGGTAACCGTGACCTTTTTTTTACGTAGTAAAAGCGTCAAATGAGTCCTCTCACCCAGGGTAGGACGCGAGGGACTGTTAGACTTGTACTGACTAAAATCCACGGTGTCCTTCAATAGCCTTTCACGTTCGGGAGCCACGGTTACTCTCTCGGTAATCGTAACCCAGGAAGGTAAAAGGCGATTGAAGGAACTCGGTGGATTTTCGTTTGTTCGAGACATTTCTCTTTGAGTAGTTTTTGAGATGATTTGACTGCTGTTAACCATATCTCTTCTCCCTTTCCTTGCAGTAGAAGTGAGATGTTTTCAAATAATTAGTTCTAGAACATACCTTTCTTCATATCATACACTCCTCATTAATTCTATTTTTATTCACCACCACACATCCACCTCATAATGAGCCCATAAAATATTCCAGTCAGATTGGAAGGCACGAGCTTCCACTGTTCATTCATGGCATCTAGTGCACCCTTAACCTCTAAACACACGTAGCTATAAGACGTCGTTTAACGCTCCACACACGTTGTACACTCGTGACTTTTGGGAGCTATTTGGGATGGTCTAATTGATGAGCGGAGGCGGAAAGTTGGAACGAGTTATCAGTGTACATCAATTAGAGTTTTTAACAATATGTGGGCTTATTGTTGGATGTATCAAGGGTCTGCATCAATTGTGCTCTCGTGACTTTTAAAACATAAAAGATTGTTTTTATATTTATACCACAATCTCGCTGCATCAAGGACTTTTCTCTTTAAACTGATATTTCATTTTGAATAACGTTGTTCTTAAAATTGACACTGGAAGGAAGAAAACAAATATTAAATGAGCATGGAGAAATATTTTCATAGATGTTGATATCTTTATCGAATTTTAGGACACCACCTCCTTAGTTTTTGACAAAGATACGCTTTTAGAAGACTTTGAAAACACCTGAAAGACCTGAATCTATAAAGTGATATCACAGCATTTTTTAAAATTAAATAGACAAATTAAGTTTGCGTAGCTGTAGTAAAAAATACACACAATCAATACAACAAATTAAAAGAAGTATGTTTACTAAACGTTTGCGTAATCGCCAGATTCTACAAATTACACCACACCGCACATCACCGAGCCTAGTTACTTAACCCGACCGCACACGTCGTAGTTACCGCACTAATTCTAATGACGTTATTATGAGAAATGTGATTATATGGATTATATTATAATGTATGTCAGAGTAATGTATGGGAGAGGCATTTCGATTGTATACCGCGACGAAGAGGTCTTGATAGTGTATTGTGTTGCAATCTTCTTTTGTTTTGGCTTTTTTGCTTGATTATGTATTATGGTAAAGAGCAGCCTATCATGACGTCATAAAGCGAGAGTAGTTCCACGGTGGGAAAGAGACAGAACTATAAAAGTCATCTAGCGCCATCTCATTCTCACAGTTGAACTATTCTTGTTATGAGACGTCATGGTAGACCACCAAGAGCTAAATATTTGATAGTTTGTAGGTAAATCTTGGTGTATTTTCTTGTATCTTTAATACGGTGATTTGTATTTTAAGGAGTATACGATGTTTTTTTTTTAAAGTTGGAGAAAATAGAGACTCAAAAACATCTTACTACAGTCAGTAAAATATTTTTAACAGATGAATAGTTTTGATGCTTCTGCTACTCCAAAATGACACACTACTAATTAATTAACACACTATTATTTAATTTTACGAATTTTTTGTATTAATCAATAAATTAATAAATTCAAATACGAGTATACTAAATCTTTCCTTGCAATTGGCACATTTTACATGTACGGTATAAGAAATATAAAAAAAATTCTAAAACAAGGATCAAAACCATCCCGTCCACCTACAGATGCTATCAAACTCATGCGCATACACTAAGCAAAGATCAAGCGGTCCCCAAGGTAAATGTAACTTACTGTCACCGACTCACCGGCCCATCTCGAATGTTCCCACCATCGATCATCACGCACTTATCTCAACTTAAAAGGCTTTATCTATCAACTGTTTATTTATAAATAGAGGTTTAAGATTTGGAGTAAGTTTAAGTATGTTGATGGTAGTTAAGTAGATGATCACGTGACATACTCGTACCTATTTTTAATAATATCATCCTTTGAAGGAATGACATAATATGTAAGAAAAGCCTTTTTTTAAATCATCAAAATTCGATAGGTGCGTCCACACAGAGCGCGCAGCCTCGCGAGGCATTTGCTGCGCGAGGAAATTGACAAGCGAGGCTGCTCACTCTGTGTGGTCGCGTCTATTGTTTTTCGACCGAAGCACGAAACAATATACGCGAGCAAAACAAAAGCCGACACTGGATGGCTCGGGCGCTCGGTCGCTCGACCGCGGCAGCGCTGTCACTTGCCTCGCCCGAGACACATCCACACCAACCGAGCTGCTTCGGGCGGAAAATGCCTTGCGAGGCTGCGCGCTCTGTGGGGACGCACCTAATGAGTCCTCCCCGCCTCTGGGTGTAGTGGAAGGGTATGTTAAGCTTTTACTGATTAAAAGTCCACCGTTTTCGTTCGGTTGCCATTTTCATTCCAGGACCACAATATCTTGTTTAGACTGTCCCCCGACCCCAGACCCCGGGAAAGGAATAACTCTTAATACTCCTGATGTGAAAACATTGACGCTGTTTTCATTTTTCATCCCATTCAAATTGCAAGACTTATGGCTTGCAACTGGCATTACTAACAATTTGAAAAAAAAAAAAACAAAACATCTCTAATCAAAATCATAAATTATCAAATTACTCATAAAATTTATCTAGATTGAAAAAACTGTTACGAGAGCATTACTAATTGTTAGTATTAACAATTAATTAGCCTCGACCAACATCTAAGGAGGCTCTCGTTAGGCAGCTGGATCAAGGGGCTGATTCAGAGAGCAGTTCTTCTGGACACGGCGCGCATTGTTAGGAGGTTCCTTTCTCTGGAACCCTGACCGCCGGTAGCTTGGGCCATGTGTGAAATTGTAAATATGTATACCACAATCCGCAACTTCATTCCGAAAACAATATTAAGGCTTTCAATTGGCACTAGAAACTGTTACCACAGCAAACAATCTAAAATTAGGACCGTTATAATCAATTACAAAAATAATTTCCCTCGTTACAAAAACAAACAAGCTTAAACCCAAACATTACACTCTCATAAACGTTGTTTATAAATGCCCCCGTTCACGAGACAGTTACGAGCATCAATTATTGTAAATTTTAATGTTTGAAAAATATAAAAAAAACTATTTCTAAAACTATTTATTTTACTTCAATCTAAAATCTGAAGTCGGTTCTTATTAAATTTCCTTTACTTAATTTATTTCATCCTAAGTCGTGTGGCTTGGAATTATTAATGGCATTAGTTAGTAACAGTTTTTGTTCAAAAACAAAACATCTCTGACCCAAACCATTTTTTACCTCAAAAAAAATCACACTCTAATAAAAGTTGTTTAGAAATACCGTTCAAGAACCAGTTACGAGAGCATTCATTATTGCAAATACAATTAATACACTACACTTGTAGTACAATTAATAATAATAATATTTTTAAATATTAAACCCAACTTCTAGACATGTGAACTCGCAACTTCATTGCCAAAAAAATTAAGGCACTAGAAACTTTGCGTTTGTCTACAGTAAAAAATTTCAAACTGGGACAATTATAATCAATTACACTTCGTTACAAAAACAAACAAGAAAATCTTAAACCCAAACATCACACTCTCATAATCTTTGTTTATAAATGCCCCCGTTCACGAGACAGTTACGAGCATCAATTATTGTAGGTGGCGCTGGTAGCGACGTGCTGATGAGTGACAAGACGGCTTTAGATCATATCATGCGATGAGGTGGGTACAGGATGTTGTTTTTGATAACGGAACTTTGTATTAATTAAATTAATAAAGAATACAATTTTCACTGTAGTAAGGGATCATAACTTTCAGGTAAAGTGACATACGGCCCCATGACTACAACCAATCTCAGAAAAAAATGTTTTCGTGTTTCGTATTTTTGGAAAGTGATTTTTTCAGTAGTCGGGTTTTAGTTTTTACTTATTTTGCCACATGACATATGCATGTTGCCTATGACAGTCCTCATGTTACTTTCAGTAAAATTATGGCGCATTTCGAAAATATTAATAATTTCCCAAACTAACAAGTAACTTCTACCTTTTGTTATTCTTTGTTTAATATTGTTTTATTATCAAAAGTCCATATCCCTTCCCGTCCGCATACTTTCTTCTTGCTTCTTCTCGATTGGACGTTATCTCATGCGTCTTTCTGTCACCCATCGCCTTTTTAGTATTGTCTTATCAGATGTCAGACTTCTCAATTGAACGCTTATTATTTTTGTCATTCCCCTGTTTAACGATATTAATTGCTAAATAATAAATTACTCCCCTCTTTATAGAGGAAGAAAAATAATTAGCCCCAGATTTGTAATTCCACGTTTTTTCCACCATCCTGTACATAAACCCCGTTACACACTATCAGTTAGGATGCCCAGCTCTTAGCTCCATTGTCTCAGCTACAGGACAAATTAATGACCATCTATTTCATAAGTGCTTCTTTTTATTGTATTTTGTTTTCTTACGTGGGAATCTTTAAGATGCGTTGCTCCTAATAATGTTCTTATTTTAAAAGTAAATACTGATTGTCATAGAGATAGTGTGAGGAATAAAGACCGTTTAAGAATGATACAGTGATTGATTGACTTAATTTAATATTTCTAGGTAGATCCGGGATTGTTGAGAAAAAAGTTTGCATGAAATAAAAACCAATGTGATTTTAAATATGCACAATGGCGGCTTCTATACTTAACAGTGATATTTTAAAGTTTGAGTTAAATCCTGGTATGTAGTTACTTTGGACTCAATTACTTCACGTATTTTTTTATCACTTCTGCTTGCAAAACAGTGAAAAATTAAATCGATGACCTAGAGATAACTAATTTCATGTTCTTGTCCAACTGTGTCCAATAAATTTAGTTATCTACTTGAATACATCACATTTTTATTTATTTAAGGTCGCTTTCTAACATCACAGGTCATAAGCGACCACAATTAACAATAATTATATTAATTTACGTACATACATTAGGATACATTTTGATTACTACCGGAATCAATTTTAAATTATTTTCCGGAAGGTTCTTCATTGAGATTAGAGAATCATGAAGTGAGTGAGTCCTTTCGCCCTGCATAGAGTGAAACGGCCTGTCACACTTGACTAACAAAAGCCAACTTGTTCTTCCAGATGCTCTTGGCGAGAGTCCAACCATCATCTGTTATGTCTATCTATGTATCAGCTGAGAGTTTGCCGTGGCCGACTTGGGAATCTTTTAATAGACTGTGTGTGTGTGAACCTAAGTCAGCCATAGCAAAGACAGTCACCACACTTGGGGATTCATGGATGGTTCAGATCTCAAGTGTCCCTACAGACAGTGGCCGAACTACTATTCTGCATTGCATGTCTTGTTTCCTGTACACTTGATGATCTTATTCTAACTGCATAAGTGAGCGGAGTTCACGTAACTGAGTTTTGGGGTTGGTTTCATCCACCCCGCTGCCCCGTCAACGAGGTAGATGGGAAAAAAATAGTCAGTTTATACAAAGGGGCAACAGGGCTGACGCAACCAAGTCAAGGTCAGATCAGGTCGATGAGACTATTTTTCCCATCTCCACCGACGGGGTGGATAAAATTAATCTGAATTTTTGGCCAAACATAATATAAATGGTAAATGTAACAGCAGGAAATGAGTGAACAGGCACATGTAAATCGGTACAGCCCACGCACTATCTTTGTTACGTAACCTCCACAACAACCTGCACGATTATAATTCTAACAAAACACTAAATATTAAAATATCGCACTCTCCATACAAAAGTCGTAAATTCGCATATAGCATGGATAAATAATAACGCATGTCGCGATATCTGGCGACAAATAGTCGCGTTTCAACGAGTGTCGCAACGGCCGGCACAAAACGCGGCGGGTATGCGACAAGTCTGAATTATTGCGGTAGTTACATTAGACGTACTTCACTTTTGTGTCCAGTGCATAATAGCTTTAAGTACATAGGTATGTGTGTAGCGGTCGAGATAAGCATGGAAAGTTCAAGCAAAAGCAGACGGTCTAAAAAGGTCATTTTAGTGGAACCAGAATATGAACTGCAAAAAAAAAATTGTAATTGGAATATTCTATACTGTTGTTTTTAACAATATAAATTACCATTAAGCTTTTCGTATTTTAAATTAAAACTATAAATATTGATTATCGTCTGCGCCTCTTGATTATAATTATTATGTGGGTAATATATGGAAGACTTTATTATAAAGCATCTTTTTACAAATTACTTAAAATAACAATATTTGTATTATTTTATTTACACACGAAAAGGTTATTACAGTAAGGGGGGTCTAAACCGGGGTCGCGGGACTTATCTCATTACCGTGACCCCGGGACATAACGGGCTATTGAAGGACACCGTGGATTTTAGTCAGTACAAGTCTGACAGTCCCTCCCGCCCTGCCCGGGGTGGGAGGACTCATTTGATGATTTTACCACGCAAAAAAAAAAGGGGGGTCTAAAGACGCCACTTTAGCAAAATAAAATAAAAAACGCGATAGAATTCGTTAAATGGTCTATTCTATGCCATTACTTGCTATGATAAAAATAAATAGATTATTACGATTCTGCTAAAGTGAGCATTTTAGACCCCTAGCTCTCGCTAATTGCTTCCGTTGCTATATTGCTCAAATAAACACACCAATACTTCTACTACCAAAATATCGACACGAATCCGATCGTCAATCACCCATCACTAACGTACTTATTCCGCCGATCACTTATGCACCCAGCCTAACATCGACTTGTTTGCTTGTCAAATAGGGGTGCGCTAATTTGTGGCAAGCTATTTCGGGACATTACATCGATGTTTGGGACATTATATCGATGTTTACACATTAACTCTTGATACCGTTTGTTTTGTTGATTCATTGGGATTTTGAGATATGTTATAAAGGTTTTTTATGGCTATCAAGGATTATGGTTATTTGGGATTCATATGGTCTTTATAAGTCTTGAAGTGAGAACATTAATTTATTTACCAGTTTCTATATCATACAGTTTTACGAAAAATAAGAGTCCGTTTTGGCACATCTTGTGTCTATCGCAGGCCACAGGCGATACCCTCCATCATACAGGCTGTATGCTAGTTTGTCACCTTGATGGTACAAAAAGAAAAATATATACATGAGAAGGAAAGGGTTGATGGACGTCGCATGTGTTTATACATTTATAACCAAAGATCAAAGTAATACTTTTACTATGAAGAAGATAATGTTTTTCAATATAATTATGAACCGATAAAAAGATACAAGCGCATGCAATTTATGCGCGTTCATATGGAACAATAAAACACTGGAGTATACGTCGGCGCGGGCGCAGGACGGTGAGCGCATGTCCCGGACAAACGGAGAGATCGCACAGCACACGGATTGTTGCGATCATGTAGTATACGGTAGAGTTTAAGATACTACTCTTTTTGAAAGATTGTGAGCAAAAACAAGTAGGTAGTTACCGCAACAAGATAACAAGCCGATGACAGCCTATGTCTATGCAAGTTATCTGCCATCTGTGCCATCTTGTCGAAGTAAAACCTAGATACAGCTTCCAGTTTCACCATTTTTGTGATTCTCGCTTAATTCAGTTGACCTTCAACTTTCTTTTTTTCATCTGAAAGCAAGTGTGAAAATTATTTCTAGACTTTTCCTTTATACTTTCACATGTTTTGGAATTTAACTAATCACTATGATTTTCTTTTTAATTTGTTGTGTGAATTACCTTTTATTTATTTTCTACCATCTGTGGATTCCCTCAAAGCATCGACCGCGCAAAAACTGCTGAAACTGCATCTGCTATTTTTACATATACTACAAATTCTCTATGCATGGCCATTGAAATAATCTATAAAATTGTCATGCACATACCGAGCACAGATAAATAACACGGATCAGATAACTTGTGTCCCACAATAATAACATATTATTGTGGTAATACTCTGTTTTGTCTGCCATAATGTTCGGTAATGCCGGTGAGGGCACGTCGGTGACCGTATTTTGTACTATAGTAATACTTATTTAGAAAACTCTCGTATCGGATTCAATGCGAGGTTTTAATCTTAGATTATTGTAGAGTTGGTAGGGCCTCCAGGTAGATAGGTAACTATAGTAAAAGGGGAAACGTATCTAAATGGAAGTTAGAGTAATGATGCGTGACGCAACTTGCAAATATGCAAGTTATTGTAAAATATTTGATTGATATTAGTATGGTTTTATGGTCAATCGGCTTGAAGAACTTTGAATGAACTACAATTAGTACATGTAATTATGACTGGCCTTTAAAACCTCTTACTATATCACTGTGCAAAAAGTTCGGATATTATAAAATTACTGAAAAATAAAAACTGAGTTATTTTTTTTTTCTGTGGAATATCCAATATTGTGAAAATTAAGGTTAAGAAAACTGGAACCATTCCTGAACGTTTCATATTTCCTTAGGTACATACTATCTTTTGTCCTCATGAAGGTAGGAAATTATTTCATAGGAATTTACTAATAAAATGAAAATTTATCATAGTCTGTGTCAAATTAGAGATGCGATTAGCTGATAAGGCGTGAAAAGTTAGACTGAGTTAATTTTTCATTCATGGTATTAAGAATAAAAATACACGTAGGTACTAGTTTTTGCCGGCGGATTCGCTCGCCTTAATTTAGAATTTAACAATCATTTCGGATCGTACATGTGGCGTCATTACTATCATTATGAATATTATTGTTGTTTTACTCAGTAAAAGTACTTTTTCGGGACAACTTTTTCAGAAGGACCTCTTATGTGAAAGTGTGACACGCTTTCACCGGGTTCCTCAGGATCCATCAAAATGTCACCAAGATGATCTATTAAATAGTTTGGGCGTGAAAAGGTAACAAACAAACAAATTACTTTCGCATTTATAATGTAAGAATTAAGGCCGCACAACCAGAAAGTTAGCAACGTCGCAAATGGCTGTCAAATATTTACAAGTTTTAATTAATTTGGCTAATTTACTGTATGTAAATAAGAAATGTCGCTCTGTAGTGCACTTAAAAATAGATATAGGAATGCAATTAAAACACTAAATTTGATGTTGTAACCGTTTCAGGTGTAAAAAATACATTTGACAAGTTTCCAAATACTTTTTTACGTCTAAAACTATGTATTCGGTGTTAAGATATTAATTATTGCATTCCCTTATCAATTTTCTAGTGTACTACAGAGCCATATTTCTTATTTCCATACAGTAACATTGCTAAATTAATTAAAACTTGTTAATATTTGACAACTATGTGCGACGTTGCCAACTTTCAGAATATGCGCTCTTAAGTTTCCATTTCCAATCCAAATAAAGCCAGAATACCAATAAACGCACGATATACGAATAAATATTCCAATCATGAGTGGCATACGTATAAGTAATCTGATAGGCCACATATATACATATTCTCTACCGTTTGATTGGAAGGCGTATGCGATAAGGTTTAACATAATCGTATCACTTTCAAATGGACCAATAAACAGTGTGTGTTTTCCGTTTCATTTACATTCACACATACTTATATGATGTAAGTATTTATAGGTATGTCGACTGATAACGATTGGGTCATAGTCCCTCGGCAGTATGTAGTGGGGTCAACTACATAATCATGTATATACTATAACTTACGTGATTGCGTAGTTTTCGTTGATATACCACCTGTTTCAAACCCAACAATATTTCAAAGATTTTCTTTGGAACGAAAATTTCGAACCGCGAGCAGGATTCGAAACTGCGACCTTCGGATTCAGTACATCCGACGCTCATTTCCAACCGAGCCACCGAGGATCTTACCTGCCGCGATGAATTTTTCATTATTTGTTAGAAAGACAGGCAGAAAAAGTATTTCTTCTATTATTTTTACAACATTCGCCTACATTACAACATTATTTTTTGTTTATGCGAAACCCGATACACCTGTCTAGTATTTTTGTGTAAAGAACCATGTACAAAATCTTAAAACCGTATCATAAAAAAAAATCACAAAGTTATAATCACAAAGTTATAAGCTTGCATATTACCCGGTTGTCCGTTCAAAAACTTGCTCATTTCGCGGTACACCCGCGTAAACCGCGTCTCCCTGTGACATACACTCGTGATAATAGTTTGGCAATAGGTACCTAACCGTACGGTGATTGTATTGTAAGTAACTGGTAATAAAATTTAATTAAAATATTTTTGAAAAAATATAACATGGTGTAAAAAATATTGAAATCGAATCAGTTACTGATTCTGAACAAACTATAAGTATAAAGGTTTCGCATATACTAAATATAATGTTGTAGGTATATCAACCGAAGCTCGTCCTTTGCTGAAGAAAACCTTTCTCCGAATATCGCCACGTCTCCATGTCTCAGTTTCATGCATTCAATGGATTATCTTAAGCTGCGTTTGAGTGTTTATTCTGTTCCACTTCTAAGCTCTCTAACTCTAAGCCTACGACTTCGGTATCGAAGCGACTATCGTAATACTAATTCATAGAGGTTCGTACATAGACTCGCGTCATGGATGCCAAAGTCGTAAAGTATCGGATACTTGCGTCGCCTAGTGTACGAAGGGGCTTATTGGGACAAGAGAGAAGAGCACTTATCCATCGTAGAAGCAGTAGGGGAGGTAAGCCCAAAACGGGTAGTCCGCCTAAAACGGGTATGCATGTTAAATTACGCGTTGCTAATTGCTAATGAGAATGTGTGCGTGCAGGACGCGTCGCCTCTCCCTATGAGGAGCCACGTCCTGCACGCACACATTCTCATTAGTAAGAACGACGCGTAAATTAACATGCATACCCGTTTTAGGCGGGCTACCCGTCTTGGGCTTACCTCCCCTAAGAGTAGACATAGGTACAAAAATGTTTAGTTGAGCCTTGGAGATCTAAAATTTACTGCACCACATTTTAAACTAATGTAAAATACCATAGCCAAACACAGTAAGGCCGTAGCTACATGTGTACACATTAACACCGTTAACATTTAACACACGCAAATCCAACTAACAAGAATTTCGGAACGAACCCTTTTACATATCTCCTGATCAATTCGTTGCCTATATCCTAAGTCCAATTCCAAACCTATTGTTCGAAGTTAACGCGTTTAATTAGTGCTGTGAGTGCTAACAAGTTGTATCGCCCTGACATTTCGTATGTACGTATGTATTGTGTCGCAACTGGCATGGTGCAAATTGCTATCGGACTTACTAATTAGAAGTTCGGAGTTAGATTGTTTTGATAAGTTCGATCTGGTCTAGGGTGTGTTCACATGTGGTGGTTTATGGTAATTTTTCACCATAATTGCTTGTTTAGAAATTATGTATTTCATCATCATCATCTCAACCATAAGACGTCCACTGCTGCACATATGCCTCCCCTTTAGATCTCCACATATACCGGTTGGAAGCGGCCTGCATCCAGCGTCTACCGGCGACCTTTATAAGGTCGTCTGTCCATCTAGTTGGTGGACGTCCTACGCTGCGCTTGCTAGTCCGCGGTCTCCACTCTAGCACTTTTCGACCCCATTGGCCATCTGCTCTGCGAGCAATATGGCCTGCCCATTGCCACTTCAGCTTGCTAATCCGGTGGGCTATATCGGTGACTTTAGTTCTTCTACGGATCTCCTCATTTCGGATTTGATCACGTAGAGAAACACCGAGCATAGCCCTCTCCATAGCTCGTTGAGCGACTTTGAGCTTTGAGATGAGGCCGATAGTGAAAGACCACGTTTCGGTGCCGTAAGTCATCACTAGTAACACATGTTTGTATTTAGTTACAGATAATGCTAAACAATTACAGTGTCAGTATTAAAGTTGTTTCGAGCAACGTACTGCAACAGGTGTTTATTTTGCTTTATTGAAATGGCTATATTGATTATAAATACAACCAATTTTATTATAATATGGATAGCTTATCACAACTTCATAGATATGAGATACCCGATGAATTTTTCAAGTGCGCGTGGATGGCTATAATCCGAACTTACGAATTACCGTGACCCCGAAACGTAAAGGGCTATTGAAGGATACCGTAGATTTTTGTCAGTACGGTCTGCCCGCTCTATCCTGGGTGGGAGGACTCATTTTGATGATTTTACCACGATAAAAAAAGGAGTATCGAGGCTGATTTTAACGAAAACTAAAACTGCATGATTGGATTTTTAAAAAAATCAGTAATGCTGGCCAGGAATCAAATCCGCTGATTTTACAAAAATAAAATCATTCACTGTATTATTACACCATCCGATAGTAATTATTTTTAAACACATTAACGCATGCGACGCGCATCTTAAAGATGATTTTTGAGGATAGAAAAATTCAGTTGCAAGTGGGATTCGAACCCGCGTCTTCTGGATAAGTACTCCAGACGCCTTACCAACTAGGCCATTGCAACCCACACCTGCAAGCTGAAATTCTCTATTCCTCGTTTGAACGCTTTACGGTAGCGGGTTCGAATCCCACTTGCAACTGAATTTTTCTATCCTCAATAATCATCTTTACCATCCGATAGTGTTGCTAATAAGGATCAAATTCTGGGAAGTAATGGAGTACGGCCAACTTAACAAAATGTCGAATTTAAATAAAAACTTAATCATCTTGTAACTTATTGCCAATCACTCTGTTGACTGTAAACGGAAAAAGCATCTGGATTGTCAAATAGAAAAAAAACGACATTCAAAAAGCGGCACATCACAATTCTCATAGAGTATTCCCCTACCATAGACAACCACAATGTCAACATAAACCTTTTTGTCAACTTTAAGTTCAAACATTTGTAAAGTTCGTCTTTTTGGCGGTTATAGCTGCGGTGTTAGACCACAATGGCATTTGACACTTGTTGCCTTGTTCTGGTCACGACTTAAAGTAGATCAACTTGGCACAGGTGGGGGACTTGGGTCATTTATCAATGGGCAATGAGATCAACCTGGTACGAGGTAAGTAGGAATAAATTACGCAATGTTGCGAACATCAATTTAGTTTTGTTTTTCAGATTTAAGAACTTTATTTGATTTAATTTTAAATTAGCCATGTTGAATTCAAAAGCATTTTCTTTTAGGTACCTACTAATCTTCACATCATAGTAGGTAACTGGATGAAAATAGTCGTGAATCAAAATGAATGTCATGCGATTGAAGAAGTGAACTGCTGTAGTTCAATGATGATGATGACGATAGTATCGTACTGAATAAGTTTTAGGTAAGTAATATTATTAAAAACTTGAAAGAAAATACAGATTAAATTAAAGTAGGACAGAAAAACCCATTTTAGTTAATAACACTTTGGAGACTGTTAAAAGAGTTCTTTATGATTAATTTTATCCAAATTCTAATTATAAGCAATAAAAAATAAATAATACCTAATACGATACTATTGAATTTAACATTTCAAATCTACTTCGAAACACAATAAAAGAAAAAAACAGTTCCAAACAATTGCCAACCGCCATACGTGCATGATTTTATTACGACAAGAGAATTCAAAGAAGAATGAGCATTTTGGTACTCGATCCAATAGCAATCATTCTGGTGTCATTGGATAGATCTTTTAATCAGGAAAAATATTTACTATGACGACTTGTCCGAAATCCTTGTCCGAAAACCACGGGAAGCCCACAAAGTTAGTTGATATCATAAATTGCAAATACTTTAAATACAATATTACGTACCCATCATGGTTGAAAATATGAAAAATAACAATGTAAAATAACATTATTTAAAACGAGAAATATATTGCGTAACTATTCATCCATAATAACATCGTGATATGATATGATATTGACAATGGTGATGACTTTTGAAAATATGTGTTAATAATAATAATATAGTATTACATTTAAGATTTCTGTTTTTGATTACTACGGCGACTTTTGTGCCGCATCCTTCATTAGTCGTTGTCAAAGAGTAAAGTAATAGGTATTAGTCGTTGTATCGTTCTGTGCGTGAGACGACGTTCCGCAGCTGTTTACTCTATACTAGCTGTTACCCTCGACTTCGTAGGCGTGATATTCGTGGCTTCATTTTTTTTTCTTATTTATGTCAATAGGTTCTTAGTTCCATTTTTTTGCGGTCATGCAATCATTCGCTAGGCTATGCACTCCGCTACGGCGCGTTGTGTTCCTCGCACGCCTCTAAGAGTCAGCACAATGACAGGGCCCCCCTGTAGACGGCCAAAGCCTACCGGGGTCACGGGACTAACGAATTACCGTGACCCCGGAACATAAAGGGCTACTAAGGACACTGAGGATTTTAGTCAGTACAAGTCTGACAATCCCTCCCGCTCTGGCCTGGAGGACTCATTTGATGATTTTTTAACACGATAAAAAAGGCTATGCACTCCACTGGCAAAATATTCAAAATAGCCGTTCTAATTCGTTCTTTTCCGTTGTGTGTTACAATGGCTATATAATCGATGTTTTGGGACCATACACTGCCACTAAGACCAATTAGAACAACATGAGCGACATAATGAATGATGGATAAGAAAAAAGGAACCGACTTCAAAAACAAACACTAAAAAGCGTTAAATAACTTTTCTTTCTAATTCCGAAAGAAAAGTTATTTTGACGCCTTTTCGTGTTTAGCATTGTGTAATAAATACCCTTTTTAACCGACTTAAAAAAAAAAGTAGGTTCTCAGTTCGACCTTTAAGTATGCTTGAATGTATGTAAGTATGTATTATGTATGTATGAATGTTTGTCCGCGATTATCTCGCGTTTGGCTAAACGGATTTTGATGCGGTTTTCAGGAAAGTGTTTAGTGTGAGAAGGTTTTAGTATATAACAATAATGGATGTCTCGTAAAGTTTTGTTGCTTACTAGGATTGTAGATTTGCAAAGACGCATTATGTAAAGATTTTTGTTGAATATCTAAACTAAAAAGGGAAAAATAAAACACTTTTTGAAAAAAGGAACCGACTTCAAAACCAAACACAAAAAATCTGTAAAATAACTTTTCTTTCGGAAGTCGGTGGCCATGATCAATGAAATAAAAAACAAAGCCACCGACTTCCGAAAGAAAAGTTATTTTACAGTTTTTTTTGTGTTTGGTTTTGAAGTCGGATCCCTTTTTTTCAAAAAGTTTTTTTTTAGTTTATCATTCATCAAAAATCTTCGTTTAACGGCGTCTTTGAAAATCTACAATTCAAGTACGCAAATATGGGGTGAATATTTCATTTCGTGCATATCACACGGCAGACGGTAAAGAATATATGAAACGCTGAAAGAATTTGAACCTAACGTTGATTTTGTATAATTAACTTGGTGTTCTATTAGGCGCAATCCTTAGAACATCTTTTTTTTTTTATTAGAAATGCACAAAATTTAAAACAAAGGATCTAAAATCTAATTACCATCTGTGTCCCTTTTACCAGATTTTATTTAATTGCCACATTCTGTTAAAAACTGTGTTTGAAGAACGACATTTTTATTACTTATAAAGATAACAGGATAGTTAATCTATTCAAAAACGATTCATTGTTTAGGAAGAACAAATTTAAGCGGTTTTATACAAGTTTGAAAAATGTCCCTAAACTTTCCCATAATTACCATTCGACGGTATGCTAGATTCGATATTTTAATATTTACGCGTCTCTGTGCAACGCGCTTCGCAGTTACATATTTGACGACACTCAACTTTCAGCCACCGAGCCAAAAACACACGTGAAAGAGGTAATAAAGGGACGTAAATTTAAGTTCTCCTGTCCGAAAAGTGACGTGGCTAGGAATATTTCTGCAAACCGTTCGAGTTATGAAAGGTATTTATACTTATTTTTATCAAAGAATTATTTGACAGATGTATTCGGTATAAGTGTCTTTTTCCGCTGATAAACGTAACAATGCTGTACCTGTTCCAAATAACGGTAATATATCGAAAATATTTATGAATCTAATTACCATTCTTCTAATTACCATCGATTACCGTTCTTTTATTCGAATGGTAATGAGAAGAAACAAACGGTAATTATAATATTCTGTGATTCAATTCTCTAAACACTGTATATTTCCTTAGTTGAGTTATATGGGATATAACGAATACTTACAATATATTTCCCAATCTTATCAGTTGACTGTTGTTGTATTGTTAATTACCATTTTCTCAACCTCAATAACTACCATAAATAGATATCTAATTTCCATTTGTGTTAAATCTCATTACCGTTCCTTTAAAAAAAAATCCTCAATATCTTAAAAACTAAAGGTCTGAATGCTGTCCCTTTGTTATATTTCACTTATCATCATTAAGTACTTAAAAATAAACGTATAAAAAACATGATTAGGCACATTTATTTGACAATTCTAAAAATATCATAATATGCACGAAATGAAATATTCACCCAGTGGGTAACGTCACGGGATATCTATTATTATTAAATACTAAAACCTTCTCCGGAATGTAACGAACACTTTTCTGAAAACTACATCAAAATCGGTTCAGCTAAATACGAGATGATGGTGGACAAACATACAAACATACAGGTCGACCTGAGAACCTACTTGTTTTTTTGAGTACGGTTAATAATAATGTTTAAAAAAAAGTAACGTTCCTTACATTTTTTTTTATTTATTCCTGGGTGTTTATTCATTTTTAACTGACTTCAAAAAAAGTAGCTTCTCAGTTCGACCTGTATGTTTTTATGGATGTATGTTTGTCCGCGATTATCTCACGTTTAGCTGAACCGATTTTGATTCGGTTTTCAGGAGAATGTTCGTTACGTTCCGGAAAAGGTTTTAGTGGACACTAATGGATACCCCGTGACGTTGATCGCATGGATCCGGGTTTTCTTACTTGGATTGAAGATTTTCAAAGGCACCGATTATACGAAGATTCTTGTTGAATATCTGAACTAAAAAAAAGTCAAATAAAAAAAAAACTGTTTAAAAATAAGGAAACTTCTTCAAAACCAAACACGAAAAAGCGTAAATAACTTTTCTTTCGTAAGTGGCAAAAGTCGATAAAATGAAAAACAAAGCCACCGACTTCCGAAAGAAAAGTTATTTTACGCTTTTCCTTGTATGGTTTTGAAGTTGGTTCCTTTTTTACAAAAAAGTTTTAGTACCTATTAATCAACACACATGATTCTATGCAAGACAACGATATAACATCACTATTATCTTAACAAAATCATACAAAAACATAAGACTCTAAAAAAATATTAAATACTTAACTCAAAATAACTCCGTTTCGACAGCAAATAGAGACAAGCGACTTGGTTATCATTAATCCTTGTAAAAAGACCTTTCCAATGATATATTTATTATGGCTATTGGGTCGAGTACCAGGCTTCATACATTTTTGCCCATTCTCCTTTCGAATCAGCCCGACATAGGCGGCCATCTTGAACGGTCACGTGCTTTACAAATTATTATGATGTGACCTTTGATTTGGACCATACGAGCTCTAGAGGTTAATACATTTTTTTAGTACCAGTGGCTTGATTTGACTATTAGGCAGTGTTCATCATGGTCATTCTTGGTGATATGGATTTTCGTTCAAAATAATGATAGACGGACTTTATGAAAAATGATATAGACAGAAAGAGGTAACTGTTTTTTTTTCTGAAAAAAAGCGTTTTATTGATGTAAAATGACCAGATGTTGTGTAAAAGGCTGTAATAATGATGGAACATACAAATTTCCGACAATTCACACTATCAAGAAATAATGGGTAGCTGCTATGACTGCTGTGGGACCAAAAAATATATTATCAATAAAGAAAAGCTATATAATTAACAAATATCTACCCTTGCGAAGCCGGGACAGGCCGTTAGTTGAATTTATTAATGAAATTCTATGATTATATCATAACTAAACAATCGAATACACCTTTGAATATAATATCTACTTTTCTATTGGAGGTTAAGTATTGCATCGCTCTTTATATCATGAAATGGTTCTTCTGGTGGAAGAATTATCACCGGGACCGAGATTTATGATAGTTGTGGTGTTAGGAAGTTAAAATTCTTATCATATTGCTCCAATCTATAAAATAGATGTAAAATTAGATTAAGAAGACAAACACAAAACTTGATGACATTTTTCTCAATATAGAATGTCAGAAGCAGTACAATATTCTTTGTAGAGACTAGCACATGTAATACCTACTTAAAAAAACAATTTTAAATCCTAACTACAAGTAAATGTGTGTTTAATGTAGTAGAATCAAATTTCTAGCCTCTCAACTAAATCACTTTTTATCCTCTTGTAGATGAACCGCGGCGTCTTAGTTCTTGTTTTAGTGTATGCACTTGCATTGACGAATAATTTCCCATATTTGTTTTTTAGAATAAACTCAATTTTTATAACGAAATACGTGTTTGTTTTTTGTACAACCTATACAGTAATCTGTCATATGAGACAACGATCGCAGCGACATCTACGAATAGCTTTGAATTGCCATCCCCATTAAGAGTAATTTAAAAATAACTATGGAAAAAGAATGCATGCTGCTCCAAATCAATCGAAATGATGATGGTAATGTTAATACTAACTGTTCTTTGATGGTAAGGAGAAAAAAAAGAGAAAAATGAAGGAGAGATAAATGCGCTGAGGAGTGACATGAAAGAAAAAAGAGAATTTAAAGATAAACAGGAGAGAATAGAAGAATAAATGAGTTTCTGAGACCAGAGTGAGATATGGAATGAAGAGACAAGGACGGGAAAATGACCATGACTTACCTACTGATTAAAGAAAACCTACAGTTGCAATAATAAAGAAATAGTTGGTTTAAATAAAATAATACCTCATACGTGTAGGTATTATTTTATTCACAAATAATGACCCTCGGAGACAGTTCGCACGACTAAGACCTTTGAGTAATGTGGAACATGCTAAGTAGCAGGACACTTGGACCACGAAATTGAATACCTACGTATACTTGGAGCAATTGTATTGTTATTTCGAAGCACTAAATTGGTGTAAATATCATTAAGAACTTCTAATTTTAACAAAATTCTAGTTTTTGGTGAGATTAGAACTCTGAGATCGGCACAAGCCCAGCAATCAATGGGTAAATTCTGACTGTTGATGATAGGTATGCATTTCGTATAGCTTCCATACAATAATATCGTGGAAACAACTTATAACTCGAACTGAAGATAGTTCCTTATAAATATTTTGGAATCTAAAACTACCATTGCTGTTGCATTTTGAATTATAAAAAACAACCTACTGGCAGCTTGGTTGGTAAAGGTTCATCTGTCAAATAAAAAAAAAACAATGTCACACTATGGCCACTGCCTTCAAATTAGTATTCTACATTTAAATCCAAAACAATACAACCTCATTTCAAAATAGAACGCTAACATTCGAAATTATTTAATTCGCAGTTGCATCACATAGCGCTGCAGCGCATTCGACCGCTGCCTTAGATTACGGACTGAGATACGCTAAGCGCTTTGGCATTTGTTCCGCACAACGGGTCCATGCGCTGTTGTGCTTAATGGAAATCTGTTTAGCTATTACTGTTGTGTGTTATAATTGTTTATGTTGTGATTGAGAAAGTGAGAATGACGTCACGTGAGATAGTTAAAGTTATGTATGTGTGGGTTTGGGAAAGGCGCGATGAGATGGGATGTGAGATAGTGTCATAGATTATGATCTGATAAACTGACTGTCAAAGACTGATTCTAGAGAAAGATATCACAAAATAAATCTTTATTGGAAAATACAAGAAAGCTGTAACAACAGAATATTTCCACTGCTGGGACAGACTTCATTTTGACATTGAGCTCCAAAAAATGCGTCTGCTCAAAATAAAAATGTCAACTTAGCCGACTAGTTAGAATTTAGAGACTCCTGTGCTCTCAATCACGAAAATTCTCATACATAAATCAGCTTAGATTATAACTGTCCACTGCTGGACAAAGTATATCTATCTATCTCAGTTACTTTTTAAAGGTCCTAATTCGTTGTGTTGGAGTTCCCTACACATGACGGGGAGATGACGGGGCCCCCTCTCTAGAGGGCCAAAGCCTGCCGGGGTCGCGGGACTTATCTCATCACCGTGACCCCGGAACCTAAAGGGCTATTGAAGGACACCGTGGATTTTAGTCAGTACAAGTCTGACAGTCCCTCCCGCCCTGCCCGGGGTGGGAGGACTCATTTGATGATTTTACCACGATAAAAAAAAAGTTTCAAATAAATCGGTCAAGTAGGTTCGGAGAGTGGAGGGCGGACAAACGGATACACGAGTGGTCTAATAAAGATTCCACTTTTAATTCGGACGTACGGAACCTTAAAAAGAGCTTCAACTGAAATATCCTGGGGCAAAAAATTCACACACTACTAACAAAACAAATACAATTAAACCAATCGTGTTCGCATTAACAGAAACAAATGAGCGCACACACTATCGATACGTCACGTCACAATGATATGTGATTTTGTGTTACAATACTAATAAGTGCATTGCGACTGGCACGCTCAACAGCGGGACACCGTGTTCACGTTATTGCGGCGTGTTGCTATTAATCGAATGGGGGTATTAACTGCTCAATATTAGGAGGACTTCATACTGTATTGGCGATTCGCTGTCTTCGTCATACATAGTGCTAATCTAGAGATTTCTAGACAAATCTGGGACCAATAGGTGTCTTGAAGAAGACAGGGACGCATGTGTTATGATTTTGTGTTACAAACTGGCACGCTCAACAGCGGGACACCGTGTTCATATTGCGGCGTGTTGCCATTAACAGGCCTGTCTCACTCCGCGGTGTAGGCATAAAACTGCAAGTAGTTGCGGGGCCATTATGTCGTGGCCCATTCACTACGGCTGTCATGCACCACCCGTTCCGCACGCGCTCCGTCTCCTTTATATTTTTGTTACGTTACGTGTAGTTACGCACAAGTTTCTTGCTTTAGGTGCTTTTGGTAAATTAATAACACAATATTATTATGAAGAAAAAAAATATATCCTAAGTACATATTTAGTAATGATCAACAAAATTATCTCCCTGCTTGTGAAGTATGGGCTTAACTGATCATGATTAGGTAGGTTACAAGTTTGGAAATGAGGCGAGATACTAAGTGGGGGGAGGCGTGTGAGCCTACTGGACGACCAAGATAAAAAGACGACACTCTCACTCACCTTAAACTGAGTACTAAGAATTAAGATCGGTAGAAAGTAGAAAGATGTTTGCGTTGTTGTTTAAAAGTTCTAACTCAGAAAATGGCCACACTACGCATTCAAGGTCAGCGGTCGTAATTCGCTGCGCCACTTTTTACCTACCTACAAAGACACGCAACGCGGGGCCTGTGACAGTATGCGATAGTAATTGGTCGGTTACTAGGTTGAGTGCAAAATAATAAGGACTGGCTATTTTGCCATAGACGATAAAAATGTTTTAAATATTATTCTTTTTTTTTGTAAGATAAATGTTCAAAAATATAACAATAATAGGTAGAAAAGATAATATTATTATAAATATTATTCCTCACGTAAGGTGCCGTAGGTACCTACTATTAACATTCTGTGCTAACAATCAATAATGTATGTAGTAATCGATGACGAAACTAAAAAGATATAGGCTGATGATAAAAACAAAATTCCTTGAGGAACATAGGTAGGTATTTATGGTAATAATGTAATTTAACAAATGCATAAAATACGCATAGGTACCTACCTATTTGTGCCTAAACTCGCAAGTCGCAACCCTATTGAGCTTGACCCATAGTAACCTTTTAATGTCGTTGGCGTCCGATAAACCAACATAAACTCTCGCGCATAATCATTCAGTACATTTTTGCTTGCGCATGGGAAGTTTAGGCTATTATAAAAGTAGGTGGGCGGTACGGCTGCCAGTTAAAATGTACTTTATTCTCTCGTATATAGATTTTACATTTGTTTGATTTTTTTTTTGGAGTAGTCCTTCTGTACCTATAGTACTATTAAGTATTCTGTGCCATTAATCGAATGGGGGTATTAACTGCTCTAAGTAAAATGGCGTTTATACTGTACTGGCAATTCACTGTCTTTGTCCTAAATGGCGGCTATTTGAGAGATTTCTAGAAAATTCTTCGTCCCAAGGTGGCTTTGTGAAAACAAGGAGCATGTGGTATGATTTTTTGTTACAATACTAATTAAGTATGTTTCTAATGCATAACACGTTACACCCTTGGTCTCTACTGTCATTTGTAGGTCTTTAACAATTGATATGGAGGGTGGAAATTGTGACGAAAAGCCGAAGTAAGCCGATGCATGCAAAACACCACTAGGTATTCAGCTGGAAGCTGTTGCCAACCAAAAGGCTACTCAGAGTTCTAATCTTATTCGTTTACTTTTAATGTGTGTCGACGTAAATCGCTGCGAACTTTAAAACCTGTGTAAAACCTCCGTAGCCTTGCTTTCGCTGCGTACGCGCTTCCAAGCCAATATGGCGCTCGGAACGTGTTAATTTGTACCTCAGTCTACTCCGGGCGATACTGAACTTGTTAGAAAAATTAAATTGTTTCTATCCTTGTTGTAAATGAAATTGTACATTGTAGTAATAATGGAGTGATATGTAAGGAAAGTATGTTTGCTGTGCGGGGGTGCGTGAGCCAATTTGCTACTTTCTATTTCTGATTAATTTATGTAAGTTCTCAATCAATCATTGGTTTGTCTATGAGTTTGGCCACCCCAGGCCACCCATCACCACCGACATTATTTTCTGGTGTTCTTTTTTTAAATCATTTTATAGAATTGAGTCGTAGAATAACTCTTTAATTCTATCATTTTATCTTTCTCTTCTATTTAAAAATGGAATTACGTGAGAAGTATTTTTTTATAAACCCACTTGTTACTGAAACTATTTTTCATCTCCGATCACCGCGATTTTTGGATATGTTTATTGGTATAACTCAAAATTGATAGGAAAAATAATGAAAAAATCTAAGTTTTCCGGAAAAGCGAGGAAAAGGTGGTCTTTTAAAAGGCCCGTCGTAATATGGGGTACGCCTTGTATTTGTATGGCGGTCTAATCATGAATGTGCCAATTCCGTAAATAAATATCATAAAATCTTACTTTTGTAAGGACGTCATAAATGTTTTTTTTCGAGTTTTACAAAAACACTTAAATAACTTGAAAAAAAAATGCATCAAATGATAAACGTAAGTGCATCAAATCAAACGTAGATAGATACCAAATAACGTGACACCACAAATATTTGTGTGAATTTATTTTAATCATAAGAAAAATTACGACAGATTTAATTATTTTTTTGGGCCTTTTAAAAGCCCCGTCGCCATAATCTGGGTTAAAAAAAAAAACATTTAAAACAAACACAATCACCCAGACATGGAACAATTTCTTGTAGATCAAACAAAATGAAGTTTTATCATTCAGCCAAACCAATTGCGTTTTCTGAAGACGGTTTGCAATTTGAAAGTTTTTCTTTTTTAATTCGTTGTAATTATTAAGGTACCTAAGACAGCAGTTACCTTGATAATTAATTACTATAAAATCTTATGTGACGCTTTTTTACAATTAATAAGAATAATTTATTTAACCCTTCTATTAGATGTAATATCATCATCATCATCATCAGCCTTTTAAATGTTCCCACTGCTGGGACACAGGCCTCCTCTCAGTGAGAGGGTGCAGGCCATAATCTACCACGCGGGCCCAGTGCGGATTGGTAGATGTCACATGTCTTCGAATTTTTGGTTCTAGGACATGCCGGTTTCCTCACGATGTTTTCCTTCACCGTTTTGAGAGCAGTGGTGTTACACAAAGTAATGCACCTGACTGGGTTCGAACCCACGACCTACAACTCGTAAGTCGAGGCCGATACCACTGGGCCACCACTGCTCTAGATGTAATATGCTCTACATAAATCCTAATCTACGTATTCCAATTATCAAAACGAACATTACAGTACCCACTTATTACCCAATATCTATTTATTATTTGTAATAGAAAGAAGTATAATTATATTTATTATATGGATATCATACAATTGAATCCATGTACAGCAGATTGCGGTTTACAATCTATTGTTATGTATCTACTCTATTACAATTGATACTAAACCACAATTTGTTATAACTGATTTATTTAGAAATTACTACAGATACGTAAGTAAATAAGTATTACTTAGTCAGTATTTCTTTTCAAGATAGAATAAAATTGTAACTGAGGGCCCAAGTGATATGGTAGCTCACCGGCCGATGAGGATGTATAGATAGACTCACCTACCTCACCCCAAATGTCTGCTAGTGTGGCGGGAATGTCTTGCGAGGTTGCCGTGGTCCAGGAACGAATATGGCAATTGAAGGAACACACTCCACACTGCTCCACACTGAACGGTAGGACTCATTTAATGATTTTCCAACAAAGTGATATTATTTATAGTCAATGACGATAAAAACAAAATTTGATTGCATTGATAAAAGCGGTCGAAAAAACGAACAACTAAAATTTTCACAAAATGTACACATTTTTTAATTACTTATTTTACCGACCATGCGTGTTCCAACTCATACGATTCGCTAAACAAAATATCATGAAACCCTCAGTCAAATAAAGCCCGTAACACACATGTCTCAATTTCCCAATTTCCTTCCACATAAAATTTCCTGCACCGATATCCAATAAAAATAATACACGAACAACCCATAGCAAAATGTATTGAATATCCCGCAACATATTACGCCAATACAATTTATGTCTAACTTCCTCGTTTCCATGTTATCCACACAGGGGCACCTTATCAAAGTTGTCGCCTCAACCAGTTAAGTACGCCATTCAATCACCAATAATGTGCAATACACTGTGTAACAATGTCACCCGAGCTTCCCCTTTAAAAAGAAAACTGCATAAAAGCCAACTTTCACGTCAAACGAAAGTCAACCTTATTTTGTTTGTGTTTAGAATCAAGTGTACTCATGTGTAGATTTTCTGGAAAAAAGAACGCGCATTTTTATTTTAATGTGGACATTGGAAATTGAATTCTAGCTGTCATGTGATAAGGTGGAGTTTTATTTGATGGATGTTTCACTTAGTAGCATGGGGGAGAAAGGGCAAACACCATCATATTAAGTGAGCACATGAGAGAGGGAAACGCGAAAATGTGTGGGAAAAGCGGATATAGACGTTTATCGTCGGATTTTTCGCGTGATTTACCCGCGACAAATCTGAGGGCTTAACGCATCCAGTATAACTTGAACTCTGAACGTAAATTGTGTTAAGAAATTAGGAGTTCTTGTTACGTTGGTGTTTCAGTATTCACTAATACGCTGTTGACATAAGGGCATGTCGATTTATTGCCGTTTATTCGGCAAAGGGGAAGCTTTATTTATCTTTTTCTAGTCGAAATAATTTGCCCTTAACGCGTGTCTCGCGGGTGTCAAGTGAATTATTTTATTGGTTGATTTATTTATATGGTATAATAGGACATAATAAATAGTTAAGGGAAATAAGAGATTTTATAATATAAACTACTCTGAGTATTGAGTATATGATACTACTACTACTAAGCTACAATTCAACTAATACTATCAGAGCTGCAGAGGCACTAAAGACCCGCAAAAGGCAATTTGAAAATCCTTGTTAGGCGTAAGTTACAGGCGCCTAAAAGTTACTATTTTTATGACAAAATCTTCATTGAAGTAAAACCTTAGTATTTTAAAAATAAAGAAGTTTTAGAAAAAAAGCAAAACCTACAAACCTAGAATATAATATGCTGAAACGATTGACGCCAGAATCTAAGAGATTGGTCGTGATTTAGTATGTGAAAAACGTTTTCTCCCGAGAGACAAATTTCATATAAAAATACTTACAGTCAGTCTCGAGCTGCAACACTCTCTATCGCACGATCGGGGGCCGGGGAGGTGTGGTGGCGACAGCACGAGTTTTTCTAAATACCTATTTTTTTAAATGGCAGCCGGTATACTAAGTTCCACTAATGGTTCTGAGGTTTGCTTCTCAACACCTCGTGTTTCACGCTGAACGACAATCGATCGGCCACTTGCATTCGTCGGTTGCCAGCGACTCTCATGGTGTCGTCGAGTCATTTAGTGGGAGGCCTGCCTACACTGTATCTTCCTCCTTGTTGCCACTCGAAAACTTTTCTTCTCCGTTACCAGTTCTACGAACGGTTTGTTGTAACAATCAAATCAAATCAAAGCATTTATTTCAAGTAGGCCATTACAGGAACTTTTGAATTGTCAAAAGACTATAATCACCATCGTCGATCTTGTGACCGAAATAATTTAATTTAGCATCGATAGATGTAGTCACCATCATCATCATCAGCTTAAAACTGTTCCCACTACTGGGACACAGGCTTCCTCTCTGAGAGAGGGAGTGGGCCATAACCCACCACGCGTTCCCAGTGCGGGTTGGTGATTTTTGGTTCTAGGACATGCCAGTTTCCTCACGATGTTTTCCTTCTCCCTTTTGAGAGCAATGGTGATGAAGTAAATTACAAAAAGTAATGCGCCTGGCTGGATTCGAACCCACGACCTACAACTTGTAAGTCGGGGCTACACTGAGCCACCACTGCTTTCATTGTTGTAACAAGCTCATTCCTAATTACACGGGAACCCTATGGGCGATAACCAAAATAATATAATACGCAAATTCTTTACTTTCTAAAATTTACTTTATTTCCCACAAAGAATCATATAGGCTGCTAAATATAAAGCTTAAGGCGTCATATACCCCATAAGACCCGCCATAACTCAATCAAATCAGTAATAGCTTCCAATCCACTTGCAGTACTAGATTAATCACCTGAAGCTCAGGGCTAGGTCCTCGGGAACTGGAGGCAACAATTACCAGATGTATGATGTATGGTGTCGCTATGAGCCAGCGGCTAGCATTCGTCATTTTGTATGGCCCAAGTTGTGGGGTGTAGCGGGTACTGTTTATGAGTTGAGGTAGGCAGACTGACAAACAGATACGAGTAGATAGAATATTCTTCGTAAAATATGTACATCACAATTATCTAGAAAATTTCATAAATGAAAACATTTCACTTATTGTGATGTAATAGGCGATCTTATCTCTATAGTGTAGTGCGCACATAATATGCTTAGTTAATAGGGAAAAAGATTTACTAATGAAGCGTCTAGACGTCTATAAAAAGAAGACATATTTTTTATTTTGATGTTACTAAACAATACATAATTATAGTAATAAAGTTTACCTTGTGTTGAGATTGGTAGATAGTCAATCCATGTAAATAGAGAAAAAAAACAGTTTTATCGGGCTATACATTAAAAAACACCTGTTAATTAACTGGGGAAAGGGTAGGCTACATTCAAGACACATTATACGAGTACAAACAAGAAATGCTTGCATAGTGCTTATAGTGTTTTATATACCTAAGTACAGCAATCCGCTTCAGCTCATGCTTTGAACCACAAGCCATCAATATGGACCATAACTTGGTGTATTATGATACATTTCTGGATTGTCAAAGCCGCTAATAAACTCAATTAGATGTATGAGCATCTAACAGTTGGTGCAATTAAAGAACGAATGAGTTATGTAGAAGAGTTTTGAAAAGATTTTTAAGAGGGCATATTCTGAAAGTTGGCATAGTCGCAAATAGTTGTCAAATATTAACAAGTTCTAATTAATTTAGCAATGTTACTGTATGGATACAAGTAATATGGCTCTGTAGTGCACTAAAAAATTGATAAGGGAATGCAATAAGTAATATCTTAACACCGAATATATAATTTTAGATGTAGAAAAGTATTTGGAAACCTTCCAAATGCCTTTTTTACACCTGAAACGGTGACAACATCAAATTCAGTGTTTTAATTGCATTCCTATATCAACATTGTAGTGCACTACAGAGCCATATTTCTTATTTTCATACAGTAAATTTACCAAATTAATTAAAACTTGTAAATATTTGACAGCTATTTGCGACGTTGCCAACTTTCTGGTTATGCGCCCTTAACCCTTTTGATAAGGACTTGATGATCTCAACAGTTTGAGAGACTTAAGAAAACCTTATCTGCCGGGATCGTGGGACTGTCTCATCAGGTAACGTAAGACCAAGTTACAACTTTCTTCAACATAATTAAATAAAATGTAGTTAAGTCAAATATTTTTTGTAAAGTTGTAATTAATATGCCTCGTTAAAGATGGCGGGACGAGCTGGACAAAACCAACGACCAGTACTTTACTTTCGCACTGGATCGAACAAACTAGTGGTCATAGCCGTTGCCCAGCAGTGGGATAATAAAGGATAGCAGTGGGTACCTGTATTTCACTTATTATTTTCCATTTGATTCTTATTGTCCTGTACTCAAGATACTATACCGGTCTCAACAGTATTAAATTCTAAGTACAGAAACCCTCAGGTGATTCACTTGATACACATTCACCTATTTCGAAACTGAAAGCGATAGAGTAGCCTATTGTTATTGCAACAACAAAACAAAAACATTTAACACTGCTCCACATATGAGAACAAAAAAAAAACATAATATTTATATTACCAAACACCTCCGAGGCTTTTTGTAACATGTGATACATATTACTTTTTAATTGAACACTATCACATACTCTTTTGATATACAGTTGCCCCACACGAATATCTACCTGTGTTACGGTATACAGGGTGTACTTTTTTGAATATTTCTTAAGGTTGAGGCACTCTTTAGAAAAAAAATCTAGTGGAATAGATTAAAAGTTTTAAATCAGCCGGAAGACGTCCACTACTGAACATAGGCCGCCCCCCTGGGCCGGCACGCCGAAAAAAAAAATTTCGCCATTTGCATCCATCGGTTGCCCGCGACTCTCACGATGTCGTCGGTCCACCTAGTGGGATCTATGAGAAACGCTACAAAAAAAAGTCGTGTGTTAAAAAAATTGCCAAAAGTTGTTGACAGCATAAACAAACTTTAATGTTCGCTATGCTGGGACTCAGGCATCTCTCCGTGGGATGGCTGAGAAGGCTTCCTCTTTGTGTGTCGAATTTTTGGTTCTATGACTTGTCGATTTCCTCACATTTTTTCCTTCACGATTTTATCACAATGATGCTAATTTGCAACAAAACATAAAAGCTACAAAGTTCTTAATTTTACAACTTCAAAAATCAACATTTTATTAGGAACGTCTCTCTCCGTCTCCAACAAACCAACCTGATTCTGGTTCCAACCAAATTCAATTAACAAACACCCTGTATACAACATTTAATGTATTACAATCGCCCGGGGTGCGACCTGTAATTGTAAACAATGGTATTGTAATATTAATTGAATGCAATTGCAATTAAACCCGCCGGTATAACTTAGGAAAGTAATTAGGTCTAACTTTGTATGCAACTAGAGTATGCTAACGGTTTGTTTTGTAAACTATTTCGTATACATGTGTGTTGTGCAATATTAACTGTGTATTTTGAAGTTCATTTGTTTTATCTGTCCAGTAATCAATGTTATTTGTATAATTAGCGTCTATTCACAAGTACCATAGCACACATTGAAGCGACAGCATGGTTGTGCGACAGTATGCCTTAGGTATTTATTTTTAACGTGGTAAAGTCACTCAATGTGTCCCTCACCCCGGGCAGGGCGGGAGGGACTGTCAGACTTGTACTGACTAAAATCTTTGGTGTCCTTCAATAGCCCTTTACGTCCCGGGGCCACGGTTACCTGATAAGACAGTCCCGCGACCTCGGCAGGGAAAGTATGCCTTATTCTGGCCATTTGACGATTACTATTACCTATGAAATCAAAGATATTATATTATACTAGCTAGTAGCCCGCAATGTCACCCGCTGCTCGTCGCTTACTGGTCGTAGCGTGGTGCCTCGTAAGGCTTTTCCGCATGAGGAAACTGACAAGCGAGGCTGCTTGCTCTGTGTGGAGGCGTCTATTGTTTCTAGACCGAGGCACGCAACAAAATACGCGAGCAAACCAAAAGCCGACACTGAATGGCTCGGACGCTCGGTCAGTCGGCCGCGGCAGCGCGGACGCTCTGTGTGGACGCACCTATTTAATAAACTATCCAACACCATATGTTTTTTCAATTCGCACCAGTAGGTAGTTCCTGAGATTAGCGCATTCAAACAAACAAACTCTTCAACTTCATAATATTAGTATAGATTTAACAATATCTTACCTTGGTATAAAATGTAAAAAACGTGAGGAAACCTGCGGTGTTACTCCCGAAACTGATTCGATTCTGATTTTGTTTCCATTCCATTCGAATTTCGAGATGGCGCTAGACGACTTGTATAGCTCTGTCTCTTTCCCACAGCCAAAACAGGATCGCGTTAAGAGCTCGTGGTAAGGCCCCAGGTCTTATAAAATAAATTTGAGGTCCAAAGCCATGTCCTCACACGAAAAAGAAAGATCACAACTTAGAAAGGTTACTTCTAGACAAGCATGCTAGATATCGGTCGAGGCGAGATAGCGGTCAAACGCGAACGTATCATTAAATAAAAAAATAACTAAAACCCGACTACGAAAAAAACGCGCACTGAAATGTATAAAACAAGAACAATATTCATTTGACCGATATGGTGCTAGCCGTGGTCGTATGCCACTTGCGGTTGTAGGTATCACACAATCTTTGTTGGCTAGGTGGCATACGACCACGGCGGCAAAATTGAAGCTCAATCCAAATGAAGTTGGTAATAGGCTCCGCAAATTAGCAAGAACCAGTGTCTCCAAAATCAAGAAAACAAATTGTCTTCAACACCTGACATTTGCAGCCCACGCAGCCGGCGACCCACTAAAACTAAATGGAGTAAAGCCAGTACCTACGCCTGGATCAGATATCGCACGTTCAGTCCGCGATCTGCGCGCAGCACGTAACAATGCGATCTTGTCACACATGTGTCGAAAGTGTACCCTATTCTTGTTATGGACGATATTTAAACGAATGCTTTAGTATCATTGCCGTAGTATCATTGCTTTATTATCATTGCCTTGGTATCATTGCCTTAGTATCATTGCCTTGGTATCATTGCCAGTTGTCAGAAGACGATGCTCAGCGTCTTCTTTGCCTTAGTTTCTCATAGAATCCGTTAACAATCTGATCATAAGAGACCAAGGGATTGTTTAAAGTCGAAACTCATCTATAGGTAATGTACTTATAACTTATTGACCTTACCTGTCATGCCTTTTGCCTTATTTCCTCCGTAACTCGGAAAGCATGTAAAGCCGTTGGTCCCGACTGTCATTTGTAGATCTTTGACAGTCGTTACTATTAGTCAGAAGCTCTAAAAGTCTGACAACCAGTCTTACGATGGGGTATCATATTAACCAGATACTGGGTTGTGGAGGTCCGATAGGTAGTCGCTCCATGTAAAATACTGATATTCAGCTGCATCTGGTTCGACTGGTAGCCGACCCCAATATAGTTGGGAAAAGGCTAGACAGATGATGAATTCTTCCATTATGATAGTTACTTCTTTGCTTTACCAAACCATTCGACAAACGAATCTCGCATATTCCCCCTAATAACCCCCAGTACAGTACACTGTCGTTCACTAACATTCACCGAAGCTATCAGTAATTGCCATCGAGTGTCATTTCACGGGACGCATTAGTGTTATTGCGTCCTCGAGCAATCAGTTCAGTTCGATCTCGCAAATGTGCGAATGTCCATTGTTGTTTTGAACGCGTAATTAAGTATTGAATGGCGTATGATAGTGAGTTTATTGGTTGTGTTAGTTTATTATTATTTTATGTATGGTTCTGTATGATTTAAATTGATTAAAAGGGGTGTGACCACATCGCTGTGATTAGTGGTTTATTTTCCTATATAACATTCGACTTATTTCGACTAATACAACTCGTCAACTGTTCGTAATAAGAAAGTATGAATACTACTGATAATTGCCAACAAAGATATAATATTATAGCACGGTAGTCGCAATGGCAAAGCGATACACTCCTACGCCGCGTGTCGCGAGTTCAACTCCCAAACAAAAAAAAATACTTGTACGACCATACCTAAGTAATTGTTACAGGTCTTGCTGTTTATAGGTACTTGTGATTTTACATGTTCGTAAACGCGCACCTAAGTACAACATAGAAGAAATTCGTAGTAGCCATGTTTTCTTTAAAAAAAAAACTTCCTAAACCAATATGATATCACCCATGCATTTTCCCGTACAGAGGCAACCACTGAAAATAAATTGTTTGTTTGTTAAATAAAAGGTTTCGAAACTTTAAGCCTCCTGCAGACACACGCGATTAATCGCGCGGGGCGACATGTCGCGGTCCATTCGCAGTATTTTAGAGTAGAAATTAGCTTGGCTCGTTGTCGCAGCGCGATTAATCGCGTGTGTCTGCAGGAGGCTTTATCCTACTTCCCCAAAAACTTCAATGAACTTTCCAAAAAGAAAAAGTAGCCTCCTAAATAAGTGTAGTATTAAAAAAAAAAATGCGTAGAAAACTTCACTCTATTTATAGACACTTCGCTTATCATAAAACGCATACAAAAAGGCATAGATAAAGACTTCGCACACGACCAACTCTTTATAGTTATTCGCAATACGACTAACTTACATTTAACGCCTCCTTAGACCGATACCAACTTCCATCTTCACTTTGAACTTTAAGAAAACATACAACTTTGTATTTTACAGCAGTGAAGTTAAGGGTGCGTGGTATTTTTCAGAAGTTTCGAATTACGTTGGTAAAGTTATAGTATTGAACGTAAAACTTATGTGAAGCACGCTTGAAAAGTTTTATGGGGCTTAAAGTTTCCATTTAAGAAAGTGTAAAGTGAATTTTTCATGTGAAAGGATGTTTTCCTGTGTGAATTCTGGCAACTATGTGGAATATGTGGAATGTTGCATATTTGAATGTGGGATTGAAGTAAAATACCCTGATGTTTGCACCTTTGGTTAATGCTGTGATTTTCTTTTGTTTCTAATTGAATAAAATCGAAAAGTAAGTGGTGCCTTGCAACTATTTTTGTTTTTGGCGATAATTCATCAAATGAGTCCTCCCGTTAGGAGCGTAAAGGACTGTAAGACTCTTACTGACTAATACAAATCAACCCTGTTATTTCGATTCCCCTTTACGTTTCAGGGTCACGGTATACTGCTTGTACATCTCGGCAGGCATTTGGCCCTGTATTGGAATCCGTTGGTTTGCTGACAGCTTATGTCAAACATTTAAGCCTAATCTTTTGGGGGGATGTTGTGATTAAAAGTAAAAAAACCGGCCAAATGCGAGTCGGGCTCGCTCATAAAGGGTTCCGTAGCAGCAAGTAACATAATATAAAAGTTCTTGTAGTTGGTTGTAACTTTGAAAGGTAAATTGCGGTTTACAACTTATGACAAAAAAAAAACTAATTACTTGATCTCGTTCAAACTAATTTTCGCTGGAAGTTTGCATGGAAATGTACATCGTATTTTTTTTTAGTTTTATCATACTCTTATTTTGGAAGTTACAGGGGGCGAGGTTACACACATTTTACCACTTTGGAAGTGTCTCTCGTGCAAATTGTTCAGTTTAGAAAAAAAATGTAGTAGTAACATCAATACAATTTTTTTAAGTTTCTATTCTAAGTATGGGGAACCCCCAAAATTTGTTTTCTTTTATTATGAAAATTCTAATGCGGTTCACAGAATACATCTACTTACCAAGTTTCAACAGGATAGCTCTTATACTTTCGAAAAAAAGTGGCTGTGACATACGGACGGACGGACAGACAGACATGACGAATCTATAAGGGTTCCGTTTTTTGCCATTTGGCTACGGAACCCTAAAAAGGCAGTCAGATTTTTGTTGTCAAACTTAAGTTACACATGTCATATACAAATACTGGCAGGAAACTGACGCTTTATTTGGAGATCATAACAAACATTTTTACAGGCTGAAATTAACCTTTAACCCAGAAGATAACCTGTCACTGCATGCACCCTCCAAAAAACTCAATCTAACCTAACAAAACCTACCCTTTTACAGAGCACTAGTATGATAAATGTCTCCCATTTCTTCGGGACATAGTCGTTCAAGTTCGTGCGTCCCGATGTGGTCCCGATCGAGTGTAGTGTGTGGGAATGTCCCACAGGACGCAGCACATTTATGTGCCGCGGACACACGCGTGCGGAATGCCATAGGACTAGCTATCTAATAGATAGGGGAAAACATGCTGGGTCTTTATCACGATACATGAAATATCCTAGTAAAGTCTTAATGCGTTTTTTTCGGGATTCATATCCCGAAACAAAAACATTTCCTGACTTGAGGATCTCGTGACTGAATAATTACAGTCGCACAGGCCGATCATTCAGATTAAGCCGCGATTGCCGAGGTTGGTATGTGGCCAACCACATACCAACATACATACGAGTATGTATATGAGTAACCATCTACCATAGCGAGTTTCCTGCGTGACTTGGAAAGAACGTAAAGCCATATTGGTCTGGACTGTCATCTGTAGATCTTTGACAGTAGTTAATGAGTCAGAAGCTCAAAAGTCTGACAACCAATCGTACCAACTGGTATTGTATAATCCAGTTACTAGGTTGAGGAACTTAGGAAGGCAGTCGCTCCATCTAAAATACTGATATTCAGCTGAATATGAGAAGCAGCTGCATTCGGTTTAACTGGAAGCTGACCCCAATATAGTTGGGAAAAGGCCTATCCTATCCTTCATTGTATACATAACAAGTGTACCTAATCTAATATATAAAATTCTCGTGTCACAGTTTTCGTTGCCATACTCCTCCGAAACGGCTTGATCGATTTTGATGAAATTTTTTGTGCTTATCCGGTATCTATGAGAATCCGCCAACATCTATTTTTCATCCCCCTAAATGTTAGGGGTAGTCCACCCCAAAATTTTTTTTTAATTATTTATATGGCAAAACAACGTTTGCCGGGTCAGCTAGTGTACTAATAAAATCATAAGACGTCAATCAATACGACTGAAAACAACCATGTACAGACGCCAGCACATCAAATTACCTCAACCTGTCTAATTTCTGTAATAGATTTTCTATGTTATACAATAGCAGAAGGTTATTGTTCTATTGGTAAAATTTGACAGATTCGGGTAGGTTGACGTGCTGACGTCTATACCTAATTTTTTTTTAAATTGAAATCTTCAACTAACACTACAAGCGCAGGTAAGAAAAACTCATCGCAATAAATAGTTTCCAGGATTCATATCTTCGTGAGTCGAAGTCAGGCACACTATGGGTCGGCCTGGTCGGTACCCTCGTAATCACGACTTAGTTTACACTTTGAAGTCCATCTTATCAAGTTAAAACTTAAAGTTTCTGAACTAGCTTGAAGCAAGTCCAATACATCTTACGTTGATGGCTTAATCTCACTGTGGGGAAGAAAATCAGTGAATTATTACTGAAATGTTTACAGTCACGATTTTGTGTTAGTATGGGAAGACTTTGGCATTTTTCGTGTCGTGTGTTGTGCTTTGTGGCTTGTGAAATCACATCAGATTTTCAGCAAGTTCTCATTATTGTATGTTCTTGCTTTAAAGATTCATAATAATTTGTCTGATTCATTTATTGGTCTATGTCAAGAACATCTGCATAATACGATTCCTATTTTTAGAAAATTCTAGATATTTTGTTATTTTTTTTGTGACAAAGGATTTGAGGATATAGAAAGGCTGATTAAAAACCTGTACCCCAACAGTTTAGCTACATAAATCTACAATTATGATGTCTGCAGAAGTTAGAGAAAAAACGATTGTCATTTCTCCTCACATAAATTCATGTGGTCCCAATCTACCCATATGCAAAACAGGAACTACAATCAACAAATCAAAGTAACACTATAAGTAATTCACAATTAATACGACAACTCTTCTCGTACCGTCTAACCATTCCTAAATCAGCTTCGATCTACAATAGATCCCTCTTGTGGCCGCCGGCGCACGACCGTGCTCACGATTCAGATTAATCTATCGAAAATCGTTTTACAACATATTATTTATAGAGAGCATGCGCCAGCAATGATCATCAGTCCGTGTGCGTAGGGATGCGCCTCGACGCATTCCACGCGCACCGATGTGTCGATGCGGAAACATCGATACGACGTTATCGATAACGAGATGTGAGTACTCGAGATGTGTTTATGATTAGTCATGTTACGTATGCGAATTGTTAATTAGAATAACGTTTGTGTGTGGGATCAGATTATGTCAGTCTTGATATTATTGATCGATAATGTTATTTAAATAAGGAAGATACTGTGATGGTTGTATTAAAATAACATTTACAATAATTAATGTTCTATCTGCTTATAAAACTAAAAATTTAGTCTTATTACAAACTAAATATTTACAAAAAAGGAGATTAATTAAATTACTTTTATATTTAATCAAAGGTTTAACAATCTCCGACATAAAATATTTAACAGTTCAAACTCACGTCGCTCCCACCTAAAACCATGATTAAAATTCAAAAAACCATTAAAAATTAACACAGTCAAATCACAGCCTTTATTGTCAAAATCGGACGCAATGAACTTGTTCTTCATAACTCGTAAAAGTCGAGTGATGTCGTAAAAATAAAACCGAAAGCATTTCAACTGAAGTCAACAATTAACCCGAGTTTTAATGAAACTCCTGAACTAGCCCCAGCGTCGTGGAATCGCAGCCTATTTTAAAGACATTGAATATTTAAGAGAGCTAATTGAAATGAGCGAGACAGTTTGGAGTGTCGCCAGGATAATTACCTAGCTCCTAAGATGAGATTTAACGTGCCACGCTTAAATGGTTGAAGCCTTGGAAGTCTCTTTTTAAGGGAAAGTTTATTTCCTGGCAATTTTTTTTTGTTAATTAAGTTGGTTGGCAATCATAACTGTTTAGTGAGGTTATAGTGGATTAGGGTGAGTTTAGGGTTAGTCGTTTTTGAAGTTGACGATTTTGTGTATATTTTAATACAGGGCGTCTCACGGCTATGCCACATGGAGGGAAAGTACTCGTACCTTGAATATTGTAGATATAACGTTTTACTGAAAAGACATTATTTTAATTTTAAAAACAATTTAAACTGCATTTATAGATTTTTAAATAATTACATGCCTGAACCGGGAGTCGAACCCGCTACACGAGAAAAAAACTTAACTTGTAGCTTTATCATACCGATCGAAAGGCTTCAATCATAAGGATTAGTTTTTGCTAAATAACATAGTGTCAAGAATAAAGAAGACCATGATTGTTTTTTCTTTTACTTCAGTAAAATGTTCTATCTACAAAATTCAAGATACTTTCCCTCCATGTGGCATAGCCGTGGAACGCCCTGTATACCACTACTGTCTGAGTGAAACAAAGAATTTTTTACTTATCTTAACCTGCGGAATTTCATGAACTTTGAGTGGTAAAAGCTGTGCCGCATGTCATGTGAAATTCATAATGGCTTCTGAGCAAATCATATACTGTGTATCGTCACTGCCCTAAGGTTCCTTCTGGTTAATTGCTCGTGGGCTAAATTTAAATGAATAATGTTAATTGCTAGCAAAATAATAAAGACAGTAAACTAATCAGCATCCTGCTGCCTATGGAAGTCTACAATCAGTCATAAACGAATCGAAAACTGTACCATAACACACATTCTCCCCCACCTTTTGCATTAATCTACAACAGTCATCAAATGAAAAAAAAGATAAACACTCAACGATAGTCGATAAACCTGTCAACAAAAAAAAGTATCGATATCGACACTTCCCATCTCTAAACGTTGTGTGATGTCGAAGGTTGTCGATTCGTGCAGGCCGTGTGCGACCCCCACTTCCGGTGTCCAACTCTGGTACATTTTAATGGACGCCTATTTGTCCGTGAATTCACATCCACCAATTACCTTGTTTGCTTACAAATTGCGTTCGAATCCCGTAATTATGCTGATTCTGAAGTACTGTAAGGGTTGTGTTTGCATTTCTGTGTGTGTGTTTTTTTTTTAACATGTTGGTTGTGTTTTGTGCCTGTTTGGTCGTTCGTTGTTTTTCGGGGATGGTTGTGTTTCAGTTTTCTTGTTGTTGAAAGGGTTATTACTTTACTCAATTGAATGATTGTGTTAGGATTTATTGAAGCATCGTTGTAATTTGTGTAATTCTAAAAATGTTAACTAGGTATCTAAATTTAAAAAAAGTCTCCGAACCACCCCAGTAGGTAGGACCCTGCTCCCACAACAGCAGACCACTATTTCATTTCTAAGACAATAAGTTAGAAAATAAATAAAGGAATAAAAATAATTCGAATTAAATAATTTAACTACCTATTATCTTATCATGACTTAAGTGACATCTATTGAATTTTTAACTCTTAAGATTCAAGATAATAATTTAATTGAAACACTACCTCATTTTTAAAAACAAAACAATAAAGCTATTCGTCGGCCTAATTCGTTAACCTGCTAAGTCCATTTTTGGCAAAATTGACTTTTTGATGCAGTTCGAAAATTCAGCCTAATATCTACCATAGCATTTAAGAAATAACAGCGATATCAGCCTAAAAAGGTGACAAATGCTATGCCCGAAAAACTGCTTTCTTATCACTAGCCAATCTCCACAACGCAAACCTGCTAAATCCTGTTGAGGCCTCAGTTTTGCACTGACAACGTTCCCAAACTCACGTACCGTTTGGGAAAATTGATTATTTTATTTTATTGTTGTAATAATTAATTGATTGTGATACAGAAGCAGTAGTAAAACAATATTTAATAGCTGTCATTAATAATAATAAAATACTTAGGAGTACAACACATACTACAAGACAGACAACACATTATAATAACGTATATTAAAACTATTACTGATAGTTTATGAAGAGTTTAGCATTTTTTTTATCGTGGTAAAATCATCAAATGAGTCCTCCCACCCAAGGCAGGGAAGGAGGGACTGTCAGACTTGTACTGACTAAAATCCACAGTGTCCTTCAATAGCCTTTACATTCCGGGGTCACGGTATTCGTAAGTCCCGCGACCCCGGCAGGCTTTGGTCCTCTAAGGGGGTCCAAAGCCGTCATTGTGCTGACACTCTTTGAGGCGCGCGTGGAACACAACTCGCCGTCGTCCCGGACATGGTCTATGGTCGGACAGCGAGTCGTCCATTACTCGGCGCCCGGATGCCCGCACCTACGGTGGCCGGAAATCGTCTTGCGACGTCCGACGCCGTGGACGTCTACCACTGCGTCTAGGCTGTGAGGTGGACGCTGTACTCTCCCTTACGCGTCCCGCCTCCTCCTTCGCTAGCATGACTGCTTCGCAGAAGGAGCTGACTGCTTCCCATTCCGTCTCGCCCCGCAGCATTGCCTCGACCAATGCCGGGCGCGAGATGTTGCCGCCTATCGCCGTCGTGAGGACGCGGCGCGGCGGTGTTCTGCCTAAGCGGGGCAGTCCTGCACCGTATGCTCCACCGTGTCCTCCGGGCGATCTCGCAGTGGTGACACCCAGTCCTTTCTTCCTTCCCTATCCGACACAGGTACCTGCCGAAACTTCCGTGTCCGATGAGGACCTGCGTCAGGCAGTAGGTGGAGGACGCCGTGACGCCTATCCAGCCTCCTCAAGGAGGGGTCTTACCGCTGCGATTGCAGCGTGCCAGGACCTTGGTTGCAACAATCGCTCCCTCCATACTGCCGTGAGATCGCGCCGGAGCTCTTCCCTCCGCGCTTCGAGAAGTCGAAGCAGCGCGGGTTCGCCCCAACGATGCGCCTCCAAGCGCCACTCATAGACGCGCTGGAGAGCCGTCGCCTACAGATCCCAGGGCAGTAATCCGGCAAGGAGGTTGGCCGATTCGCCGGTGATCGTGTGGTATCCTCGGATCATCCGTACAGCCATAAACCTCTGGCAGGAGGCGTTTGGCCCGCTGAGACTGGGCAGGAGTCGCCTGAGGGCGGTTGCTGCCCGGTTCAGCTTTGGGGCCAAATACAGGAAGTGCTCCCTGAAGTTCCACTGGCTGTCGAGGACGAGTCCCAAGTACTTCATCGTTCTCCCGAAGCCGATGCGAACCCCTCCCACCGATGAAGAGTTCAGCTTAGATATTTTAATCCGGTTTCCTATTAAAGAAGACTGATTGTAAATTTTTAATATTTTGATTACTGATTGAATTCGTTTAACTGCACAGTTAAAATAATTATCTATACACCATTAATACCATTAATTTACCATACTAAAAAGTTAAAAAAACTGCTAAGTCCTCAACCAAATTGAAACTTCACTTCGAAAAACTGCTTAATTATTGTTTTCCTTAATTTTGTAAAATGTGTTTAGGTTTTGTTAGATATTATGTTTTTAAAATATCAAGAAAAAATATATACGCCAACGGGATTTTCAAAATTTTGATTGCTAAACTAATAAAGATATTATTCAGTTTTTTCTTCGTCCTGTAAACTTTGCAAAAACGTATTTAGCAGGTTAACGAATTAGGCCGACGTATTGTCAAACAGACAGGCAAAGCGAATGCGATCCGAATCCTGACATATAGAAAAACGAAAGCGGTCCGATAGTTTATGTGACAGGCTGCAAACAATTTCATACATTACAAACAAAAACGCTTCGCTTCGCCTTTCTGTTTGACAATAGCAATTAGGGTAACGTTACTGGTAACAAATTGGATACGCAATCGAACCAAAATTACCCTTTTTCCTAGCAGTCTACCCGGGGCAATTGGACCACAGGGTATCTGTAACCTGTGGTGACAGCTAAGCAGTCTCCTTCATACACAAGGCGACGTAAGGGTGTGTCCACACTGGAAGCCTAGCGCGGCGGCGCGGCGGCGGCGGCGCGGCGGGCGTGATACGTGTCCACACTGCCGATCAAACATTTGTTTTTGTTGCGGCGACTTCAGGTGTTGCAAACCGGTTGTACCTAGTAGTTTCTATTAATCTTGTTAAGAAATTCTTTTTTTTTTATATAGGTTATTTAGGATTGTATACAACTAAATTATCAATCATTCTACATTTTTCCACTCAAGTAAGGTAAAAATAATTTAAACATGTACAAAAACATCCAACGGTATTACTTTAGTGCACGTTCTGGTAACTAGATGGCGCTACTAAAAGACCACCGCGCCAGGTTAGTCACTTCAGTGTGGCCACGAGCGGCGATTTCATACGTTTAATATTATCGCGCCCGCCGCCGCCACCGCGCTAGGCTCGCAGTGTGTTTGAGCACTATGTCTCCGATACCGTACGACTTTGGCATTCATAAACGCGTCTCTATACGAACCTCTATGGATTTGTATTGCGATAGTCGTTTAGATACCAAAGTCGTAAGGTATCGGAGACTTGCGTTGCGTTGTGTACGAAGGGGAAAAAAGTTTTTACTGTGTTCCGTCGGTGCGCAGGAGTTTCAGTTATTTCTGGGTAAGCTCGCTCTATGTTAAGCCTTATCTTTGCTCCTGAGTTGGTTTATTGGTTACATTACCAGTTGACAGTGTTGAGGACGAAATTTTCGTTCGATGCTTTGTAATCGTTTAATTATAGTCATTAATTGGAACGAAGTTCCTCATCGCGCATTGCGAAACGGCTAGACGGAAAAAATTAAGACGAAAAGTTGTAACGACACTTTTTTAAGCTATTGTAAGCCATGCGGCGTGCGCATGTTTCTCTGTCTGTCTCTCTCTCTCTCTCTTATAACAAGCAAGCCAGATATTTTCGTTTCGTCTTTCTATTTCGCATTGAACAGTGTGGTGTCCCGACGATTATTTTTGTTGAGTGTATATGTTATAGGCAATGTGTATAATCCGGCATTGTATAGAATGCCTAGGCTTTATATGTATATATTGCCTAATACGTTCAGGCAATGTATATAATACGATTCATTTCATACATTGCCTAGGTATTGTATAAAATGCCCAAAGCGCATCAGGAATGTGTATAATGAACGACCACGAGAAGGAGACACGTGTGTGCGGTGTGCGGGACTAGCCAAACTTTGTGACCGCCTTGAGTATAGTCGCGAGTCCGAACTTCCGCATGATACAGTCGAGTGGGCAATACGTAATCAAATGAAATGTGAATGTTTCTCTTCGAATCTAACCTGTCCGTGTCGGGGTGCTCCAAGTTCCGAGCTCGCTCTTGCATCCTAGGTCAACTAAGTCACTGATTACTACCTACCAAGGTGGCTCGACGGAGCCCCGCTTCGCTTAGGCTCCTACGTCTGGGTGGTTGCTTTTCCCCTTCTAACCTAACCTGTCCGTGTCGGGGTACCCCAAAGTCCCGAACTCGCTTCGCTCGCTCTTGCATCCTAGGTCGAAAAACTGATTACTACTTATCAAGGTGGCTCGACGGAGCCACCGCTTCTCAGATGAGAAGAGATAAAATGTAAATGTTTATCCGAAGGCAACTGCTATGTGAGAAACGCTCTCTACGCAAAAACTCGTATGTACTTAGGCATACAAACCAATAGAACACATGTCTTATCGCTGTCTGCTAATGAAAGTTGAAATTAGGATAGCTCTCAAAAGATCAGTACCTAATATATCTAACTAAATCATAGAGAAGAAAAATCGATTACATACATTGCCTGTACTTCAACTGGCATTCTATACAATGCCTAGGTATTTTATACATTTCCTAGGTAAAGTGTAAAATAGTTTAAACATTGAACATCATTTCATACATTGCCTGAACGACCCCGGCATTTTATACATTTCCTAGGTATTGTATAGAATGCCTGCATTGTACACATTGCCTATAACATATACAGTAAATTCGTTCCATCCGGGTGTCCCTCGACACCTCTCAAGTTTTTTAATATTCCTTTTTGTTTTAAGTTATATTAATAGGTAAATTCGTCAGGGCAAACTTATTTATATAAAGTATAACAAAATATAGGTAAGTAAGAATTCAAATGTAAATACAGTCAACAATACTAATCGGAACCGACATTTATAATATACACACACCACATTTCAAACGAATAGAAACCATGACTCAAAAAACACATAACACTAAAAGATACTTTACTAACACTACCGATCGAATATACGTACATCGCTTAACCATTACTTGGACATAGAAAATGCCTTTAAATACTGTTCGAAATAAATCTTTGCCCACTACAACTTATTCCCAAGCTCCCCTTTCACGTCTCGATGTGGTCATTGGAACATACAAATCGAGTGTAAGACCATAATTGTTAATTTCGAGCAAAATGCCCGCAATAGCTTTCAAGTTGCTCTAACTAACGATCCTATTGCTAGATGCCTATCGGGTTTCTGGGCATAGTACCTGGTCGGTTGCACTACAGGGTTAACCGGCGGTTTAAGTCTGGATTAAGGTTAGATTTAAACTGAGGTTTAGACAGTGGTCGTATCTCAAACTAAGAAGAAGAGATATCATTTAATAATGATGAACAAAAAAAAACTATATCAGTTTATCAATCTTGATGGACTAGACATTTGTGTTAGAGAGGAGACCACGTATGGGCAAACTTAGTATGGGACGCCCTGAGACACGGTGGATCGATGATTTGTAGAAGGTTGCTGGATGGACGTCTATCCGCTGCCCAAGATTGGGTTGATTGGCGCTCTTTGGCTTACGTTCGTGGACAACAATTGGTGGATATTATCAAAATATTTAACGTTTATAACGTATTCATTTTTTATAAAATTTGTTCAAAATATTGAACAACGATATTTTATTATTCAAAAGAAACACATAGCCAAGATAGTTACTACCTCCAGAAGAGATTAGAATAGTCACATTTAACAATGCCATTTATTTGTGCTTGTCCTACCACAGACATACTAGTATCTGTTACGTTATTATTATGTCTGTTTTTATTACTTCTCGACTTATCTTTTTACAGATTTTGGCAGAAATCCAATGGCCCACATAAAATTATTTCTCAATATAGTTATTTTTTGCATCGAATAATAAAAAAAAAATCGAAATATCAAAATCGAAACTGGAACATACAAGCTAGATTTTGTGTCAGATAATGAACTCATGAGTTTCTGTTACTTTTTTGTTTTTCAGTTTCACCAGAAAAAGCCAGCAGTTTCCTCATAACCGACAAAATGGAAAAATCGGGTAAGAACTTGATGGAACTTCTCTATCAATCTTTGGTTATCTCTAAAATCTGTGGTTATCTCTATGATAACCAAAGATTTTCTTATACAATTGTTAACCTCCGATTATCCTCCACAGTGCAACCGTCCCTAAAAATGCGAGTACATAATGCATGCGTACACGACGCGACGCACAGATCGATGGATCGTATCGAATCGATCCGCACAAAGGATCGGGTCGTGATCATGATTGCGTTACGTTGGAAACTTTCGCCGTTTATGTAAAGTTTAGTTTTGTTCCCTTTGGTACGTGGAGCGCTGAGATATTGTTGGCGTTCTTGCGACTGTGTGAGGTCGCTGTGTTAATTGTGTGGAGTTGGCTTGTAATTTGGTATTGGCGTTTGAAATGTGAGTTTTTTTTTTTTGTGAATAATAATTTTTCTCTAGGCCTCAACCAAGCAAATACGAGGGCTAAGATGGAGCGACCTCACTCAGAAAGAACTGGAAAATTTGCGCGGTGATGGATCTGGCCTATCCCCGACAGGATGGCTGTCACCGCAGCCGCGCAGGTTACAAATAATCTGTGGTGACGTTGCCTGGAGTGGCAGCACGAGTTGCATGTTAAAAAAACATATCTCCAGCATATTATGCATCTTTTTTCCGAGATCCCGAGCGGTGGGGTTATATTCTGCATCGCAGCCCCTTACTGTAAAGTTTTACCCGACCACAGCGAAGCAACAAGATCTATTTCAATGATTTTCTCAAAATGATTTGAATATTCTACGAAAACTTTGTGTAACAGTGCCATATCGACCCAAACAGTCCTACCATAACATTCGATCAACCCAATCTCAGTTTACCCTCAAGCGATAATAACTTCAAACCTATAGATAAAATATTGAAGCTATTTCTTCACCTAGAGAACGTTATTAGCGCGTTTACTAGACATTTTGAATTTTACGTTCGCACCTTGTACGATAGGTGTCGCTTGCGAGTTTAATTTATTAGATAGACTAGAAATAGGAAGTGTTAAATATGAGAAAAGTGGTAATAACTTTTGAACCGTAAATGTAGCACCTTATGGTCCAAGAGGTAAAAGATTGGAAGTGACCTATCCCATGCCCCAGTTAAAGTTTTTCGACGCTTTCCGGGACACCCTGTATATAGCATAAGGTGCAGCATCTCATGCTATATAGGTACATGGTGTAGCAGCTGCAGCAGTCATTCATCATGTTGCCAATGCTGGGACACAGGCTTCCGTTCTGAGAGAGGGAGTGGGCTGTGGCACCATGCGGATCTAATGCGATGTGAATGTGAGTAGCTGGACCAAAACGGAGTTAAAAGTAGTGGCGTGATTAACTTCTACCAGAGCCTATCCGTTTTGTGCCCGAAAATAAAACTTCTGGATGGTTCTTAAAAGCCTTTAGTGCTCGCAGCTTGTCCTTAGTCAATAAGCTCGTTACAGTTTTTATCATTTTAGCCAGGGATCACTAACTGCTGGGTATAGCCCTTCCCCCTTTGAGTCAATCTTCTCGGTTCTGCAGACTTAGCAATATTCCAAATGATTCACTTCGTGAATGAATAATGCAATGACGGCAATGACGTTTGCTGGGAATTCACGTAGTGAATCATTTAGTACTTTGCTAAGTGGTCGTTTTAAGCCCGCTGTGCGTCCTTCATACATTCTGTTCCTCGCAATTTTGACGATATCAACCCAATGCGCTTTTGGAAGTTCCTGGCGTTTTTGGATGAAACTTACCCACTATTCTAATTTTTCCAGTTCTACTGATTTTAAATCGTGTAGCTGCACTAGTGTAGGTATAAAATCTTGACCCATGCAAAACATTTGCGCTGGTTTAAGTGTTAAACGCGAGCTTTAATCCTTCAACTAAAGTATTAACACACAAATCATAATATTGCCTTGAAACGCATGCATATTCAACGTTGTTATGTCATCGATCGACAGAACTGGATATAGACTGTATTCTATTATTATTATAATATAGATAATATTGATAGTTTGTTGTCAATGGACCAATCACGAGTTTAACGAATGAAAATAAATACTGAAGGCATAGTTCATGGCTCTGTACACATGTCTACACATCAAGCTATACAAAACCAGTTTAAGCCGATCGTTGAATATGCGGAAGACCATACAAAGCGAGACCACGGTAAACTGGTTTTGTATAGCTTGATGCGTAGCCGTGTGTACAAAGTGTGGAGTGCAAAATTTTTTTTAAACCTTGCCCCAGACTAGGAATTTCTTATTCTTATCGTGGGTGCGTTTACAAAAATAGAACTCACAAACACAAACACCCAGACCCGGAACAACTACTTACGGATCATACAAATATTTGTTCCGTGCGGGGATCGAACCCGTGACCCGCTGCTCAGCAGTTGATCGCTCGGCCACTGCGCCAACTGTGTCGTCAATATTGTGAAGGAAGAGGGTGATTTTTTAGTTAGTAAGAGTTAGTATCATAATCCCTGGGGTGCTAAGACAGGAAACCTCCACGTGCGCCCGTGGACTGGAGTTCCCTCTCGGATACGTCCGGGGGGAAGACCAGTTTTTCGGGCCGGTGCACCCCGGGCAAAAACTCTTCCTTAGGCACTGTGTGCCTAAGGGGTCTCTTTGTCCGTATGCGAATAGCCTGTCGGGTGGACGCTCCAACGCGTGTCCCTCTGATTAGCAGAGGGCACAGCGGCGGAGCGGGCTTGCGGACGGTGAGTAATGGGTAGCTCGCCGTTCGACCAAGGACCAAGCCCGGGTCGGTGGCACGTCGTGTCGTGTTTCGCGCGTGCCTTCGGGGAGTTGTCAGCAAACTGACGGGGCCCCTTATGGGGCCAAATGCCTGCTGGGGTCGCGGGTTTTTCTTAACCCAGGATACCGTGGCCCCGGAACGTAAAGGGCATCCGAAGGAACACGGGTGGATTTCTTCCGCCCAGGGCGGAAGGACTCATTTGATGATTTTACCACCTAAAAAAAAAAAAAGAGTATCATAATCCCTTCCGCTCCACAGACTCCTAGACCTCATCATCATCATCATCAGCCTATAAATGTTCCCACTGCTAGGACACAGGCCTCCTCTCTGAGAGAGGAAGTGGGCCATAATCCACCACGCGGGCCCAGTGCGGGTTTGGTGGATGTCACATGTCTTCGAATTTTTGATTCTAGGACATGCCGGTTTCCTCACGATGTTTTCCTTCACCGTTTTGAGAGCAGTGGTGATGAAATAAATTACACAAAGTAATGCGCCTGACTGGGTTCGAACCCACGACCTACAACACGTAAGTCGGGGCCGATACCACTGGGCCACCACTGCTCTCGTTTCTCCTAGACCTAGTTTCTGGAAAAAGAGATAAAGAGTACGTTTCTTGAGTTAGGTTTGGATCCTGTTAGTCATTTCTCAGGAATAGCATTTGCCAATGGTAGATGGAAACGAGACCGCTGCTCCTTGATTTCGGGAATTCAACAAAGGCACATTTATTTACCGTACCGACATATCCATTCTCCAAGAGCTCGGTATCAAGCAGCGTCTGTCAGCTACGGTCCAGACTCGAATACTTCTGTTCTTTGGTCACGTGTCCCGGAGAGGCAACGACTCTATTGAGCGGATTGTTGTCCAGGGGAAAGTAGAAGGCACGAGAGCACGCGGCAGGTCACCCATGTGATGGACTGAACAGATCAAGTCTGCTGTAGGTGGTCCGCTACCTCAGTGCACAAGAATTACAGCCGACAGGGAGGGGTGGCGTCGCATTATGAGGCGACTTATGGCAGCACGATGTCTCGCTGCAACATGCTGACCACGACCACTCTGTCAAGAGTGAATAGACGAAGAAGAACATTTATTTATTCTCTTTACTCGTAAACTGAGGCTGCAGTGTTCCGCTCTGCATACTTATTTTTAGGAATAAGTATAGAAATAATGTTATCCATAACTTAAGACTTGGTTTTCTTTTACGCTAATGTCAACCGCGTAAGTGTTTACGTCAATAAGAAATACATATGACGTACGCGTCGCGTCACACAAAGTATTCTACGCAAGACCGACGAATTTAGCTTTAAAACTATCGACAGTTCTCGTCATCACGTATGTCAAGATTAAAATAACCCTCAAACAAAAACGTTAGGTCACTAAAACAAGATCAACTCAAGCTTGGGAACCTCACTATGAAAATCCGTATCCGTGACGGAACCGCTCGAGTGTGAACAGTGTGTTAAATGTAAAGAACCCTAAAAAAAGTTTAGTTTTGACATCATTTCACGTCGATCAACCGCCCGATGAATAACGCGGTCCGACGGCGAAAGAAAAAAAAAAGAACCTCTATTCTGAATGCGACTCATTTTATGAATGAAATAAGATTTTTTTTCCTACGGAACCGCGACAAATACGTGCTTTCCTTTCTCGGCCGTCTGAGGCGACGTGCATTCATTTTCGATTAGTTTTTTAATTCCGTTTTGATCTATCACACTTTTTCTTGCAACGTGAACTCAACCCTGCGGCTGCGGGTCTAGGGTATAAATTGGTTGGTTGGGAGCTTTTTTTATAAGCGCATTTCGTAGGTTTCTTTGAGAAGTAAGTCCGTCGCAGCGACCGCTTCAATGTAACGCTCTGTACACAGATGCGGTCTGAGTAACGAGAAATTATTTGTAGGGAGTGATTTATTAGCGGGATTAGAGATTTTGCGGGATACAGTATAAATGGTGGAGATCGAACGGAAGGCTATTTTGTAGGACTTGTATTCATGTATCGAGCTATGCATGGTGTAATAGGTTTTCATACAAATATTGTATGATTTAATGCTTGCAACCTGCCAGATGTAATTTCACTTATTAGATGGAACTTTCTGTATGTACAGTTAATGGGATACTTACGTCTTTTACGGATTGATTTAGTATCAATTGCTACGGAATGAAGTCCTATTTATTTCACTTATATTACGTAAAAGAACCATGCTGAATCCGATTGTGAATTGACTATGATTTCCTAAATCAGTAACTGTCATATTTGTACCGTCCGTATCTATTTTGATGAGATTCTTGAACTTACTACTGTCCAATTCATTTATTGTACGTCGCATTTACTTACAAGTTCTTTTTTTTAATCCATCAACGAAACCTCCTCCATTATTTGTTATTAACCAGCATCGCTTTTCTCTAAACAATCAATAGAAAAATATTCAATTCAAACACTTCTGAGTCATCCAATCAAAATGATTCAACACCTCTTAACTACTGTACTTTCATTGAAATAAAAACAAGACGGTAGTCAATATCCATGTGGTAAGACCGGAGGCATCCGGACGCAAAAACTGCCGGATTTCGTGGGAAGTCCATTACACGATTACGAGGGCTATAGATAGAGGGCTCTCGTAAGCTACCGATGGTCGGATGGGCCGAAGCCGACGGTGTGGTGATCCGTTAGATCAGTGTTGCAGTTGCAGGGTTAGATGGGATGGTATGTAATTATAATTTTGAGGCACTTTAAATAACTGGTGCTGGGAGAAAATGGCAATACGTACTTTATCTATGATGTCGATAGAAATCTGATGAAATATTTGTAAAAAAAAAGTTTCAACTAATTAATTTTATTTTGAGTTTTAATGTTTGTAAACGTACACAGTAGAAAATCATAGCATGGAGCAACGATACAATCTTAACCTTAGGGTCGTAGTTTTACGATTTTCAGTATTTTTTTTATTTCACGCTGTGCCTAGTTGTCCACAGGTACAACTGTCCCTTTTGTGGGAAGGTCCATTATACGATTAGAGGGTTATATGACTTGGGCGATGGACCGATGGACCGACTCGTAGCAGTAGCACGGTTAAGTAGGGTCTTTTTTTGGTTATGCATATTTAAATAAAAAGTATTGTGTAAAGAAAAATTCTAAGAAAACATAACTGGTGTCAACAAATCAAACTAAGATACGAGTACCTATCTTTTCTACATAAAAAAGGAATAAGTTTTTATTGAATTCGATTCGATAAATGCTTAGTATGTAATGATTATCATGATGTGATGGTTAACGGTTTAAAAAAAAAGAGAAAAAAAGCGTTAGTCAAATTCAGAACACAAAATACCTACTTAAGTATTATTATGTAAAAGACAATGTTATTAAATAACGTGTAAATGAGTAGCTAACAAGTTAGGTATAAAAACTTACAATTTGCTGTAACGTAACGTAACGCAATTTGTGACACTTTCAGGCAGGTCAACGTCCTCACGAAAACTAATATTTACTAAATAAATGACTTGGTTTCACTTGCATACATACAACAATGCACACACATAGATTGCACTGCAATTCATCAGACACTATAATAATAGAACCATTATAGATCTTTTGAAAAGGTATTTTAATCGACGACCAGTTACCTACACCGATAAGTACTTTTTTGCATACAGTGTGAAAATGTGAGACAATTTCAATTTTGCATGAAACTGTTTTTTTTTTCTGGAGTTCTTATTTGTAATAAACCTCCTGCAGACACACGCGATTAATCGCGCGGGGCGACATGTCGCAGTCCATTCGCAGTACATTTAGAGTGTAAATTAGCTTGGCTCGTTGTCGCAGCGCGATTAATCGCGTGTGTCTGCAGGAGGCTTTCAATACCTACTTTGTGCATCAGCATAATCAATCAACCCATAATGTTCCCACCGCTGGGACATAGGCCTTCTCTCTGTGAGAGGGATTTAGCTGTAATAAACCACGTGGGCCCACAGCAGTTTGGTAGTTATCAGATGCGCCAGCGCGCCATATTACGTGGCTATATTTGGTCCACTTCCTTTATGAATTACAGAACTGATTTTACGTGTATTTTATGTATGTTCAATTGTCCATTTGGTCCATATATGCCCATTTAGATGGAGAGGTTTAAAAATTATAATTGAAAAATTTAAAAAAAAATCTTGACAAATGTTGTACAAATGTACAAATGTTACAAAGATAAATGATTCCTTCTGAAGCAGGCTAAAAATGAGATCTAATTGAATCGAGATCAACTTAGAATAGAATACAATGGCATAGTATCTAAACATGACAGAATGCCAAATCAAATAACAAAACATGTAATTTCAGAGTCATAACGTGCTCTGAAATCTGAAATCGCTTCACCCGTTCCGCATAACCACATTCGTCTGAAAAAGAAAGAAAACTAACAATATTAAGCCTTTCACACCTTGCCCAACAAATAACTGAAAAACCTACTTAATAAACCTGTAATTCTTACGTAACTGATAATATAGACCTTTCACGCTTAATAATTAGGTTTTTAATCATATAACATTGTCATCAATTCATCATATTATAGAATTCTTTTGTGATTCTGTTTAGGGGTCAACGAACCGTTACGTTGTAACTATTATTATCCAATCTAGAGTTCTGATAAGTTCTATTTTTAGAATGAAGAATGTTCATGTTTCGTAACATTACATTTTCATTATCTGAAGACATCTTGTTACGGGCACGCCGCGTTCGCGACGGTAAAACCCGTCTTTGAGGAGTGGCTGGAGAGGCGTCACGGCGTCTTCACCTTCCACTCGACGAAGGTTCTACTAGACACGGACGGTTAGGGAGGGAGGTTCCCGTGTCTGATTGGGAAGGATAAAACGCCTAGGTGACACCACTGCGAGGATCGCCCGAAGGACACGGTGGAGCACACAGCTGTGGTGGAGCACATGGTTCAGGTCTGCCCCGCTTGGGTAGAGAACTGCCGTGTCCTCATGGATAGTAGTAGTAAAATCATCAAATGAGAACGGACACGGACTACCAAACTCATACTGACTAAAATTTACGGTGTTCTTTCAATTGCCCTTTCCCGCCCTGTGAGTCAAGAAGTGAATATGTTTGATAGCGAAGCTACAACATTTACTATGAAACCAACCCCCGGGGTCGCGGGACTAACGAATTACGATTACCCCGGAACGTGAAGGGCTATTGAAGGACACCGTGGATTTTAGTCAGTACGAGTCTGACAGTCCCTCCCTCTCTGCCCTGGGTGGGAGGACTCATTTGATGATTTCACAACGCTAAGAAAAATGAAAGCAACCCTAAAAGATCAAAAAAAAGTTTTTCATAAAACAAAATGCAATATTTTTCCTTTGACAATGTATGAAACACCTGATCTTTCAAGGTTGGTTTTAATAGTAAAAGTTTTAGTATAACCCTGATACATCAGTAATCTTACAATAATATATAACAACTACCATTTGCCACCGATCCACCTCAAACTTTACTCCAAATACTCTGCCCCCAATCCGTAACATCCCACAATAGTATCCCTCTTTCTTCACTTACTATCAGTTCAACAACCAAGTGTGTCCGATTACTGACGACGCCATTACGTCTCGATCATTCGACTAGAACATTTTCCGATCGCCAGTTGCATTCCCCTACAGAAGTTAACTAGAACATAGGCGTCGGTAATTATAAGCGACAAAAAAGTCGTGGCGACTGATTGCTTTCGCAAGATGCGACAATGGAGCATGAAATGAGCTTCGTCGAGCCACCGCGTTACGCATCGTTCGTGTGGAGGTACGAGTGGTTTTCGGAGTCATGTCGATTGAAAGGTATGTGAGATACGATCGAGAAACGTTCTGAGAAAATCTGTATGGATCATTTTTGGAGGTTACCATGGACTTAATAATAATAATTTAATATTAACAGTAATTTATTTTTGAACATTAAAGTGACTCGGAACTTAATCTACTGAAATATCTTTCATTCATTATTTTTTCTTTTATGTAATCAACTTTGAACTCCACCAATAAGATGGACAGACGACCTTATAAAGGTCACCGGAAGACGCTGAATGAAGGTCGCTTCCAACCGGTAAATGTGGAAATCTAAAGGGGAGGCCTATGTTCAGCAGTGGACGTCCTATGGCTGAGATGATGATGATGAGGAACTTTGAACAAGAGATGCGTCTTTCTAATTCTGGTTGTCTGAGAACCATGAAACACACACTTAATCTTTCATCATCATCAACTTTTAGTCAATATCGGTTTTAATACTGTTAGAGTACGATTGCTATTTTCATCTAGTGTAGTTACACCAAACATGTCAGCTAGTGACGCGAAATGGATATCTTACTATCCAGTACTTATTGGATTGTGGAGGTCAGATAGATAGTCGCTCCATGTAAGGTACTGATTGCTGCATCTAGTTAGACTGGAAGCTGATCCCAACATACTGATATTGGTACATCGGTACCTGCCAAACGAATTTTTGACGTGACAACGTCTTATGATTCGATGGAGCCGGCTGCACGCACGAAAAAACATGATGTCATGCGGCGTTACCTCGCCCTGAGGCGTTCCAATTTTCAATTGTTTATAGCAACGTAAGTACAGTATTTTCTTACGAGTGTGACATTGTCACGTTCAACTATCGTCAGTAAATCGACTTTACAGACAACCGATTTTTTATTAGGGTCGAGTTGCCTAAGTTGGACCGGTTCGTAATTTGTACCACGTCAAAATCTACCAAACCATAATGTTTAGTTTTTAATTAGCAACATTAAAAAGCAGTGCTTACCAACATTACGCAATGGCAGACATTTTGGATGCAATGACATAACAAAGTGCAGTGTAGTAAACAAAAATAATTATTACGGCGTCGTGATCTTATTTTATGGCTGTTTACCTAAGGATTTGTTGTCGCAACGGTAAGTACAAAGAAATGATTATGTATGTTTTTGGAAAGTATGCATATTAGTCTATTTTTTGATAATATAATTTTATATTTAGCATCTCGAGGTTATGATACCGGCTCGTATAAAAATAAAACTTAGTGGATGCCTTATTTGTACCGGGTAGGGTAATCCTAAAATGTACCGGTACAATTTAGGTGTATGATGGTTCTCCAACACGTTTGTTAACTAGATTGAAATATTTTCAGATGTCTGGAGAGAATAAAAAGTATTAGGGACGCAAGATGCAAGCAAATGGTTTCACGAAACATGTGGAGACAACCCTGATATTTGTATAATAAAATGCTGGAAAAAGAAAAGAGTTGACTAACCTTTTCTTTTCAAATAACTCTTGTCTTTTCTTGTCTCAAACTTTATAAACAATTATTAAGAATTATAAAGATGTACAAGTATGTTCCTATATTCAAATCACAAGGCTGATTTTAGTTCATAATTAAAATTAAAGGAAATAAGAGGAACCTTAACTATTATTATTATACAAAAGTTTTATTTTATTCTTGTTGTTGATTCAAACTTGATTTTCAGTACATAAGTTTATTATTAATATTAAAACTTTATGGTTAATAATTTTTATATAGATAGGTATATAAAGGAAAGGCTGCTTTTAGTTAATAAGAAACACTTGAATGTCGAAGTACAATTTAGGATACCTATGGTACAATTAAGGAAACCGGTTTCCTAAATTGTACTTTCTAAGACTTTTTTTAAAACTTAATTTTCATGTAGTTTTTTCATACTTCTTCATTATCTAGTAATAAAAAATGAACACCAATAGAACAACCTTTTTATTTCTAGTAATAGAATCCTCACAAGATATATAGTTTTTGTGAAAACTTGTAAAGTTCGTTAACTGGTACAATATAGGCAACCTTACCCTATACTTTTTCGCAGTTTTACATCACGTAATATTAAAGTGTTCCATAGTAGGGGCAACATTATCACAACAATTGCTAACCTAAAACGCTAACGCTCTTTCTAAACATACAACGAAATTAATTTCCTCAGGTTTTTATAACTAAACCTCAATGGAACACACACTGTATTACATAGTGATAGTACCTACATTCATCGACGCAATGGTTGGTAAAATCGATAGTAGAAACTTTAGTCATGGCTTCTTTATTTTCAGTTTTTGTGTTTAAAATTCTCTTTGTATCTATCGCAAAAAAATAAGTGAATTACTAAAAATAATTATTGAAAATATGAAAAAGGTAAAATAATGAAAATAGAAGATGAAAACGACATGGTTGCATTATCTAAAGATAACGGCTAGCTTGAATCCTCCACAAATTCGGATCGTGCGGTTCGGACGATAGACTATAATTTAGTTCACTTTATGTTTTTACCATTTTTATACAAAATTTTATGACGTTGTGATATAGATGATGAAATGTTGATGACAGGCCATCACCCGGAAAAAAACGAAAGAGGCATTGTTACTTCACTAACATCCTTCAAAGTTTAAAACAGTAAATCTGTTCCGCCACTTTTTTCACAAGGATCTCATTGATTTAATCATTCCTAATAAAACGCTTATCATTCCTAACAAACGCTAACTTTTTTTTTGTTTCAGGCGAACCCATCACACTATTCCCAAACCACTGCTACTCCTGCAAGCCAGAATCAACAGTGGCAACCACCAGAAAAGCGCTGAGACAATGAAGCTCGACGTGTCTCGGAGAATGATTTTACCTGTCTTGAATCCTGCAATGACATTAATCAGAAAAGAATAGTGGAGGAGTAGGCAAAACACGTAGTTTTCACTACACACAAAACGTTTCTAGAAAATATCTTTTAGAAGATAGTCTCTTTGTCAGATTAGCCAAAACATGGTACCCAGTAGTTTAGTAGGTGCCTCCATACCTATGACTATCTATACCCTACAAAACATGCAACACAAGGCCTAAAGGGACATTTGCGTATTCGAACGGTGAGTGAAACTGGCATAAATGTACAACTGATTATATGTGAATGGCTCAATCAAGGCTCTCGTTGCACAAGGCGTTATGTCGATATGTTTTGACGTGTCCAAGTCCGACGGTCGCCAGTTATACGTTAGTCAATTGCTACAATTATGCCGAGAAGTGTGTCAAGTGGTAACTGAAGGGGAGAGTGGGGGTGAATGGAACAAAACATGTGCTTGAGTAAACAATTTGATGTTTATAAGAGGTGGTTCGTTAATTGTTGTGGGAAGAGTATGTTTAATTAGGGTATTAAGTATTTTGTTAGATGAAAATCATTTTAGATGGTTAACCTAAATCGTGATCATGAACTTTTGAAATTGTGAATTGTGTGTTCTTTTTTATCAAAAGAGTACTCGTAAATGAAAAAAACAGTAAGTAGTTGACTATCATACATTATTTAAAAATCGTTTATTATAAGCCGGAAAACTTCTACTGCTAAACAAATGCCTCCCCCTTGACTCGAAACTTAAAATATATCGTACAAATTGAAGTTTCATAAATGTTAGTGTTAGACTACTCTTCTTGTCTTTACTTTGTACGTTCATCTTTTTATTTTATCGTTATCTATCTTTTTTCTGACATACTGATGTGCGCTTATTGCGTCATGGAATCAGTTTTCCTGTCCCTGACTGTTGCCAAAAAGACATGACCATTGTTATTTTATATCTTTTCTTAGCAGTAGCATGGTATAAAATAACAAAATACCTATATAACTTATCACTAAGTTTAAACATTTGGCAGTGCTGTACGAAACTATTTCTTTAACTCTTAATTATCTTCATAAAATTAACAGTATCGACAAATATCATTGCACTGCACAAATAATATCACTTCCTGTCCTAACACAACGGTTCAATTCCACCCCACTCTCCCCCCTCTAGTAGCAAATTCCGCCCTTAGCCGACGCACATGTCTATTGCCTATCATTACAAAAGTATAAGCTCATTACAAGATTATATATAATTCTGCACATATGTTGTATAATGTGGATATAAGGCCTACTTATAGAAGAGAAGCAGTTAGTGGTAACTGAGAATTAAAAGATTTCTAATGATTAAGAAAGTTGTTTGAGTAATTGAGTGTGTGGAATGGTAATTATTGTTTGTATTTCTCTTTTTTATAGGCTTTAATAGTTTTATTTACATTGTATTAAAATGGATCATCTGGTTTTTGACTTCCGATGACCATGTGCATGTCAGCTTGTGTGCTTAAGTGTTCGTAAAAATGTTCAACTTTTTTTAGAGGTTGCTGCCGATTAATAGATTCCCTTACGTATAAGGGAATATATTCATCGGCAGCGGCAGCAAATCTATTAAAGCGACATTTATTCATATTAAGCCTCCTGCAGACACACGCGATTAATCGCGCTGCGACAACGAGCCAAGGTAATTTCCACTCTAAAAATACTGCGAATGGACCGCGACATGTCGCCCCGCGCGATTAATCGCGTGTGTTTGCAGGAGGCTTTATTCGCAGATTAGTAGGATATTATATTATTCAAAATTATTTTGTACATAGGGGACCTATGATAGATCGTAGGTATTAGTGCTGGCACGTTTGTTTTTGGCAAACAATAAAATAAAATATATCTGTAAAGTCCTTTTTTTAAACGCCAACACGCCCACAAAACTTAGACATACACTTAAATCCACTTAATTAATCTCTTCACTGTAAAATCAAACTTAAAACCGTTTGCGTAAAATAGGTACAAAACCCTACTTTATCAATAAAACTACACATCATCCTTATCATCGATCTGGAACATCCACATGCATCCAAGCTACCATTACATCGATCCGAACAAGGTAACCGATTCATAAACGATCGACAATCGACTCCTGCGCAACCGTTGTTTGTCAACCAGTCGCGAGTTGTTGACAAATTGACACGTTCTACTTGACACATTGTCATGATGTCTAGATTTAGAGGTTTTATTGGACAGTATGTTTTAAAATTTTAGGATTAAAGTCTAGTTTTCAATGTTTATGTTTTTGTAGGCATTGATTGATTTTGATTGGTGATCATAGATGGTGTTAGACGCTGTCAACTAGTCTTACAGAACTAAGTAGCGGTAGATTTTAGTTCTTTCATTATTGGGTAGGCAAAGCTTGATATAAACAAGGATCTTTCCCTGTAAAACAACAAACATAATCATAATACATTACACAGTTTCACCTCTGTAATCCCCGAAAGGTTAGGAAAGATGAGTAAAACAAAGCTTTCATTAATTTAGCTAAACATTATCAAGTATCGCGGAACTGTCTCCTTCGCGGGACTGTCTCATCAGGTAACCCGTGACCCTGGAACGTAAAGGGCTATTGAAGAATCACCGTGAATTTTAGTCAGTACAAGTCTGATAGTCCCTTCCCTCTCCGCCCAGAGTAGGAAGGCTCATTTGATGATATTACAAAGATAAAAAAAGCATTTTAAAGTAGATATTTTTTCATTCTTTGACCATATTTTCCTATAGATAGTAGGTAGTTTTTATAACAGCACTACGGAACCCTTCCTTATGTATGTTCCGACAAGCAGAAATGGGTTAGCTCTTGGCCTCAATCTATCCCAAAGGCAAAGCTTAGGCCTAAGATGGACCCTGGGATCTGGAGGCGACCGCCCTCCAGCGCGTCTATGAGTGGCGCGTGGAGGCGCGGCGCCGGGGAGAATTCCCGCTGCCCTGACAAGTCGAGGCGCGGCGGGAAGAGGTCCGGCGCGATCTCAGGGCAGTATGGAGGGAACGACTGTCGCAACCGAGGTTCGGGCACGCCGCAATCGCGGCGGTAAGACCCCTCTTTGAGGAGTGGCTGGAAAGGCGTCACGGCGTCCTGACCTATCGCATGACGCAGGTCCTCACCGGACACGGAAGTTTCGGAAGGTACCTGTGTCGGATGGGGAAGGAAGAAACGCCGGGGTGTCACCATTGCGAAGATCGCCCGGAGGACACAGTAGAGCATACGGTGCAAGACTGCCCCGCTTGGGCAGAGCACCGCCGTGTCCTCACGGCAGCGATAGGCGGAGACCTCTCGCGCCCGGCATTGGTCGAGGCCATGCTGCGGGGCGAGACGGAGTGGGAAGCGGTCGCCTCCTTCTGCGAAGCAGTAATGCTCGTTAAGGAGGAGGCGGGCCGTGAGAGAGAGAGGACAGCGTCCTCCCTCCGCCCCACCCGCAATGGTAGACGCCCACGGCGTCGGACGTCGCAAGACGATCTCCGGCCACCGTAGGCGCGGGCATGCGGGCGGCGAGTAAAGGGCAACTCGCCGCCCGACCATGGACCATGCCCGGGTCGACGGCGCGTTGTGTTCCACGCGCGCCTCAAAGAGCGTCAGCACGATGACGGGGCCCCGCCCAAGAGGGCCAAAGCCTGCCGGGGTCGCGGGACTTATCTCATTACCGTGACCCCGGGACATAACGGGCTATTGAAGGACACCGTGGATTTTAGTCAGTACAAGTCTGACAGTCCCTCCCGCCCTGCCCGGGGTGGGAGGACTCATTTGATGATTTTACCACGCTAAAAAAAAAAAAAAAAAAAGGCCTAAGATGGAGCGAGTTCACTTAGAAAGAACTGGAACTCCTGCGCACCGACGGAACTCAGTAAAAACTGTTTCGTGCCGGACTCCGACAGGATGATGATCACGAGTCAGGTGGCCTTGGTCAGGCCTACTACTGCCATTAGGATCTCTCAACTACTCTCAAGGTTACAAGTAGCCTGTTGTGCTGTTGCCCGGGGTGGAACGCTCACCCAACCCACTCCAGCTGTTAGATTTATCATATTCGTCCACACTGCTGTAGTTAGGCCTCCCCCAATGTGCGCCACTGAGCCCTGTCCAGCTACACTAAATTTGCCTAGTCACTGTCTCCACTCAAGGACACGTCTACCCCAGCGGTTATCTGTCCTGCGAGAGATGTGGCCAGCCCACTAACACTTTAGGCCGCGTTTCCACCAGAGATGTGTGAGGATGCGTAGCGAGGGATGTGTTTGTAAAGAACCAATAGAATCGCTTTATTTACCTCACCTCGGTCAGCACAGCCCTGGTGGATACGGCTCAGCGGAGCTAGATTTTTTAGCGCATACAAAACAAGCGAGGGATTTGTGCGAGAGATGTGTACGAGGGATGTGTGCGAGGGATGTGTTGCGAAGGATGTGAACGAGGGATGTTTGAGTGGGATGAGTTGCGAGGGATGTGTTGTGTCTCCGCTCCCACTACACCGCACCCTCGTCGACACATTTCACAGCTTCGCAACGCATCCTCGCACCACACATTAATGCGCATTTTCACAGCTCCGCTACATATCCTCGTAAGCACATTTTCATCGCACAGCTTTGGTGGAAACGCCCACACATTTTCACAGCACAGCTAGACATCCTCGCACGACACAATGATTTCCATCGCACAGCTCTGATGGAAACGCAGCCTAATGCGCATTGTCACAGCTCCGCTACACATCCTCGTAGGCACATTTAGATCGCACAGCTTTGGTGGAAACGCAGCCTTAGGTTACTAATTCTTTCTGCTATGTCAACTATTAGATTATGTCCAGAGTTGATAGCAGTCAACCTTGAAGTTATCTCTTTCTATTTTTAAACCTAAAAAGAAAGAACAGTGTGAGGAACATGTAGAAACAATATCATTCTTCTAACACGAAAACTGCATAACCTGTTACAATAGATCACCAAACAATAAACGAAAGCAAAAATAAAACTTTCCATTCATTTACAACAACATTTTTTTACATAAAAACCCATCTATTTACAGCATTATAAAAGTATTGATATTCCTAAACGCTTCAATTTTCTTACAAAAATTTCTAATTCGTGACAAAATGCAATTTCGAAACAACGAATAGAAAAAATAATACCAGTCAAATACTGGCCTAATATAAAATTTATTTTCGGATGGAAAAACTTAATCTCGAATTCGTCGCGAATTTCGCAATCGATATTGTATTTCGATGCAAAAAAATCGAGAATCGTTACTCATAATCGCTCATTACAAAAGAGGGTTTCACTTCCACGAGCGTCACGTCTCACGATCAATTGGAAATAATATTGTCACAGACTTAGTGACGAACTGGATGAGGTACTTCGAGGTCAGTCAATTTCTTTGTCCAAATGTCCATGTATCACAGTGATGACTTGAGTTTGATTCATCATCGAATCTAATTCGGTCAAATGGTGTGGTTTTGGTTTATCTTAAGGCCGCATAGCCAGAAAGTTCACAACGTCGCAAATGGCTGTCAAATATTAACAAGTTTTAATTAATTTGGCAAATTTACTGTATGTAAATAAGAAATATTGCTCTGTAGTGCACTAAAAAATAGATATGGGAATGCAATTAAAACACTGAATTTGATGTTGTAATCGTTTCAGGTGTAAAAAATGCATTTTACAAATTTCCAAATACTTTTTTTACATCTAAAACTATACATTCGGTGTTACGATATTAATTATTGCATTCCCTTATCAATTTTCTAGTGCACTACAGAGCCATATTTCTTATTTTCATACAGTAACATTGCTAAATTAATTAAAACTTGTTAATATTTGACAACTATGTGCAACGTTGCCAACTTTCAGAATATGCGCTCTTAAGACGTAGAGTGAGTTTAGACATGTCAAGTGTCATCCGTCTTATCTGTCGTTCAAAAATATACCTGCAGCCTCGAACAGTGTTAGTCTTAAGGATACAGCCTGTGTGCAGCGCTGGCCAAGCCAAACAAAAGACCAAGTCGAAACTACAGTTTGGTATTCACTGACAGCGATGTCTGTCAGTAGTTGAGTTAATTCTATCTTGATGTCAATATGTCTCGTCATAGCGTACCGCCTAGCATTCTTTTAGGCCTTTGTCAAACAGACAGGCGATAGCGAACCGAACCGAATCCTGTCATGTAAAAAAGCGAAAACGATCCGATAGTCTATGTGACAGGCTTCAAACATTTCCATACATTACAAACAAAAACGCTACGCCACGGATTCGGTTCGTCTGTCAGTTTGACAACAGCTTTAGGGAATAGTATAATCAGGGCTGAAAATTTATAAATAAATCATCGACTCAGACATCCATAAGTTAGCACGCATACAAACAGGTAAAGAGTTAGCTGTCACTTATGTCAACTGTCAGTAACTCTCACTTGTAATAACGGAAAGTAGTTCCAAGATACGAGGAGTCGTGAAATGGTGCCCAAGCTACCATAGTAATATTCTCGTAATTAGCGAATTTAAGTTGTTGTATTAATGTATATCCAATAAAACTCATTGTACAAAAAAAAATATAAATTTTTCTTCATTTTCCAAACAAATTCCACTTGCCACTTCCATTGAATCACTAAAACAAAGTCCTTCTCAGTCCAATAGTCAGAATCGTGTTCCGACTACCGTTTTGTTATTGTTCAATATGTTTTCCAATAATCCAGTTATAGATTACCGGAGCTAGAAAGCCGTGATTCGCACGGTTACGTAGAAAGCGGTCCGAGTGCGTGTTGGACCCTTAAATTACTCCACAGTGATATCTGTGTAACACGCCATTGATTTTGACGTTAATTTTCTATAGAATGCAGTGCTATGCAGTTTGGCGTAGGTGTAAGACGTTGGAAAAATATATGAAGTCGTCCCAGTGGGAGATAGAAATCCCTCTATAAAGTTTCTGGTTACTCGTTGTTCTGGTTTTTTCTCTATTTGCATAGATACTGTTAAATGAGTAGAGTGGGTATAGACTTGAGTCGCAATCTAGGTTCTATCAACTATTATTTTTTTCTGCTCCCAAAAAAGAAATAATATCAGATAGTCTTGCCATGTCTTGTTTTGTCTTGACAACGTCAAAAGGACGAAGTTTTGGGCCAGCCAGCAAGTCATCATCATCATAATCAGCCTATAAATGTTCCCACTGCTGGGACACAGGCCTCCTCTCTGTGAGAGGGAGTGGGCCGTAATCTACCACGCGGGCCCAGTGCGGATTGGTAGATGTCACATGTCTTTGAATTTTTGGTTCTAGGACATGCCGGTTTCCTCACGATGTTTTCCTTCACCGTTTTGAGAGCAGTGGTGATGAAATAAATTACACAAAGTAATGCGCCTGGCTGGATTCGAACCCACGACCTACAACTCGTAAGTCGAGGCCGATACCACTGGGTCACCACTGCTACACTTCGTGAACCCACTACTGCTACTATTGCTAAACTACACTATTGCTACTGCATAGATACTGTTAAATGAATAGAGTAGATGTGCACCTGAGTCGAAATATAAGTTCTATCTCCTATTTTGTTTTCTGTTCTCAAAGAAGTAACAGTCTCAAATAGTCCTGTCTTGTCTAGAAAACGTCGAAAAGTGTATTGTCGAAATAACATCTCATCTAATAAATTATAGCTGCGCGTGGGCACTTATCAGACGCTCTTGCATGATGCCATCTGAGCACAAGACCTCCTATTCTATGGAAAACATGCCACTTTTCTTTGAGTAGTTACTGGGTGAATAATCCACCAGTTTACTAAAACTAGGGTCACGAAATGTAGCAAAAAGGTCGCATCTATACAAAATTGGACACATTTTCATTCAAATTAAATTACCGCTTGCCTTACGAAATAATCATTATTGTTATGTTACAAAATGGCAGTGTCGCATCTAATCGGTTTTAGGCAAAAACTTGAAAATCTTGTAATCTAGTCCCGTTTAGCAAAATAGGTTTACGAAATTGCAAATTTATATAGTCAAAGTGAAGTGATGTGATTATTTTGTTATGCTTCGTTAGATTTTGTTGCAATGTCGATTTTCATTTTGTAGATAGCATTATTTTTACTTAATCATAGATACTATGCAGATCAATTAAGAAGAAAGGTTGCTGCCGCCATGTTATAACTTCATGCACGCTTTTAAATAGACATTTATCACAATGAAGATAACTCTAACAAGAAAATTAAGGGACATTAATAAAAAGTAATTTGCACATAATATTTTAGTGCTGTTAGTCTCATAGTAGTTATGAATTTTTTTTTTTCGAAACGGTTAGCATGGGTGAGGTGGCTCAATTGAAAATACTTCTGATGTACTGAATCAGATGGACGCAGTTCCAAATCCTGTTCGCTATCATATTTTTCTTTCCACAACAAAAAAGCTTTACAATATGCGACTTAAAACCATTAAATTAAGGTTCAACTCGTTCACCAAAATATTGATCGCTTTTCAATGTACTTGTAGTATTCCACAGAAAAGCACCCAACATTCGTAAAGGTATTGCCACACATTTCAACAGGTATAATTTCAAGCATGCCATATGTTTGGCATGCAGATTGGACATAATCGTAGATCACACGACATAGACCACAGCAAACGGCTCATTACTGAGGAGATTGCAGACAACACTCACGGGTTATTCCCACTTCTTACTGCAATGTAGACAAAAATTAAAAAATAACCAAAATATCCAACTGATTTTACATGACACCTCGCTGGCAATGTGTTGAGTAAAGTTTTAAACTAGGTAATCATTTCAAATCATTGAACTAGGTATGATGACTTGGTAGATGCATAATTACTTATAAACCTTATTCAATTAATAAACTATCTCAATAAAAAAACACATTAAAAGAACTCATAATTTGATACTTCCAAAACACAACACATCAAAACCGGTCTGTCACTAAACGTCCCATCAAATTCAATTTAACTCTAACACACCACATACACGCGTGCCCCGTAATTTATATGAGTCTCGTGTGATTTGTGACTAATACGCCATTTTGTAGCTAGATATAAATCAAAATGGCCGCGGGCTATTCGAATACAGAATGGTGGATTGATTTTTTTGGAATCACAGCTTCTTTTATTTATTGTTAATAGATTATTTTGATTTCTTGTGTGTTGTTTATTGATATGATAGCTTTTTAATATTTGTTTTAGTTGCATTGAAAAGATAAAACAATGTGGCTAGGTGTTGTTTATAGGTATACATATAACAAGATTACAGTGATATTTTTGAGAAATAATTACGTCATAGACTTTTTTGTATGGAATCTTACTTTGTTTTGTTAATTTTAATGTTTGTTTGTGATAATCGTTCAAAACAACGACAATGGTTCCAAAAACATTTCAAAATCATTCATAGAAATTAGAATTTTTTTTATAACTTATCGTACTCCAATTTAATTGAAACTGTCTTTTTGCTAAACAGTCACATTACAAAAAACTACTAGGCTTGCATAAATTCAAAGAGCTACATTCGAACAAAATCTCAAAACTCAATTTCAAATACAGAATAACCCTCCAACCGCAAAGGCATTTCGTATTTCAACCTCAACTAATAATTACAACAACACATGACTACCAAGTTCCGCAACCATGTGAATGGGAGCCACTGTCCCATCATTATCGTATAAATCAGTACCGATTCAACCGGTAATTGCATCGGTATCGATAGTTATATCGATACTATCTCGGAACTAGTAAATTAAAGTTTGCGCTCAATATAATTTTCATGTGAAATGTGTGACGTACAATAAATTATATATGGTACTAGGTTTTGCTCGTGACTTTGAACGCGTGGAATTTAGAATCAAGTATCTATATTAATAGGGGCTATATTGAGATTTTTACAAACATGCAAACAGCCAGATATTGTTTTTGCTTCTGTTGCTCTAAAGAGCTTTGTAAGTTTGTGACTTTGTAGGAAAAAGTCTCCTCAACTACTGAACCGATTTTGAAAACCCACCAGTAGATGGCTACATTATCCTTGAATGGCGTACGCTATATTTTATTTTCATGAAATTATACCCGTGCGAAGCCAGGGCGGATCACAAGTCTATAATACAGACATCGGCCTTTTAGAAATTTATTCTATGTATAGATTAGAAATACTGTGTGGCATAAATCTTATAGCTAGTAATGTATGGGGATATTCATAGAGGTGATCCTATAGGTATCAATTGGATGTAACAACTCCTGATATAAACTGTTCTCCTGGTACCAGTTGGATGAGTTTAGAGGGTATTAAAAGTTAACTGGTTTTTGCTATTGGATGTGACGTATTTTTATGTCTTTTGAAATTAATGCATTGAAAGGTTGTATAGTGCCTTGTGGTCTTAGAATTGTAAGGGAAAAAAAAATACGAATAATTAATATGTGATGGTTTTGAACTCGTGGCTAAATAATTACAGCCGCACAGGCCCGATCTTCCGGGTTAAGCCGCGCTTGCCGAGGTTGGTCTGTGGATGGGTGACCATCTGTCATAGCGAGTTTCCTCCGTGCCTCGGAAAGCACGTAAAGCCGTTGGTCCTGGCTGTCATTTGTAAATCTTTAACAGTCGTTACTGTTAGTCAGAAGCTCTAAAGTCTGACAACCAGTCTTACCACGGAGTATCGTATTACCCAGTTACTGGGTTGTGGAGGTCCGATAGGCAGTCGCTCCATGTAAAATATTGATATTCAGCTGCATCTGGTTCGACTGGAAGCCGACCACAATATAGTTGGGAAAAGGCAGGCAGATGATGATGGTTTTGAACACAAAATCTCATTAATTAACGTTGACGACAGAAAATTGACTGACTTTGAAAATTTTCAAGACACATAATATGTGTTGCCAGCTTCTTTGCTCGCGTTTAGATAAAAAGTATCCGACATGAACGTAATACTGGGATTAACTATATTCTGTGTATTATTCTGGTCTATTCTCTGACTTTTAACTGAATTTCATCAAGATTCTGCATCAATCTATTTAAGGCGGTGATTTTTCGTTTTTTTTATACGATGCCTAATCTGGAGTTTAAGTAATTTTGACTTTTTCATGCTTTTAGGGTAATAGATAGACAAATCCACCCTAGTTTCAAATTGGCAAAAAGCTCTAGTAAACCATCAATAAATAACCACGATTTACGCTCATAAAACAACGCAACGAAAAATCGCAACAACATCACAAACCGCCCGATTACACCACACAAACATAACAGTGTTTACCCATGATCCGTTTAACTCAAAGTTTATGTTAAAAACACGCCCTGAGCGCACTATCAGCCGCTTTAAATCATCGGCGGTAAGACAGACAGCCACCCATAATTGTAGCCGTAGGCAACCCGATGACACATTCCATCAAACCGACCGTTCAGGAACTTTTCTCTAACGGTGCCACTGGTTTTTAATCGTAGTTTAAGTCCCCATGCATCCCCTGTCAATATGTCATTGTGGCTTGCATATCGAGTTCTCGAGAAAATTGCTCTAATACTGTTTAACGTATGCAAAGGGAACATCCCTGGGGGCATGGTATCGATTATGATCGATTAGAAGTGTTTAAGTGCGTTTTGCGTGTGTTTCTTCTTGGATAGTTTATACAGGAGTTTAACACCTTTTGGTCTCTTAGTAAAGATTTTTGGTCAAATTCGCCTTTAAAATTTCGTTTCAGTGATTGTATGTATAAGTACTGCAAAACCAATCATCATCATCGATATAATTTTGCACTGTTTAAAAAAACACAACGCCGTTCTATCTCGCTCTTCTCCATCCATAATTTACGCACATTATACAATACGCAACATAAGTGATGGGACACCGTAGAAGCGAGCATACGGAAGGCGAATAATGGGTAGCTCGCCGTCCCATTAGAGTCCATGCCCGGATCGACAACTCGTAGTTTTAAACGCTCGCTTCATAAAGCTGTCAGCAAAACTGACGGGGCATCCAAAGGGGCAAACGCTTACCGGGATCGGACTATCGAATCTCACGGTTAGACAATCTCCGAAACCCCGGCTGAACCTAACTGAACCTAAAATCATCATGACAGATAAGCATCTTTTCATCAGATTTTAGTCAGTCCGAGTGTGACAGTCCCTTCCGCTTCACCAAGGGCAGGAGGGAGGACTGATTTGTTGATTTTAACTACTAAAAAAAAAAACTAAACAAGTGACGACCTATTTGCCGCAAAAACCATTAATAACTTCTTTCAATTTTTACGGCAAAGGTTCCAATTTCCAAGCCTAGCATAAAGTCTTGGTACAACATATATGTCGCACCAATATATATCATAAGTCGATGTCACGTGATAATCGCCTCTTTGAACCGACCATTACAAGTCACAGTAATTACACATGTAGGATAGTATTTAATATGAAATTACAGGCTCGCTTGATTTAGTAAGGATGTAGGGCTTGTTATATATTACACGACATGCATGTAAATAGGGTTTTAAAGACTTTGTAAACTCATTTATTGAATATTATCGTTGCCATTTTCTTTGAGGAAGTGAGTAATGAGGTGTTGGTCGTCCGGTGGCAAAATGTATTGATAACATTATTGCCATCGCAAGTAAAACTGGATGAGGCTGAAGGCCACTAGTCTGGAAAATAACAAAAAAAATGATACTTGCTTTTAGTAGTTGGCAAAGTCGAGGTGTGGATAATCCAAGATCTAACATGACTTCTATAATGACTTCTACTCTAGTTTTTTCCTTCATAGAAGTAAAAACACCAAATGAATCCTGGAACACAGGGCGGGGCGGGAGACACTGCCATACTTGTACTGACTAAAGTTTGCCACTTCAGCTTGCTTATTCTGTAGACGATACCCATTATAAATTAAAGATCTTTTTCAAAATATGCATCAGATGAAATTGATAAACAGTTTGTAATCCGGTTTAGCACACAGGACATTTTGCCTGACAATGACCTATCTAATCACAGATGAATCCATCATCATCTGCCTAACCTTTTACCAAATACGAGTATATTGGGGTCGGCTTCCAGTCGAACCAGATGTAGCTGAATATCTGTATTTTACATGGAGCGATTGCCTATCAGACCTCCACAACCCAGTAGCTGGGTAATACGATACCCCATGGTGACAAGACTTGTTCTCAGACTTTTAGGGCTTCTGACTAATAGTAACGACAGTCAAAGATCTATAAATGACAGCCGGGAACAACGGCTTTACGTGCTTTCCGAGGCGTGGAGGAAACTCGCTATGACAGATGATCACCCATATACAGACTAACATGGCAAGCGCGGCTTAACCACATTGAAAAAAATAAAACGAGACTTTCTACTGTTCTTGAACAGTAAAAAAAAACGGTTTCGGGAATTTATTTATACGTTAAAATTATTGATTACGGACAGTGCACTGAAATGGGCAAAAACAGTAAAGAGCTAAACAGTTATTTCAACTGTATGAACATTAAAGTCTACTGAAACAAACAGTTCCTTGTAAGTATTGCCGTTTTCAGAGCTTTACTGGTATCGTAGCAGTTATTTTTACTGCTTCTGAACAGTTATTGCAGCATACAGTAAAGAGCTAAACAGTTATTTCAATTGTTTGAACACTAACGACCAGAAAACAGTAGCAGATGCACAGTAAAATCTACTGTTATAACTCAACTGTTTTTTTTTTTCAGTTAGTTTTACTGCTTTGGACAATAGGCTCTATTTTTTTACTGTTCAAAACGGTGAATATTATCGAAAAATCGATTGGTATTACCGATTTTTTTTTCAGTGCAGGAAGATCGACCTGTGCGGCTGTAATTTTTAGCCACGAGCGAATCCATAGACTAAAAAGAATCTAGAAAATAATAAATCTATATCACCGATTATCGATTTGAAACGAAACTAAAAGTGGCTGGAACTCGTGACACAGTTACAAGCCATGGTTAGTATAAACACACGTATGTCAGACATTCCGCCGCATAATGAGTACATTCGTAATAAGCATGGCGGTGGTTATGTCGCTCAGTTAAGGCACTGTTTGAGAGTAAGAGTTGTGTTTAAGTAGAATGGCTAGATTAAGCTAGAATAGCTTTTTAATGAGAGCAGATTTTGAGGACGGACAGATGGTAGATGGAGCAGATATTTGTGCTAGTATGGAGCCCGAGAATGGGCAAACGTAGTGTAGGACGCCCTGCGGTAAGATGGGTCGAAAATTTGAAGAATGTAGCTGCCAGCGAATGGATGCGGACTGGCCAGGATCGGAAGGGTTGGCCATGTTTGGGGGAGGTGTACGTTCAGCAGTGGACGGCAATAGGCTGATAATAATATAGATTTTGAGGATCATAATCATCAGATCTTTTTTATACCGTAAAGGTGACAAGCAAGCATAAGGTCTGCTTGATGGTAAGCGATCACCGTAGTCTATGGACGCCTGCACTGCCAGAAGTATCGCTTGCGCATTGCATCAAGCCCCATATAGTCGAAATTGCACTAATTCTTCGGAACACACTTTTATATTATATTAAATAGCGATCGTAATAAAATTATATAAATGATAAATAAATTCCGATCGACAACGAAAATTAAATATTAATGATAGTGAATTATCAAAATAATAATGCACAATTACTCCGCTGTTTTATTGAGCGATAAATACTTGCTTGTGTGTTTACATAACTAATCAGCCTTTCAAGCCAGAAATAAATAAATACCACAGTACTAAAATACAGCGTGTTTCTAAATTGTGTGGCCATACAGAGAGAGAGTTATTCTTTAAGTTGGCCATGAGAGGGAAAACTTAGTTAAGCCTAAGAAAGATCTAAGTCTTAACTAAGCTTTTTGATTTTGCGTTTGATGTTAACAATTTTAACACAGGTATTTAATGTTGTTTTTTTCTGGTAGAAGTGTGTGCATACAAATCAAACAGAACTATTAGTCTTAGATTAAACTTTCGTTTAAGTATTTCTTATGAATTCAAATTTCCTACTGCTGCTGCGTCTCTATGATAGAGAGTAGTCAGTCACCACGCGGAGCAGTGAGGGCTGGTAGTTGTCCTGTCTGCCTGTCCTCTGATGATTTTTTCCTTCACCGATAAATTACACAAAGTTATGTGCCTGGATCAGTTCGAACCAACAATCTACAAAATGTAAGTCACCACTGCTATTTATTCATCTTATAAGTGCGAAGTCGGTGGTGGAGACTAAAGAATCGAACACAGCGCACAATGTGACAGATGTCAAATGTGAACTAACTGAGGGTCACCTTCACCTGCAGAGTGACATACGAGTCAAGTTTAATTTATGGACCACGGCCTTGTTAAGTATTGTTTAAAGTTTTTTTAATTTACAGTGAAAAACAAACCGAACTGATTATTATTATTATCAAAGACATCTAATTGGCAGATGTTATGTCCCCAAAGAATGTGTTAAAAGGCGTTGTCATCGCGCACATGGCGTAAACATGCTTTGTAATAAAATATTACCACCTAATTGAATGCGTCTTAGCCTTAAGCACATTAAACAAACCTGTACAATTACATTACAATGTAAGTAACATGTCAACAGTAGTAAATTAAGACAAAATTACTATGAAACATTACAAACAAATGGTTTTATGATTGATTGCAGCGAAGTGTGGCGAATAAAAACGAAAGTCGATATTGAATATTCTTGGTTGTGAATAGACTTTCGGATTTATTAGAGTTTAAATTACCACAAATCTTTTTTATAGATAGATTTGCATTTGACCACTAAGTAGGTATCTGGCCTCACGGCGACGGACGTCGCAAGACGATCTCCGGCCACCGTAGGCGCGGGCATGCGGGCGGCGAGTAATGGGCAACTCGCCGCCTGACCATGGACCATGCCCGGGTCGACGGCGCATTGTGCTCCACGCGCGCCTCAAAGAGCGTCAGGAAGATCGCGGGACTTATTCCATTACCGTTACTCTGGAACGTAAAGGGCTAATGAAGGACACCGTGGATTTTAGTCAGTACAAGTTTGACAGTATCCCGCCCTGCCCTGGGTGGGAGGACTCATTCGATGATTTTACCACATAAAAAAAAGTATCTGGCCTGATGGTAAGCGAAGATGTGGTCGACGCTACGGTGAAGCACGCTTGTCTAGAAGTAACCTGTTCACTCTTTTTTTTTTTTTTTTTTTAGCGTGGTAAAATCATCAAATGAGTCCTCCCACCCCGGGCAGGGCGGGAGGGACTGTCAGACTTGTACTGACTAAAATCCACGGTGTCCTTCAATAGCCTTTTATGTTCCGGGGTCACGGTAATGAGATAAGTCCCGCGACCCCGGCAGGCTTTGGCCCTCTTGGGCGGGGCCCCGTCATCGTGCTGACGCTCTTTGAGGCGCGCGTGGAACACAACGCGCCGTCGACCCGGGCATGGTCCATGGTCGGGCGGCGAGTTGCCCTTTACTCGCCGCCCGCATGCCCGCGCCTACGGTGGCCGGAGATCGTCTTGCGACGTCCGACGCCGTGGGCGTCTACCATTGCGGGTGGGGCGGAGGGAGGACGCTGTCCTCTCTCTCTCACGGCCCGCCTCCTCCTTAACGAGCATTACTGCCTCGCAGAAGGAGGCGACCGCTTCCCACTCCGTCTCGCCCCGCAGCATGGCCTCGACCAATGCCGGGCGCGAGAGGTCTCCGCCTATCGCTGCCGTGAGGACACGGCGGTGCTCTGCCCAAGCAGGGCAGTCTTGCACCGTATGCTCTACTGTGTCCTCCGGGCGATCTTCGCAATGGTGACACCCCGGCGTTTCTTCCTTCCCCATCCGACACAGGTACCTCCCGAAACATCCGTGTCCGGTGAGGACCTGCGTCATCCGATAGGTCAGGACGCCGTGACGCCTTTCCAGCCACTCCTCAAAGAGGGGTCTTACCGCCGCGATTGCGGCGTGCCCGAACCTCGGTTGCGACAGTCGTTCCCTCCATACTGCCCTGAGATCGCGCCGGACCTCTTCCCGCCGCGCCTCGACTTGTCGGGGCAGCGGGAATTCTCCCCGGCGCCGCGCCTCCACGCGCCACTCATAGACGCGCTGGAGGGCGGTCGCCTCCAGATCCCAGGGCAATAATCCGGCAAGGAGGTTGGCCGATTCGCCGGCGATCGTGCGGTATCCTCGGATCATCCGGATAGCCATGACCCTCTGGCATGCGACCAGCCTCGCTGGTCGCGTCCGCATGCTCAGGGCCCACACGGGGGCCCCGTAGAGGGCCATGGACCGCACGATACCGGCGTACAGCCTCCGGCAGGAGGCGTTTGGCCCGCTGAGGTTGGGCAGGAGTCGCCTGAGGGCGCCTGCCGCCCGGTTCAGCCTTGGGGCCAAACGCAGGAAGTGCTCCTTGAAGTTCCACCGGCCGTCGAGGACGAGTCCCAGGTACTTCATCGTCCTCCCGACGCCGATGCGAACCCCTCCCACCGTTATGTGGGACTCTGACCGTGGCGCGTTCAGACGGCCATGAAAACACATGGCCTCTGTTTTGTGGAGCGCCACTTCGAGTCCCAACTGCCGGATCCTGTCAACGACTGTCGCAACCGCTTGCGTCGCCAGGTCGGCCGCCGCCTGGTGCGACTCTCCCTCCGCCAGGACGAGCGTGTCGTCGGCGTAACATATTACGCTGACGCCGTCAGGGAGGTCGCCGCGCAGCACCCAGTCGTATCCGATGTCCCACAGGTGCGGCCCCAAGACCGAACCCTGTGGAACACCGCACGACATCTCTCGCCGGTTCCACTCTCCCCGGTGACCGGGGTAGATGACGGCTCTGTCCGTCAGATAAGCCTCGACTATGCGACGGAGGTAGGTCGGCACCCGGTGATACCGGAGTGCCTCCCTGATGCAACTCCAGGGCAGGGTGTTAAAGGCATTGGTGATGTCCAAAGACACCGCCAAGACGACCCTGCCCCGGGCCACCGCATCCCCCGTCGTGAGGGCTCTCACGCGCATGATTGCGTCCACCGTCGAGCGCCCCCTGCGGAAGCCAAACTGGCTCTCCGCAAGGTTCGGGCCCAAACCTGTTCACTCTTGACTTTAAGTTTGTAGCTATCAAGAAACAATCCAACGAGACAACTATAAATGTTGCAGTAAATGCATACTTTCTTCGCATCCTCAAAAAGGGCGTGAAATAGCTGCTGGGTCGGCAACGCTCAGGCTCTAGGTACCTTTTTTTATCGTGATAAAATCATCAATGTTTTCCCACCCAGAGCGGGACAGGAGGGACTGTCAGACTTGTACTGAATAAAATCCACGGTGATTCTTCAACAGTCCTTTACGTTGCAGGTTCACGTTTACCTGATGAGACAGTCCCGCGACCCCGGCAGGGGGATCAAAGGCTTAACATGCTGTTTAGAAACTAGGATGTATGTAATGATGGTCACCCATTTACAGAGTGTATAAGCAAGCGTGGCTTAAGATCGACCCGTGTAGCTACATATTACTAATTAGCTACAAGCTTCTTAAATAAACAAACATCTCCTCATACCAATTTTAAACACTTTGAAACAGGAATACAGAAATGTTGTCAATAGAAATAGTTCGAACGTAATAACTAGAAGGTACTTCCTCGAGCTAATTCTATCACAGGAAGCTATACAACCTATCTACAAGATATAATGTAAATGAAAGTCCATACCAAAGTCCGACGTCGTTAAAGGCTACAATAACTTGTCGCTCGCTAAGTAATATGTAAATCTTATGCACATTCTATTTCTGCTATTAGCCAACCAAATATGCGCACTATTGACACTATACTCATTTAAACTCACACCCTTTTTCCCTTTTTTTTTTTGTTAAAATCATCAAATGAGTCAATGTGATTCATACTTACTAAAATCCAAGGAGTTTCTTCAATTGGTTGCAGAGCCTTGTTTACCTATTTAGACCGACCCGCGACCCTGGCAGGCGTTTGACCTTCTATGGGGGCCCCGTCAGATTGCTGATAGCTTTCGGAAGCTCGCGTGAAACATGAGCGCCGTTTGATTTGAGCATGTTCCATAATCGGACGGTGAGCTACCCGTTACTAACCGTCCGCATGCTCACAACGTCTTTTTCCCATGAGGCAGAAACTACAGAAAATTATCTGTTACAATCCTGTATACCTACTCCTTTCGCCTTGTTCATATGCCTAATATTTTTTTTACAGTCCTTTCTCTAATGGCATTGTAACTTCAGTTTGGTATTCACTAAGCTACTGACAGCGATGTATCACGACATTATTTCAAGGCTCTTTGTTTCGTCAATGAGCTTCGTAGCGTACAGCCTAGAAACTGTCTTTTTGAGAATAGCATAACTGATCAATTCATACAAGCACGCCATAGCACGCACACACATGTACTATCTAAATTTAAAATCAAACCAAAACATTATACAAACGTAATTACGTGAAATACGATATCGATATTAAATTAACAGTTTAATGATACAATTGTATTGAATCAGTTATATCGAGAGCCGTTACACATATATCAACCTGTCAAATACCGGACCAATTGCTGTGTTTAAAACGCAAAGGTGCGTTCAAACGTGTCCCCCACTTGCGCGAATTCCTCTGAACATTTCGCAACTACTGAGCGGCTATCCAACTCCGCCCTAAGATACCCACCTATTACACCGTTCGCTACCGAACAACCTTGACTATTATTTAGAGCACTGACCATTAACCAGACCGCGTAAGCATAGATACGGAGTCACCAGAGGCTGATATCTTGTCGACAGCACGAATTACATTAGCGAATTATCCTATTTTCCGTTCGGGAGCCCGGAGCGAACGGCTAACAAGCCAGCCTCATGACGTAGAAAGCGCTCCTATATTTCCTAGGCTAATAAAACCGATGATAGTCTTGGGGTGTTCTAAAAAACGAGCGCTATATCAAACGCGTGCTCGAGGTAAACTAGCTCAGTATAAATTCTAATAAGCGTTTATTCTATGCGCCTCCCGAGGCAACAATGCTCTTAATCTCGACTATTATAGCTTGGAAGTTTTAAAATCCAAGCGGTAGTTGCTTACACTTAATATTTAGTTGCCTCCTACGCTCGGCCGGGTAATAAATTGCTCGGGATTGATGCCTCGCCGCCATCTTTTTAAGCTTCCGTATGTTTTAAAAATGGAATAGTGTTCGATCAGTCACGGTCCATAGATAATTCATATGCACGATGGGACATGAAATAAATCTTCTTTACTTTGGATCTCTTTGGTTTCATTTTTAAATCGTGTCTTGTGATTAGATTGGCGTGGCATTTGCTGATAACGTTTGACGTTTACGAAAGAGTTTTTACTTAGTCGCGTAAGGTGCAGTGTTAATGGATGCAATTAAATGTTCTTATCTTTGTGTGGTGTATGGTTACCGTTTTAAGAGAAAGTCTAATCATTAATAGCTAGTTTGAATGGTGTAGAAGCTTACACGATGTTTCTTGCCCTGCTTTTATGTGAATTAAAGCTCGCATGTGTGAAATATTTAAAAAGTATTTTGGAAGCCTCTTTTTCCGTAGAATAGGAACATCATGGTCATTAACTGGGCACAAATCTAGCCATTTTGGCGTTAAAATATGGAGATACTTTAGCCTAGCTCGAAAATTCAACCTAATGGCTAAATAGTAGCAGCAGTATTAAAGGTATTGAACCTTTCAATCTGTAGACCAATCATTGTTTGGTGTAGTGACAGTAGTTCGGTTGACCGAAGTAATTAGTGGAAAAATCGTTTTAGTGGCAGTTTCGATGTTTGCATGTACAGATGGGTGTTTGTTTCACAAACACGTCAGAACAGCTTCCTCACGCGCCTGGAATTTTAACAGGGCAGTAACAGAGGCCTAATTATGAACCTCTTCGAACAATATACTCGTTTCAATAAACGTTCTCACACATACGGAGAGCGGCGTAACGTAATGACGGCAGTAAGGAAGTAAGAACACCTGTTCAACAATATAGTGTAAGTACCATTTCATATAGAATGGACTCTGGTGTAAGAAGAATGGATATGCCATTAAAAATAAATCCTGGAGGTGTGAAATGGATGCCCTTGGACTCATATAGCCCAGAGACGAAGTTGAGGCATTAGACGGAGAGAGTTCAACCAAAAAGAAATGAAATTCCGCACACTGACGGAACACAGTAAAAACTGTTTGGCGGCAAACTCCGACGATAGTGATCGTGAGCTTAGAGGCCCTTAGTGAGGCCTACCAGGCTACCACCGTCTTTGGGATCTTTAAGCCGTCACCACAGGTTGCCTGTGGTGCCTTTCACCAGGATAGACCGCTAGAAGGTGGATTTCTATGACTTTATAACAGGTTAACATAAATATTATGAAAACTATGACGAGCTATTAATTCCCTCTCTCAGCTGTTAATTGAGAGCAGTGATGGCCCAGTGGTATCGGTCCCGACTTACGAGTTGTAAGGTCGTGGGTTCGAACCCCGCCAGGCAAATTGTGTAATTTATTTCATCACCACTGCTCTCAAAACAGTGAAGGAAAACATCGTGAAGAAACCGGCATGTTCTAGAACCAAATATTCGAAGACATGTGACATCTACCAATCCGCACTGGCCCGCGTGGTGGATTATGGCCCACTCCCTCTCACAGAGAGGAGGCCTGTGTCCCAGCAGTGGGAACATTATAGGCTGATAATGATGATGAATAATTCCCCAGCAACTCATACCACCATCCAAATCTGAGCAAGTCTCCGATACCTTACGACTTTGGTGTCCATTGTATGTCTGTATACGAACCTCTATGGATTTGTATTTCGATAGTCACCTATACCCATACCATGAGTTGTCATTACGATACTCGATTATCGATATCGACCGCGTTTGGCGCTCTCATTGGCCCGCTCCAAGGTTGTATGAACTCTCAACTAATGAGAGCGCCAAACGCGGTCGATGCATATGATCGAGTATCTGTCAACTCATGGTATGGATACTGGATACTAAAGTCGTATGGTATCGGAGACTTGCGTCGCCTAGTGTACAAAGGGGCTTACAGTCGCCACATCTGCTACCTTCGAACATCTGCAGTGTTGCGTAATATCGTCGATGTCCTGAAGGCAGTAATTCTCACTCTCCTCACTGCCTTATAATACACACTGGATTAGATGTTGTTACCGTTTTGCTCTAACGGCGTATTCATAGTACAGCCTATTTATGATAGGCAATTTATGTTAAAGTAAGGTATGTAGGTACAGTGACGTAGCTAGCGAGACCGAATCTAGCTAGGGGGCAAGACGCTTGATGTGCGAGGCCCTTTTTTGCAGGACGAAAAATATAACTTGCCTCCGCTGCTCGTGCGAGGACCCCTTATTGTAAGATGACTTGGTTCCTCCAAGTCACCTATACTAATTCATGTGATAGTGATGTGGCAGCGACATCAGCTTTGCGAGGTCCGTTGGACTCTTCCAGTTTCCAGTAACAAAAAAAACGTTACCGAGTTATATATTGCAACATGGGGCCACCACAAGTATATATAATCTGTACTGAAAAAATAGTTCCTTGTTTGTACAATAGAGGCGTTTTGTAATTTTTTCATACAATAAACGCAGTAAATACTGCAATAATTATGCTGTTAGGAAAAATACAGAAATCTCGTGATAAGGCCTCGGCAACCCTAAAAAAAACTATAGCATTCTATTTATTATTCACGACTAAACACCTACATTAAAAACTGCTTCAATTATCATCTGTCATCGCCAAGCTGTCAATTTTGATGAATCTTAAACGCTTATCAGATCAATCTTAATTCGAAATCAAAAGTGCTATCTTATCCCACACCTAGACTATGAATGTGAGCACACAAACAATATCTGCCCGAGGGCCATGTGATCCCATAGTGTTCGATAACCGATAACATCGCACCTCCTTGTTCGGTGCAATTGGTTAAAAGGTCCTTATGCCATTCACTTGCACACTAGCAGCAGCAGCTGGTCTTGTTAATGTGGTAGTTACTTATAACTTATTTGTAGATTGGATTTTGTTACCTACTTTTTTTACTTTTAATATTTTTATTTAGGATTTTTTGAAAGAAGTTTTTTAAGGAAAGTATTGTAACTTCACTCAATGCGTATTCCAAAGTACAGAAACTGTTTTTTAGTTTTGTCGAAGATCCATCCATTATGATACCTATAGGTAGACACCACGAGCATTGCATAATCAGCGCACTTGAAAAAAAAGAACTGACACAGTAATTATGATTTATAATTAGGTATTGAAAAAAAAGGTTTTTGTACACCTAAAATTGACAAGCCAGTGAATTTAAACTTTATAAAATTCATTTACAATTAGCTCACCTGATAATAATCTAAATGAAGTTATAGGGAAAAAAAAATAGTTTAAAGAAAAACAAAAAACCCGACTGCGTAAAAACTAATTTTGGAAAATACGTGAAAAAGTTAACTTAAATAGAAACTAAAAAGAAAGAAACAAGCCCAACTGAACAGCAGGAAGAAGCAGAACAGAACGACTCACAGTCGGGGCCCCTTGGGAAGATTGATTGGTAAAATTTGAATTTAAATTAAATCTTAGTCTAGCTCCATAGCAAAGTTTACGTAACATCCTATCCTATAAATCGTTTATTAGAATAATGTTCACAATACTAATCACGAGCGCTCAGATCTCGCAGATAAGAAGCGATTCGGATCTCCTATGATGAATGGACTACACCCATACTATATCTTTGTTAGAAATAAACTGGAAAAACCGCTACTTTTAAGCTTTAAACTTTGTGGTTTACCGGTTGGGGAAAACCGGTTTCAAGGCTTGAGACAGGTGGTTCTTTGAAGGTGAGTTTAGTGTCCCTTTTGGCAAGTCTGCTGGCTATTTTCAACAAAAAAAAAAGGATTTTTGGAACGAGAACGATAATGTTTTTCTTTTCCCGCATTTACTATGTGTTTGTTAACTGTGGTGGTCCAGTAGCAACAGACCTCGACTTATGAGTTGTTGGTCGTCGTTTTGAACCCAGACAAGCGCATTACGAGTACTTTATGAAATTAGGTAAGTATACATTTCACCACCAGTGCTCTCAAAATTTATAGCGGTGAAAATGAAATATCATGACGACACTGGTATGACTCGCGTGAAGAGGTTTCCGTACGATGTTACCTATCACGTTTTTTTTTAAATCTGACCCAAATTGGTACACACAATATTGAGTGATTTACCATGTTATTTTAATATCATGGACTTCTTCTAGGTTTTCCTATAATCTATAAGTAGAAAACTAATTTCTGTATTTTTTTTTTCAAATTTTAGGTTCAATAGTTTCGGAGATAGGGGGGGGTGGCCCGGAATGGTCAAATTTCGTCTATTTTCTTGAATAACTTGGAAACCATTTATTTTAAAATTACAAAAAAATACGTTTAAGTTTGTCTCAATTTTATCTTTCATTTGATATGTCACACGATGCAGTTTTCAATTTTTTTTTAATTTTCCCCTTCCCTCCCAAAAATTACCTCCCATATACAGATATCGACTTCTTATAGGTTATCCTAGAAAACTGAATCCTGTATTTTTTTCAAAATTTTAGGTTCAGTAGTTTCGGAGATAAGGGGGGGGGGGGAATTGTCAAACTTCGTCTATTTTTTTTTTGAATAACTTGGAAACTATTTATTTTAATATTACAAAAAAATACATTTAAGATTGTCTCAACTATACCTTTCATTTGATATGTCACACGATGCAGTTTTCAATTATTTTTTTTTAATTTTCCCCTTCCCCCCCAAAAATTACCTCCCACATACAGATTTTATCGATTCACGTCACACCTCTGTGCGTGGGTCACAGGAATTGATATGTGTACCAAATTTCAACTCAATCGGTCTAGTAGATTCGGAGATAATTGACTGTAAGCGACAGACAGACGGACACACGAGTGATCCTATAAGGGTTCCGTTTTTGTATTCGGACGTACGGAACCCTAAAAATTGTTACATCTACCAAACAGCAGGGCGGGCGTGGTAGACTACAGCCGACTACCTCTCATAGAGTGGGACCCTTTGTCCCACCAGTGGGAATATTACAGTGGGCTCATTATACAATGTCACAGGATACCTGGCAATTCTAACTCCATCTGCACTGGTGCCTAGTGTCAAGCATTTAGTTCGAACAATCCCGATATTGATCTATAAGTCTTTTGATTTAGGGTTTATTTTATTACTAACCACATTACTAGGTGCCCAATAAATAGTACAACAAACACCGTGCATGTCTTATCACGTGATCTGGTATCTGATATCGGTATCGCGGTATCTTACATGATTCGTTTGGACACGCCTAATGTGCCGTGACGCCGCTGATAAATTGCTGTGGTATGGTGTTGGGTTTGCTCCCGTATGGTACTTATGTTATTGGGGTGGATTCTAGTTTTTAAGTAAGTTTTTCTTGCATATGGCACTTCACATTATAAAGCCTGCAATACATGTTGGCCGAGCGTCACCGAGTGAACACCAATACCATCGTTTAGACAGTATAATTATTTGCGTTGTCTTGCCATCGCTAGGTGTCGCTCGCCTAGTTAGCTGAGGAAGTCAAACGCCAACGTGTATAGAACTCCTTTGGCATAGTTTGTCACAACTTGCGACCACTTGCGTCACTTCGGACCGCTGTCAGTTTTTCGGCACAAATCAAAGGCGCTCGCGTGCACTCGGCCAAAGTGCCCTCATGTTTGTCAGCGCAGCATTACGTGGTTGGCGTCTTTGTCGTTTTTAGGGTTCCGTACGTCCGAATACAAAAACGGAACCCTTATAGTTTCTTTACAATTTTAGTACGGTATACACTGACATAATAATTATAAGAGCTCATTAAATAAATAGCAGCAGCTGCAATAACTTCTACGTCACAATACAAACTGACGAAGACCAACGTGTAGACATCTCCTCAAAATTCGTCTATATTGGCCATTTGCATTGGTTTTCGATTTGAACTTGCCGAACGTGTAGGCAGTAGCACTAGCCTTGTATTAATTTGCCTACGCTCGCACGCATTGGCCTAAGCTCGGCCAACATGTATTGCAGACTTAAGAGGTAGAAGAAAGAAAGGCAAATAATTTCACGATTAAAAAATACAGATTAGAAAAAGTATCTTGAGAGATTTTTTTCAACCTGTTGTGGCAAGTGGGTTTCTGGGTAGATAAGAATGAAACCAAGGTATCACTTACACATTTATTTTGCGATTACACGAGACACAGATTTATTAGGGTCGTAGGTTCTAGTATTTAGCTAAGGTCTCTAGGCACTGTCACTGGTCACTGTAGAAAAGAGTGTTACTGCCCTGGGCTTAGGCACACGTGGCCGATGCAGGGCTGGGAGCGCGCACGTGGGTAGCCGCGTGCGCCGGGCAGGCCTGCAGGCAGTGGGCAGGCAGTAGGCAGGCAGGTACAGGCAGGCAGGCCTGGCGCTGGGACGTGACCCGCTCAGGCAGGGTCCACGACACGCGGCAGGCGTGAGGTCTCGGCACTCACGCGCCGCGTGGATGGCCGGAACTGGCGGCGGGCAGCGGATAGCGCCTTAGGCTTGGCCCGTGCCTGCAGAGGCAAGGGGCCTGCGCGTGGCAGCGTGGGTCGTTACACCACGACCACGTGGGAGTAGACGGCGGTAAGTAGCGGCCGCGCAGCTCGTGAGTCAGACGTCTCTCTCCCACGGTAGGTGGGGAGACAGCAGGACGTCTGACAATCGGGTGTAGCCGTAGGTTGGATGTAGCCCAAGACTGGAAGTGCCGCAGCCCAAGACTGGAAGTGCCGCAGCCCAAGACTGGAAGTGCCGCAGCCCAAGACTGGAACCCTGGAAGCGGTGCGTCCGTAAGCGTCGAGCCAGAATCCTGCAAGCCCTCGACGATGCGTGCGTCTCCCAGTAGTAAGCCCAAAGCAAGGTGGATGCAGGAAGACTCACTCATCGTGATGGCTTACAATTAGAGGTTAGGTATGCGTGCACATGCCTCAGGCATTGACGAAGGTTCCTCGCCGCGTGGCCAGGCGATTTAAGCGAGCAGCTAGGCGCAGCGTGGCGAGGCAAGCATAGTGAAGAATGGTGAAGCATGCACACGCATTTACATAGTGATGCAGTGATGAAGACAAAGGTGAATTTACATACGATGATAGTTATGACGCTAAGACAATAAAATAGGATTGCTGCCAGATCGCGCAGACAGAAAGAAACACATAGAATGCGATCTGACAGGACACAGCTAATAATAAATCAATCACCGTGAGCACTCACTTACCCGTATATCTCGGGGTTGATTTTTAATAGTATGTTAGCGGCTTCGAGTAGGCGTCGGAAAGGCCGCACAATGAGGTGCGAGACCTTTTATAGCCGAGCCGTCGAAGGTTCGAGAATGACGTTTATACGTGCAAGATTTAGGGATGTGACACGTAATTAGTGAGGTGCGTTTAGTTGATTTAAGTGAATCGACTATAACGCTACAGTACCCCGGCTGCTATGAAAGGATTTTCCCTAGGGGAAATCCGCTAGAAGGCCTGAACCACTAAACTGACTACCTATTACGTTCATACATCCCATTCATGTGCTTCCATTCCATCAATCATTCATCCATTCATACTATGTCCGTCACCAACTTGGAAGTAGTCCTAAGTTAGTGACTTACTATAACATTCAAGAGGTAAACTAATAGTAGTGTAGTTTAACTCAAGACAGTCAGTTGGAAAAACTACAAGATAATAGCAAGTGAATCTCCATAGGGTTCTGTAACCAAGATGTTTAAACGCAGGGTAATGTATTTTTAAGCTAGGTTTAGTAAGAGTTTAGTCCGTTGTTGATAGTTGAACGTTGATAAACATGTTCCAAACTTGAAGGTGTATAGAGTCTTCATAGAAAATTATTAAAAAAAAATTTGTTCAAAAAAAAATTATTGTCAACAAAAATTTTTTTTTGAAGTTTAATTAGTAAAAGAATTTGTTTTAAAGTTTTATTTTAAAATATTATTAAATATATTTATTTTAAAATAATATCTATTTATATAAACAGCAAAAGCTTAAAAGAATTTATTTCAAAGTTTTATTTTAAAACATTTTTAAACATGTTTATTTTAAAATAATATTTATTTATAAAAACAGCAAAAGCTTAAAAGAATTTATTTTATTCAAGTAAAAGATTTTTAAAAACATGCATTTAAAAAAAATATTTAAAAGCTAAATCAATAAGGTCCATATTCAAGGTCTATGATAGAATTGATCTAAGTCTCGGTCTACGATCAATGTCTATGGTCGATTGAGATTCAATATAGGTTCAATGTCCAAGACGTAACTATTTTGTGAGAATATCCGAATGTAATTGACGATGTTGCAAAAAGCCAAAAATCCAAGACCATAACAACTGTCAATGATCGGTTGTCAGGGTTCAATAACGTCATCTTCAAAAATACAAGGAAAATTCATTGGAAAATTCAAACAAGACTAGGCTGTATGGCTCTGTTCCTTTGCCTGCCTTTTGGCGAATTTTATAAACAACAATCAATAACGTCAAATGTCAACGACACCGGAACGGAATTTTATTAGGTATTAGGTTATCTAGGACATGCTGATAGACCGAATAATAAGAAAGAATTTAGTGAAGTAGGAAATAATTAGTTTCAACTATACTTAGGCCCATTGTGTTATAATTAGTTGGGCTAAGTTATAGAAGTAGTAACTTTATAGAAAGTTTTGATTTAGAGTTACATAAGTTTAAAGAAAGTTTATAGTTTGTTTGTTTCTAGAATACATGCGTTCAACAATCATACGGAATGACAAAGTAAGATTAGGTTTTAGGTTTAGTGCTCAGGTGAAATAATTTTAGTTAGGTATTTATAGTTTATGACTAAAGTTAATTATTTATTAGGAAGTTTTCACGCGAAAGACTTAGTTTAGCGTTCCGCTTTAGTTAATATATATATACTGGGCAGCTCCAGTATATACATAGTAAGTAAATGCCGTGTAGTGATATTTACTTACTAAATGGTTTGGTTTAGAGCCAAAACCTTTAGACTTGTTACCAGATTAGGCTGATACAAGTTTCAACTGTGGTATGTAGTACCTACAGTTGTTAGAATAATTATTTTGGACTATGCCATTTAAAAGTTATTTTATAATTAAAGTAAGAATAGTTTTAGGTTTTCTATTTAGGTTTAGAATCTAGTAAATAGATGCGGTTATTTCTTAGAAAAATACCGGCTTTAAGCTGTTTTTTAGTTAAACAGTAGAAGACAACACAATAGTAAGTGGTAGTATGCTATAGAGAATTACTGTGACAACCAGAGTAGCCTTGGGTCAGCAGCATTCACTATAGCTACGCCTTAACATAGAAATAATAGAAAAATAGTTTGCGTACACCCGTATTTCAGGGGGACGTCTTGAAGATGCTCATAGGAACATGAAAGACAGCACATACGGTAATGGTAGTGTACCACAAGGAGACTACTCTGCTAAAAAATAAATATCGCCCAAAGAGCCCACAGCAACCCTTGTGGCAACGCCGAGAAGAAGAAAACAGAAAGGATTTACTGGGTAGGCAGAATGAAACAGAGTATGTATGTGATGTGATATGTAGTGAATGTGTGTGTGTGTGTGGGGTCAGCAGATGGCAGGTGACTTAAAGTGGCTCACAACCATGCAGCCTACGGCTGTAAGCTCAAATAATTCAAGTTTTATTAATTAATTTAAGTTTCTTTAATTGATATTTAATTTGTTACAAAGTTTACTTAAATCAAAATTAGGTATGTAGTTTATTTAGCTAGATTTTGATTTTCTTTAGTCAGATTTGGATAAAAGTTTACTTGTGTTAAGTTTTAAAATTTTATTTAGTTAAGATTTTATTAAGTTTTTTTTTTAGTAAAAATGAGTTAAGAGTTAACTTGTGTTTAATTATAAAACAATATTTGATTTGGTTACGATCAGTTGTCTTTAGTTAAAATTAGTTAAAAGTTTAGAGTTTATTTAGTTTTATTTTTATAAAAGTTGATTTAGTCTATTTTTATAAAAAATCCACACACAATAGGTATGGCATTGGCATGCCATAGCATAACTATAACTAAGTTATAGCTATCTTAGGTAGGCGGCGAAAGTGGTAGAAGTATGCACGCCGGAGACTAAGAGACTTAATCTCTGGTACAAGTAGACCTCCTACAACCAGATGGAAAACAGTCGTAGGTCCCTTGGCATCGTCTGACCCAGTAGTGAGTCAGACACTAGTTAGAATTAGCTAGGCCTACGGGATTACGACGGACTGTTCCGCCTTAAATCCTTGGCATGCCAAGTGCCAAGAGGTTTTCCCTGCATGTCAACCAATTCATAAACAATAGGCGAAAGTTTGGCCGATATTTTACACTTGGCGTATTTAGGTGCTAGTTTCTTACTGAAGTACTTATCCTTATCGCTTTGGTAATAGGTACGTTTCCAGACTACATCTCCTACATTATATTCTACATTCTTGCGACGCAAGTTGTAGTCAGTAGCATTTCTAGAGTGAGCCTTCAGCAAGGCAGACTGTACTTGATCAAAAATGTTAGAAAGAAAACCTAAGTTTTCAGCGTATTGATCTCTAGGTTGAAATACTATTTCCTTGATGTCAGCATTTTGGTAGAAAGAACCGTCAGCGACTAGTTCTCTTCCAAACACCAAGAATGCAGGAGTGAAACCTGTAACTTCACTAGTTGAGCTATTTAAGGCAAATTGTACTGCAGGTATATGTAGATCCCAAGAACGTTGGTCATTATTAATGTAGGTAGAAACAGCTGTTATGATAGTTTTATTGTACCTTTCCACAGTGTTTATCTGTGGTGCATACCTAGGAGTATAGTGTATGCTAGGAATATTATATTTAGTGAATAAGTTTTTAGTTTCATTAGATGTGAACTGAGTACCGTTGTCAAGTATTACACATTGTGGTATTCCATGTACTAAGAATAAATTATCTTCTAGTAGTTTGCAGATAGTTTTAGCAGTAGCATTTCTCATAGGGAAAAGAAGACAATATTTTGAGAAACAGCATGTGACTACGAAAAGATAAGCATTCTGACGTCTGGAGACAGGCAATGGACCAACAATGTCGATGCTGACCATCTGGAAAGGGCGAGAGCATTCCTTAGGCTTACCCATAATTCCCAGTGGAGCATGGTTCACTTGTTTATGTGCTAGACAGATTTCGCATGAAGTTACAGCTTTCACTACGTCCTTGTGCATACCTGGCCAGTAGTAACGAAGAGTTAGTCTTTTAAAGGTTTTATATATACCTAAGTGACCAGCCGTGGGTTCTGCATGGTTATCAGCAATCACTTTAGACCTAGATTCAGATGGTATCACCTCCTTCCAGTCAAACTCATTAAAAATAGCGAATTTATTTTTCATGTGACGGAATAATTTATTATCTTTTATTAGATAATTAGGAAAAGATGTTGGGTTCTGTAGACAGCCGTTATAAATGTTCAGGTACCAAGTGTCATTAGTTACCGGAGTAGTGGTTTGAGAAGACAACGCAGCCACTGGTAGAGCGCGGGATAAAGCGTCTGGAAGAGTATTGTCGGAACCGCGACGGTGTTTTATGTCGAAGTTAAATGCAGATAGTCTAATTCCCCAGCGGGCCAATCTACCTGTAGGATTTTGTAGTTTTAGGAACCACTTTAGAGCAGAGTGGTCAGTATAGACTGTAAATTTTAGACCATTTTCCAGATAACAACGCCAGTGTTCTAGTGCTAGTAATACTGCTAAAGCTTCTCTTTCAGTGATGCTGTAATTTTGTTCTGGTTTAGACAATGACTTACTCATATATGCAATAGGATGCTCCACACCATCTTTTGTTTGTGTGAGCAGTGCACCAACTCCATAATTACTAGCGTCAGTGTGCACTTCAAAAGGTAAACTGTAATCCGGACATGACAAAACTGGAGCTGAAATTAATATAGTTCTGAGCTTGTCGAACGATTCTTGGCACTCTTTAGTCCAAGTAAAAGGTGGAGCCTTTTTGCTGGAACTGGTAAGTTTGTTTAGAGGTGCAGCTAGTGAACTAAAATTAGGAACAAACCGTCTGTACCAGGATGCTGTACCCAAGAATCGTTTTACTTCCTTAGGATTTGTTGGAATTGGAAAGTTAACAATAGCCTCTACCTTTTCCGGGTCTGGATGTAAGCCTTTTGAATTAACAATATAACCCAGGTATTTCAGCTCATCACGGAAGAATTGGCATTTATTTATGTTAATAGTTAAATTAGCATCTTTCAGTTTAGTAAGTACTTTTAATAAAAGCGATATATGGTGATCAAAATCAGAAGAAACCAGAACTACGTCATCTAAGAAGGCAAAAACTCTGTTTTCAAATTCCGGGCCGTAGAATAGTTTATCTACTAGTCTCTGTTGAGTAGCTGGGGCGTTGGTTAACCCAAAAGGTGTAGTTTTAAATCTGTAGGTACCGCGGCCCGGAACGTAAAAAGCAGTCTTGTTTTTGTCCTCTTCATTTAAAGGTAGTTGCCAAAAACTTTTATAAAGGTCTAGGCTTGTTAGGTATTTAGCATCTTTTAGATTATCTAGGATTTCCGATATATATGGTAGATTATACGCGTCCTTTTTAGTTACGGAATTTAGTTTTCGACTGTCTAGACAGAACCGCAATTTGCCATCTTTTTTAGGTGTAAGAAGTACTGGTGATGACCAAGGACTTTCACAAGGTTCAACAACATCCAGCTTCAGCATTTCGTCCAACTCCTCACACAGAATGCGCTGTTTTTCAGGCGACATCCTGTAGTAACGCTGCCTAATAGGAGGTGAGTCACCAGTATCGATGCAGTGTGTGATGAGATTGGTACGACCAAGCCCTTTCTTGTCTGAAGATATAGTTTCAAATTGTCTAATAATATTGTCCGCTGTAAACTGTTGAGCCTCCGAAAGCTGAGCAAAAGAATGGAGGTGTACATCTGTTTTAGATTCTTTAATTTGTTTATTATGACTCATAAGGAAGATTGATTTAGTATTTTTAGGAAACAGTTCAAAGAGGTACCAGAAATCGATTCCCAATAGTATAGGTATATCAACTGATGGAATAACATAAGTTTTAAGTGTGTGAAATTTATTTTCAAATGTTATAGGTAGGTTTAGGGTACCTATAGGTGATAACATTTGTCCCCCAGCGGCGACAAATTTTAAAGAGTTATCACAGGACTGTAGGTTTAGGCCTAAGTCCTTGATAAGGCTTTTATGAAAATTATCACCAATAATAGTGACTGCAGAACCAGAGTCTAGCAGTCCACAAGTAGATATGTTATTAATAGAAATAGTGGCATAAGGCCTAGTGTCATTTAATGGTTTATTTTGGATTGTTGTAACCGCATAATGAGTAGAGAATTGTTTCACTTGTGATATCCAATCTGCCCACCCATCCTTGCTATTGACTATAGATTTATTACAACAATCCACAGCTTTTAGTTTTTTGACTGGCATTTTTTACATTTAGGAAAGATGACACCTTTTAGACCACACTTGAAGCATATTGGGAATCGCTCTGCTTTGCAATTTTTTAAAGAATGACTATTCACCCTACATCTAGGACAGAAAGGGCCTCCTTTAGAGGGAGACTTTTTAGAAGATTCTTTTTCAGATTTAATAGCAGACACCGGTGCCGAGTCTGACTGACCCGCGTGTTTTTTGTTGTAGTTATTGTAGTTTTTGTTTGAATTATTAGAACTTGAGTTGTAATTGTTGTTTGATTTACTCTGCCTGTGATATGCGAACTCTGGTGCAAGAGAGTTAAGATTACTTTTGCTGGGTTCATGATAGTGTGAAGCCCTGGCTTTATATGTCTCATAGTTTTTACATACTGTTTGGAGTTGTTCCAGTGTTTGCACATCACTTAAGGCCAGCACATCAGCATAGATTGGTTTAACGTTATGAGAAATAATGTCAAACTTTTCCTCCTCTGTAAGATTTCTGTTGAGACGGTTGAAGAGACCGCTCATTATAGAGATGTAAATAGTTATGTTCTCTGTTTCACCCTGTGTACGCTGTCTAATTTCAGAGAGGAGTCTATAGTCATAGTCCTCGCTGTCAAAAGCAGACTTAAGTAGTTCAATTAACTGGTCCCAAGACAAAATGTTTGATTTTATATGTCTGTACCAGTGTAAGGCATTACCCGTGAACAAATCATAGGAATAATTGAGCATGTCATCTTTAGAGATTCTTTTACTAAGTCTGAACTCTTCGATTTTTTGGATAAAAGCTCTTACACACGAATTCCCATCGAATTTGGGTTTATTCCCTTGGTGACTTGGACAAGTGACAATTATATTTGTAGAATTAGAGGCACTTGCTTCTACTTGCTGACTACTGGCAGCGCTATCAGATACACAGGGGCTGAACTTACTTTGAAGAGTTTTGAGCTGTGTGTCTAAATTATTAAATAGCGACTCAAGTTCTTTTTTTAACTTGGTGGACTCTTGTGTTGTTGGTGATATTCTGCCTAACCTATAGTAAATATGGTTCCTATTTGAATTTGCTACACTGAGAGTGCGGTCAGAGTTAACAGTAGATAAATAGTTCTTATAATCTGTTATAGTCTGACTGACATTATTTAAATCATCCATCTCATCTATCCCTGAGAGTAGAATATCCTCACTGTCATAATGTTTAGAGAGTTTATTTATTTGTTTTCTCAAATCTATGACAGTGCCCTTTTCTCCACCTCTGATAGTGACCTCATACTCAAGTTCGGCCTTTCTAAGGTGTATAAAATTTATCAGGTGAGAGCTCATTGTGATTTAATATCTATTTAACAAACTATATTTAACAAATTATTAATTTTATGACAAATTCAATTCGCGGACCTAGCGGCAGATGTTAGTGACGAACCAGGATATCTGCACCTCGAGACCTACAGGTAACAGATGGAAGATAGGGAGGAACAAGGTAGTAGGAAATAGTAACTCACTGCCGGTCCAGCAGGCTCACAGGACCGTGGTTAGGCTAAAGGTGTCTTGGCCGCAGTAAGGGGATACACAGTTTAAGGTATTAGTAACAACACATGTACTTACCACCACGATGAAGAGTATAGAAAGAGTGACCAGTGCTAGAACCCAGAGAACCTATACCGAGTGGGCGCCACTGTGGCAAGTGGGTTTCTGGGTAGATAAGAATGAAACCAAGGTATCACTTACACATTTATTTTGCGATTACACGAGACACAGATTTATTAGGGTCGTAGGTTCTAGTATTTAGCTAAGGTCTCTAGGCACTGTCACTGGTCACTGTAGAAAAGAGTGTTACTGCCCTGGGCTTAGGCACACGTGGCCGATGCAGGGCTGGGAGCGCGCACGTGGGTAGCCGCGTGCGCCGGGCAGGCCTGCAGGCAGTGGGCAGGCAGTAGGCAGGCAGGTACAGGCAGGCAGGCCTGGCGCTGGGACGTGACCCGCTCAGGCAGGGTCCACGACACGCGGCAGGCGTGAGGTCTCGGCACTCACGCGCCGCGTGGATGGCCGGAACTGGCGGCGGGCAGCGGATAGCGCCTTAGGCTTGGCCCGTGCCTGCAGAGGCAAGGGGCCTGCGCGTGGCAGCGTGGGTCGTTACACCACGACCACGTGGGAGTAGACGGCGGTAAGTAGCGGCCGCGCAGCTCGTGAGTCAGACGTCTCTCTCCCACGGTAGGTGGGGAGACAGCAGGACGTCTGACAATCGGGTGTAGCCGTAGGTTGGATGTAGCCCAAGACTGGAAGTGCCGCAGCCCAAGACTGGAAGTGCCGCAGCCCAAGACTGGAAGTGCCGCAGCCCAAGACTGGAACCCTGGAAGCGGTGCGTCCGTAAGCGTCGAGCCAGAATCCTGCAAGCCCTCGACGATGCGTGCGTCTCCCAGTAGTAAGCCCAAAGCAAGGTGGATGCAGGAAGACTCACTCATCGTGATGGCTTACAATTAGAGGTTAGGTATGCGTGCACATGCCTCAGGCATTGACGAAGGTTCCTCGCCGCGTGGCCAGGCGATTTAAGCGAGCAGCTAGGCGCAGCGTGGCGAGGCAAGCATAGTGAAGAATGGTGAAGCATGCACACGCATTTACATAGTGATGCAGTGATGAAGACAAAGGTGAATTTACATACGATGATAGTTATGACGCTAAGACAATAAAATAGGATTGCTGCCAGATCGCGCAGACAGAAAGAAACACATAGAATGCGATCTGACAGGACACAGCTAATAATAAATCAATCACCGTGAGCACTCACTTACCCGTATATCTCGGGGTTGATTTTTAATAGTATGTTAGCGGCTTCGAGTAGGCGTCGGAAAGGCCGCACAATGAGGTGCGAGACCTTTTATAGCCGAGCCGTCGAAGGTTCGAGAATGACGTTTATACGTGCAAGATTTAGGGATGTGACACGTAATTAGTGAGGTGCGTTTAGTTGATTTAAGTGAATCGACTATAACGCTACACTGTCTTCTTTCTTTTCCTTGTCAGAATTTAGCCACCTTTGATGTCAAAGCCGTCTATAAGATTTCCACAGGCCTCTAACAGAAAACCTACTTGAATGAAAATTTAAGTGCCATACAAACAATTAAAAATATATTAAGGCTCTTAAAACTGTTTTCTTTGTACAGATACATATGAAATATTTTATTGACTGGTGCAATATATTTTATACATTCAAATTCTTTCTCAATACAGTTGTTACCGAGTCAGTAACGACCCAAAGACGAGCGTGCGCGTGCGGTTGCCTCTGTATATTCAAAACTATTTAATCACTTAAACTGTGATCCATATGCATTACTTACACATGGTGTCCTTTTACTTATACTTTATAGTAAGCTTAGATGTGTGAGGTATTGGAATATTTAGATTAACTATCTAAAGAAGAAAGAAATAACATGTTTCTGAAAGCAATATGTATGTAATTTTGGTCGCACACCAAAATTAATCTTCAATAAATATGTTCTTAAAAAAATTCCGACTCTTAGATTTTTTCCTTTATTGTAAGTATGCGTTTATAAACATAGAAATTCACATACACAAACACCCAGACCCGAAACCACCTACAGACCATGCAAATATTTGTTCCGTGCAGGGATCGAACCTGAAACCCGAGAAAGTTAGAATGAAGGCCGTATAGCGGACAATGCCACTGGGAAAAGCTAGTCATAATATTAATTTATAAAACCTTTCACAGCCACATTCATCACAGACAGTCGATGAGATTAGAAATACATGTTATTGTAATAATTTTGCTAAACTCTGATGTAATGGGTCGACGGCGCGTTGTGTTCCACGCGCGCCTCAAAGAACGACAGCATAATGACGGGGCCCCCTCTCTAGAGGGCCAAAGCCTCCCTGGGTCGCGGGACTTATCTCATTACCGTGACCCCGGAACATAAAGGGCTATTGAAGGACACCGTGGATTTTAGCCAGTACAAGTCTGACAGTCCCTCCCGCCCTGCTCGGGGTGGGAGGACTCATTAATTTAATGATTTTACCATCGCTAAAAAAAACTAACTGATGAAATTGTGGTATCTGTATTCATTTTATAACCAATTTTGTTAAGAAAAAACATAACTGAATGAACTTTTCATCGACATAATAATTTGTATTAATGAAACCAATTAACTTCAGCACAATAGTTTATTCAAAAATCCATTAGCAAAGATTTAAACGTAAGCTATTGTGAAAATAATGCAATAAGATATACGCCTATGACTGGTTATGACTTCAAAATATTAAACACTTTTTATAATACCGTTGAATTTTCATAAAAATCTAAAAAAAAAATATATAAAATTGGGTTCCAAATAAGTACAAACACACTGTATTAAATCAACAGTGACCACACAATGCGAAGACTGCGAACAATCCATCCGTCAAGTACACTACCTGAATTCCTGGGACACTACCCACGTGCTTACTTGACGGTGTTTAATGGACACCCTACTCCTGCTGTGCGACCATTTGTCAGCATGCGTGGACAATATTTGATAGACCAGTACTAAAATTCATATGTGTCTCTTATGGGTAATAGAATAGGGCAGAGTTTGCATTGCTTTCTTGTTTCGAAAAGTGTAAGTGTAATGTTGTAATATAGTGTATAAAATGCCGTTTTGTTTGTAATATATGAACTTAATTTGAATATGATTAAAGAGTATTGGTTGTAAAAAACTTAATGGTCGTATGACTTCTTTGCTACTGCTAAATTGCCAGTAGTCATTATGCATAGTAGTTACAGTTTGACATAAGGATTTTTCTCATCATCTGCCGAGCCTTTTCTTAATTATACACCGTGACTTTTTAGTCGTCTTACAAAAGTGGTCCACGTAATGTCCCCGACCTATAATACATCTAGGCGAGTTTAGTTTTTTTTTTAATCGTTAAAAATAATTTTCATTATTAATAAATAGGTACATTAGAAATATGAAAATGTTTACGTATCAAGCTGTAGAGTATACCTACCCAGCCCAATAGTCAGGCAGATCATTCCACCTCCATTTTCTATGAGACAAGGGTATTTTTAACTACTCCTTGCGTCATAATAATGAATTAAAAATTTATTTAATTTTTTTTCAAATCTCTTAAATACCTATTTTTTTTATTATAAACGTGTTCTAGTCATTGGTTACATGAACTGGGCTGCCGTTGTAAGACGACTAAAAAGTCACGGTGTATATTAGGGTCCGCTTCCAGCCAAACCGGATGCATAATTATCAGTATTTTACATGGAGCGACTGCCTATCGAACCTCCACAACCCAGTAACTGAGTAATACGATACCCCATGGTAGTCTTACCATGGTTCTTGGTTGTCAGACTAGAACTTCTGACTAACTGTAACGACTGTCAAAGTCTACAAATGACAGCCGGGAACAATGGCTTTTTTTTGCGTGGTAAAATCATCAAATGAGTCCTCCCGCCCATACTGTCAGACTTGTACTGACTAAAATCCACGGTGATCCTTATAGCCCTTTACGTACCAGGGTCACGGTTACCAGGTGAGCCAGTCCCGCGACCCCGGCAGGCTTTGGCCCTCTTAGGGGGTCCCGTCAGATTGCTGACGCTCTTTGAGACGCGCGTAGAACACAACGCGCTGTCGACCCGGGCATGGTCCATGATCGGGCGGCAAGTCACCCATAACTCACCCTCGCATGCCCGCGCCTACGGTGGCCGGAGATCGTCTTGCTACGTCCGTTGCCGTGGGCGTCTCCCGCGGGACCAATGGCTTTACGTGCTTTCCGAGACACGAAGGAAGCTCGCTATGACAGATGGTCACCGATCCACAGACCTTCCTCGGCAAGCGCGGCTTAACCGGGAAGATCGGCCTGTACGGCTGTAATTATTTATTTACGAGCCCCTCACGAGTTCAGTCGTAATAAATTGTATTATTCGAAGTTATCAATAATTACGTTTGAATATTTTTTTTGCAATTCAAAACCCCTTTTTCATTTTGGGTGTAAATATCATCAAATGTGTCCTCACGCTCTAGGTGGTATGGAGCGGAATTAGACTGTTTGATTCTTACTAACTTTAAACCTTTCACAAAAATTTGAATAACCTGTGGGAAGCGGTCGCCTCCTTCTGCGAAGCAGGACAGCATCCTCCCTCCGCCCCAGCCGCAGTGGTTGGCGCCCACGGCGACAGACGTCGCAAGACGATCTCCGGCCACCGTAAGCGCGGGCATGCGGGCGGCGAGTAATGGGCAACTCGCCGCCCGACCATGGACCATGCCCGGGTCGACGGCACGTTGTGTTCCACGCGCGCCTCAAAGAGCGTCAGCAAGATGACGGGGCCCCCCTCTAGAGGGCCAAAGCCTGCCGGGATCGCGGGACTTATACCATTACCGTGACCCTGGAACGTAAAGGGCTAATGAAGGACACCGTGGATTTTAGTCAGTACAAGTCTGACAGTCCCTCCCGCCCTGCCCGGGGTGGGAGGACTCATTTGATGATTTTACCACGCTAAAAAAAAATTTGAATAACCTACATGCAATTATTCCGAGTCTGTGTGTATGTGTATGTATTTTTGAAAACGCACCCATGAAACAAGCGAAATATTTAGTGTGGAAAAACATTTTTTTTTTAAAAAAAAAAACAAACTTCGTTGAAAGATAACATCGTTATCAATTTCATTTCATCATCATATTGACAGGCCTGTTGGTATAGTGGTTAGTGACCCTGACTGCTATGCCGGAGATCGTGGGTTCGATTCCCACCCAGGACAAAATTAAGAGGTATTCCAGGAAGGGCACCCGCTGAAATGGCACCTGAGCAAATGGCTCCTAAGCTATTCCACGAACGGCACCTACAAAATTTTTTGCAGGTGCCCTTAGTGGAATAGCTTTACATCTAGCATTTTATTCCACATAGGGCACCCACGGGTCCTACTAGTGCTGGGACATTTTTTTTTAGGACAAGAAAATGAAAAAATCTTTTAAAATGACTGATTTTAATAGATTTTTTCATTTTCTTTTTTTCGTGTTTAGAGTAACCAACAAATGTACTAGGCATGCAGGGGCGGACCGAGAGTTTGTGGGGCCCTGGGCTATTACTACTTGGGGGCCCTGCCTATACCTATACTTAATTAACTAAATGCTATTTTAGGACTTGACTTTTTTTAGTTAAACCAACGTTTCGGACCTCGGGTTCCTCACCAAGTTCGGATCACAATATTTTTGAAAAGATGTCGTCAGCAGCGTAATCGCTGACATTTTAACTCGTAACGACTCACTCGTTGAAGCTGGAGAGGCGCCACATCATCCTCAGTTTCTGCTTGATATAATATCACGCAGAAAGTGCGGATGATGTGATGTGATGGCGCCTCACCGATCACGGCTGTTTCGGGTAGTTCTTGCTCCGCCTTGTTCTCTTGAGATGATCAGCGGTGGCGTCTGGCCCTGTTCTAGGTTATAAATAGCCCGTAGGTAGATCCGCCCCTGTAGACATGCATAAATTCAAGGTGGCACTTTACCTATAAGAGAGCGTATTTAAGTATAAGAATACGTAAAAATACAAAACGTATCAGTCTGATGACTATTTTATTATGTAAATGTTGACCTTACTTATTTTCGTTTTGTGACCTATCTTTTTTATGCCATGGACCGCATGACTCTAGCGCGCAGCCTTCGGCAGGAGGTGTTCGTTTTTCCTACCAAGATTGGGTAGGAGCCTGGGTGCGCGGGTTATGCTAATTTTGCTAATTGGCTGTGACGAAAACATGGAAACTACGTTCTGCCGGGAACAAAAGAAAGAATGCAAAACGAAATAAAAGGAAGGATGCACAATACCTTGATTCTCCGGAGACGTCCTCGCTGGTGAGAGGCTTCTGTTTCGACTGCTGGATATTGGTGCTTCTATGGTGAATAACCGATTGGCTTCGAGTGTCAGCTGTGGACGCTTTTAAGCGATCCCTCTCTCTCGTACGAAGGCGAGAAGGCATGTGCGGGAAAGGGACGGGGATAGGACGTCACAGCCAATCAACTTAGTCGTTCAATGACATGAAACTACAGATAAAAGACTTAACCGTTTTTTCTTCGTAGCGTAACCAGAGCCGCTTGAAGGTGGCCTCAGCCCGATCCAGCCTAGGAAGATATCAACGATCTAATAAACTAACAGGACAAGTTAATTTATAGTTTGTTATAAAAAAGGAAAAACTAAGTACTAGATTTTTTTCAAAACATTGTAAAAGTTAAGTTTTTGTGTGTTAACGGATACGTCACCACCCATAAATTCAAAACATATCAGTCTGATGACTACTTACTTACGCTCTCTATTACCAAATACATAAGTGCCAGTTTCAATTTATGCAAGCCTAAGAAATTTCACGGATATTCACCATAAATACGTTTTAGTATTTGACGACAGACGAACACCTTCTCCATGATCCTGTTCTCTAAGTATGTAGGTATTTACTTTTCAGAAAACACATTGAGTACTCTCATACAAATCTTAATAACTGAGATAGGGATAAAAACAATAACGTCAACAACGTGAAGATTTTTATCCGCGACAAATGTTACTTATCTTACTCCTTAATAAATTATAAAGATATAATTTTATAACGCTACTATTAAGCTCGAAACTAGTTTTAATCGATTATTTTGACGTCCTAAAAAATAAACGTCCCATCACTAGTACGTATTAATCCATAGGTGCCCTAAGTGGAATAAAATGCTAGATGAAAAACTATTCCACTAAGGGCACCTGCAAAAAATTTTGATAGGTGCCGTTTGTGGAATAGCTTAGGAGCCATTCGCTCAGGAGCCATTTCAGCGGGTGCCCTTCCTGGAATACCTCAAAATTAAATGTTTGTGTGATGAGCACGATCATTTGTTCTGTGTCTGGGTGTAATTTATCTATAATATTTATGTATTTAGAAATATATAAGTATGTTTATCAGTTGTCTAGTACCCATAACACAAGCTCTGCTTAGCTTGGGACTAGATGGCGTTGTGTGATAGTTGTGGAATATTTAAAAAAAAAAAAACATTATCAACAAGTTAATCAATGCTAGGGAACACTGATTAACACAAAGCCTCATCCAGGGTCAGCTACAGTTAACACCAGAACACTCAATGGTTCATGACTGAAAATAATTCAGGCTCTGTACAGTCAGGCTGGCAGTTGATTTACATATTTCAGTAGAACTTCCAGTAACAGTGATTTACATAACTCATGTTTGTAAGCTTCGCTGAATCGACAGTTATCTTGAATTCGGGGTTTCTTTGTGTGTGTGTTTTTTTTTTTCATTTTGAAAAAGGCCTCTTATCAGAACTGTATATTCGCTCATGGTGAATTTCCTACATACTTTCATAGCTCGATAATGACTGCATGATGTTGAGACTGCTTTACAGTTCAAAGGGGCAACTCATCCGCTCCCCTTCAATAAACTGTAAACTGAAATACTAATAGACTAAAACCAGACGAGAATTTCAGTTCATTAATAATTTAAGAAGAAAAAGTAGTAACTATCAAAGTTTCATCGTCGGCCGTCGGATGTGGCTTTATAACTCACAATTTTTCCGTCCTTAATCCTTAACGGAGCTCATTTAGCCGAGTTTTAATCTCAATCTCACCTCATTACCGGATCCCGAATACTCGGAATAGCCAATTTCACCATTAATTACAAGCCCAGGCTCCCTTACCCTTCCTTTTTCGAGTAAAAATAAATTATAACTCATTTATCGTTAGAGCCGAGACGCGGGCGACGGAGGCATTGAAATAAATAGCTGTCACGTTGGCGCACACAGCAGTAACGTGAACCCGTGAAGCGATCACGTTAACGTGAACAGGGGGGAGGCCCCGCCCAGCGGCTGCGCACTGCACCACACACGCCCATGTGTCGCACATACGGCGTCACGTAACTGGGGCACATACACCCGTATGTATGCCACATGCGAGGTGGGCGTGCGCTCCGGTGGGCGTGCCACATGTGCCATGTGTCAGTAAATGGGTGGAGATAGGCTCACGTTAAAAGGGAAATAGCCGGTCGCGTTCGAGTGTTGACGACTTTATGTGCGCACGGGCGGCATGCGTGTGACGTCACATGTCACGCCCGACCTCGCCGTCCAACCACTGACATGCACAGATAACTTCGCCGACCCGAAGAAATAGTAATAAACGCCGCCAGCGCTGGAAATTAAACAGACGGGCGGGAGTAAAAAAAAAGAAATAATATTCCCACCTGCGTCCGCAATTATCGGCGCAAACCGCGGAAAATTGCGAGGCGAACGCCAAACTGACACTCGTGGAACTTCCTCAAAATAAAACTTTGGAAAAGTTCAACCGGAAAAGAAAGAAAACGCGAAAATAAAAAAGCCATTGACTCCGCAGTCCGGCCCCGAAAGTTTTAGACGCCTTTTTAAACATTCCCGCGGATGAAATCACGACCGGAGGGATTTTTTTTATCGCCAGAAGGATTTTCAGTGCTCGTTTCTGTCAACTAATTAGAGTTTCCTCTCGAAAATAAAATTAAATGCAAATACTGACGTTATCAAAATGTCACTTGAGTTTGTGGCTTGCGTCATAGTAATTGGTCTCGGTTGAAAGGCTTGCTCGTCGTCGCCTTCCTTTTGCGAAGGTATTGAAAAAGCATTTAGTAGTGAGAAAAGTTTGTAGCGTAGCGAGCATAAGAAACAATATGGCAGAGAGTAACGTCGGATCAATAATATATAGGCTAAGAAAACGCGGGCACAGAGCAGTTAAGAATGCGAGGCACCCGTACATAGACGAGAGCGAAAACAAATCAGTGCCGGGAGGCGAAAATTGAGCACGTACCCGTTCCGGCTAATTTTATTTTGCAATTACACCCCCTCCCTGTTGCCCGTCCTACGACTTCACCCCCCTCGCTTCGCTAATACAACATTCTTGGCGACAGCCAGTTTTTGGGACAGAGGCTGTGGTGGGAATCTTATGATAAAATTATACTGGAAAAGTGTTGTGGAGGCGAGTGTATAGATAGATTTGTGGGTCCGTATCACAGATAATATCTATACGTCACATCGATTGTCAGTATTACATTGTTGAAGAAGGACAGGATTCATTGCAGGAACCGTTATATCTCTATGTAACTTTACTAAAGTGGTAACAGTGATATCGCAGTCAAATACATCTACAATTAAACAAAATACAATGAAATCAGGGGCTATCATTGTTGTATTACCTCCACCATTGTGTCCTTGCGTTCTGCGTTCCAAGTTTCACTTGAAGTATTGTTAAGTATACAGAAATTCTGCAATCCAATCAGAATCTTAAACAATTCAGGTGTTTGAACGCAGAACGCATTCAGTTGAAATGCATTCAGTTGAAGTTACGGCGCATTCAGTTTTTATAGAAAAATCTGTACCTAATATTTTTTATTGTAGTATAAATAATTAAACAGAAACTTAAACCTTTATTTTCACATACTTTATGTTACTATTTTTTTGGAGAAAAACAACATTTTTCATTTAAATGATAATGATGTTCCACCAAAATATTCATTAAAAATCTAGAAGAGGAAATTCTCAATCTACGCATACAAAGTCTCTGTAGGCTATTACTCTACACCCCCCTGTGTAAAAAGGTTGTAAGAAGGCGGCGGACACCCCGTCTCAGGGAGGTGATCGCCCCCACAACCCTTTCGCTTTTACCCCCGCTGGACAGGGTGATGTTTTGCGAAGAAAATATATCGGCGAAGAAAAAAGGGTTTTTTTTTCTAGAAAAATTGAGACAATATGCATAGCCAACCTAATTGTTGGTTGATATGTCGGTGAATACCACCAACCGTTAGTGCACTTCAGTTAAAAGACGGGAAAAGTACCTACTAAATTTAAAAAAAAAAAACTATTTAAAGACAATCTCAAAAGACGAGAACCCACATAGTCCTCACATGAATTGAAAAAAAACAATGTCTGGCCTTTAAAAGAGACAATGACCTCAGAGTTTTTCTGAGCTGTTTCTTCTAAGAGTATTCAGGTACTCGTACGAAACACCAATCTCATTTAGTTTTCAAGACGTATAAAAGCTAGTTTATAAAAAAATGAAACTTTTCCAAAAAAGTAACCGACTTCAAAAACAAGAACAAAATAAAAAAAAGGGTGAAATAACCTAATTAATTAATTCCGAAAGAAGTTATTAATTAGGTTTTTATTTTACCCTTTTTAGTTTATTTATTAAATATTCAACTCAAATTCTTGTAAAATACAAAATTTTCTTACTTATGCACTAATCGTGTAATCCGTCACAACATAAAAAAATTCATATCTCTAAAACTACTGAACCGATTTCGATGAACTTGCAGTGTACCCTAAGTTGAACAATACCTAGTACAACAAAAGAAAGAATTACTTAAATCGAACTTGTAGTTCCGGAGGTACGCGTGCACAAACATAAAAACATACATACATACATACACTCATGAAATTTGGCTCATTTGTTCAGACGCTGATATAGTCTAACATATATGAAAACTGGACAGTTCTGATAATATTACATACATACGGGTCGAATTGATAACCTCCTTTTTTTTGAAGTCGGTTAAAATAAGCTGTTGTAAGCAGATGATAAACAACCAGATTTAGTAAACCTTCTTTTATAACCCTTGCATATCCATTATGTTAAATATAATTTAAACTTTATTTTGCACTTTCCATCAATTTACTTTCACTATAATCCTACACTTATCGTTTCACCTCCCTTAACCTTATGTTGTCTTCGATGCATAACAATTGACTCGGAAACAACCACCGTTGCATAGTTAACTTTGAACTTTTGGAAAAACTTCGTTGAAAGTAGGCTGAGGAAATAATAACTGTGAGTAATCCTATCCTTCTTCTGATATCTTTTATTTTTGGAGACTTTTCTGATGCCTTTTTTTACCTCATAATTACAGAACATGCTAATATTTGTTCATGGCGGGAATCGAATTCGCACCACGTATCACGCCAGTCAATCTCCCAGAGCGTCCGACATACCTCAGTGCCTCAAGACGAAAGTCTTCAACCAATGTGTGTTACCAGTGATGACTTACGGCACCGAAACGTGGTCTTTCACTATCGGCCTCATCTCAACGCTCAGAGTCGCTCAGCGAGCTATGGAGAAGGCTATGCTCGGTGTTTCTCTACGTGATCGAATCTGAAATGAGGAGATCCGTAGATGAACTAAAGTCACCGATATAGCCCACCGGATTAGCAAGCAGAAGTGGCAATGGGCAGGCCATATTGCTCGCAGAGGAGATGGCCGATGGGGTCGAAAAGTGCTAGAGTGGAGACCACGGACTAGCAAGCGCAGCGTAGGACGTCCACCAACGAGATGGACAGACGACCTTATAAAGGTCGCTGGAAGACGCTGGATGCAGGTCGCTTCCAACCGCTATACGCGGAAATCCAAAGGGGAGGCCTCAGCAGTGGGCGTCCTATGGCTGAGATGATGAAGATATGAATTTCTCTACGAGTATCCATAACATGGTGGTGTATCTTAAATAGAAAATCTGTGTAACCAGTACCTGAAGCTACGGTGGCAAAATCATCAAATGAGTCCTCCCGCCGGGCGGGAGGGACTGTCAGACTCTTACTGACTAAAATCCACCCGTGTTCCGTCGGATGCCCTTTACGTTCCGGGGCCACGGTATCCTGGATTAAGAAAAATCCGCGACCCCGGCAGGCATTTGGCCCCATAAGGGGCCCCGTCGGTGACGCGTGAAACACGACGCGCCACCGACCCGGGCTTGGTCCTTGGTCGGACGGCGAGCATACCCATTACTCACCGTCCGCAAGCCCGCTCCGCCGCTGTGCCCTCTGCTGTTCAGAGGGACACGCGTTGGAGCGTCCACCCGACAGGCTATTTGCATACGGGCAAAGAAACCCCTTAGGCACACAGTACCTAAGGAGAGTTTTTGCCCGCATCCCAGGGCGCACCGGCCCGAAAAACTGGTCTTCCCCCCGGACGTATCCGAGAGGGAACTCCAGTCCACGGGCGCACGTGGAGGTTTCCTGTCTTAGCACCCCACCTGAAGCTACTTAAACAGACACGAATCTACAAACAGGTTTTTTTTTTGTACCATTACAGAAAAAAACAGGTTTTTTTTTTTCAATCTTTGCCAAGCAAAGAAAAAAGCCACACCCTGTACCCGCTAAGCTTCTCGCATTTCTTCGACGCTTCTTAAAGTGTTTTACATACAACCGTCTACAGCTGTGTGCGTTCGGTAAATACTTACGCACTGATGTGTGAGTCACTACGCATTTTTGCCCACCCCCGCCTCTAAGAAAAATACCTTCTTACCCCGTTCTACACCCCTTTGATGTACCGGTGCGCCCCTGGTAAAGAAGATATGAGACTTTTTCAAAAAGCTTAATTTAAATGAGTCGCCCGGGACAACTCAATGGGAATATTCTTTAATTTAAATACTATCTTGAAGACGAAAGGGTGGGGATTTTAATTGGTATTGAATTTCGATTGGAGACTCTTGTTTTTTCGACTTTCGCTTGTTTTTTTTGGCTGGTTCGAGTTACTAGGGTTGCGTGGGAATTTGTTGAAATGCCTGTGTAAGGGGTCTGTACAACTGATGCTGATGAATTGCGAACTGATTGTGGACACTGGACACACGTTTCAGTATTTGTATGGGGGTGTCCATTATTTATGTCAAAAGCTTAAGCTCGTTATCTGTCTGTACTGTTATGAGATTGGCCTAAATATACGGTACTTGTATGAGTATTGTCATAGTGACTAATTTTGTTATTTTTAATTTTCAAAAATTTCAAAGATTTGTTACTTTTCAAGAAAGTACTAAACATGTCATAAGTAGGGTTTCTTTGTCGCAAATTTTGGTGAAAACTTTTGTCCGTTCATTTTCAACTTTGTATGAAAATGGGACAATTTACTAGAATGTTAAGTACCTATATGGTACAGGTGAAATGTCGATAAATATAATACACTAAGATTTATTTCAATAAGTGCAAGACGTCTCGAATTCCCATCTTCCCACTTTCAGTGACGATTTTAATTCAATAAAGTATCTCTAAATTTGAAGCAATTTTCCTCTTACTTAGTACTTTTCTATAATCCGAAAGAGACTTAAAGACATTTTAAATTGCTGTCAAATGGTGAAATATTGCAATACCACAATGTAAGCTAAAATTAAAGATGTAATTTAAACCGCCATCTTAACCCGTTCTCGTTAAAAAATAACACCCTTTTCAGAATTAAAATGTCGTCAGACATTTATAATCGTCTTGAATTTTGTGCAATTTATATAATATTGAGTTTTTTTTTTATCTTTGCTTGATACAAATTAAATTGATGTTAATGAAGAATTTTAATTATATTATAGGCATATTTGTTGCCACGGTTGGCACAGTGACTGAGTGGTCGACTACTGAGCAGCGTGTTGCGGGTTCGATCTCCGCATGAAACAAATATTCGTATCATCTGAAAGTAGTTAGTTGTTCCGGGTCTGGGTTTTTGTGTATGTGCGTTTCTATATTTGTAACCGCACCCACGATAAAGGAAAAAATCGTAGTGCAGCGCCAACTTATTTTCAAAAAAAAATAGTCGTTATTTTTTGCTTAATGATGTCTGTCATAGTCGTCATCCCAATTGTAAGGTTTGTTTCCATGCTGCAAAGTAAAGTGGATCACAAGTCTAAGGTAACAAGGTATGCTGTTGTTAATACATCTAAATATATAAAACTCAAAGGTGACTGATATAGTGATCTATCAACGCACAGCCCAAACCACTGGACGGACCGGGCTGAAATTTGGCATGCAGGTAGATGTTATGACGTAGGCATCCGCTAAGAAAGGATTTTGATCAAATGCACCCCCAAGGGGATAAAATAGGGGATGAAAGTTTGTATGAAACTTTGTCAATTTTAAACCGATCGGGCTGAGACTTTGCATGCATACAGCTACTATAACGTAGGCATCCCCTAAGAAAAGATTTTGATAATTTCCACCCCTAAGGGTATGAAATAGGGGATGAAAGTTTGTGTAAATCTTCTTAGATTTTAGACGAATCCGGTTGAAATTTGGCATACAGGGGGGGTATTACAACGTCTTAAAACCAGGCTTGTTTCTGCGAGTGAAAGTGACAGAGCTATACAAGTCGTCTAGCACCATCTTGTTCACTCACAGGAATAAGCCTGGTTTTAAGACGTTGTAATACCCCCCCAGGTAGATGTTCTGACGTAGGCATCTGTTAAGAAAGGATTTTGATCAATTGTACCCCCAAGGGGATAAAATACGGGATGAAAGTTTGTATGAAACTTTGTCAATTTTAAACCGATCGGGCTGAGACATTGCATGCATAAATCTACTATGACGTAGGCATCTCCTAAGAAAGGATTTTGATAAATTCCACCCCTAAGGGGATAAAATAGTGGGATAAAGTTTGTAAAAATCTTTTTAGATTTTGGACGGATTGGGCTGAAATTTGGCATGCAGGTAGATGTTATGACGTAGGCATCCGCTAGGAAAGGATTTTGATCGATTTACCCCCAAGGGAATGAAAGTTTGTATGAAACTTTGTCAATTTTAAACTTATCGGGCTTAGACTTTGTATGCATGAAGCTACTATGGCGTAGGCATCCCCTAAGAAAGAATTTTGATAAATTCTACCTCTAAGGGGATAAAATAGGGGATGAAAGTTTATATAAATCTTCTTAGATTTTCGACTGATTACGCGAGCGAAGCCGCGGGCAAAAGCTAGTGTTTTATAATTATGATAATAATGTTTAATATATTATGTTGTGGCAGTGAGATTTCTATGAAGATTGACCGCTAAGTAAGTTCTTAAAAAAATACCTTTGTCGTAACATAACGTAGGTACCTATAGACTTTAAAGTTAATAATAAAATCTCGGCCATTTTCCTCAAAGATCATTTTTATTTAATGAATAAAAATAAATAAAGTAAGACAATAACCCTTCCCTTGACTAGGTATTGTTTGACTTTTAGTTGTTTTTTAAGGAATTCACGCACAAACCCGCTTGTCCGCGCGGTCGGCGAGCGGAGGTGGCGGATCCGCGCGGAAAACGCCTTAATGTTAGGTTACATAGCTCTGAATCCTGTACTTTAATGGAATAATACGAAAGTTTCATTCATCATTGTATGTACCTATGTATAAAAATACAACACAATACGTCTATTAATAGACCAATTTCAAACATAAAACCTTTAAAGTAAAAATAATTAAACTCTCCCGATAACAATGCCTACGTTACTTCAAATAAACAAAGCAAAGCAAATTCTCGCTTTAAAACAATCAATACATGTCTCAAAAACAATTTAGAGTAAGAAAATTTAAGACGGCCATGAAACAAAGGGCCGAGAGTTACGCCCAAATACATGCTCCTAAAGATTTATATGGATTTTCAAGATAGAAAAACATTTCTAAAAAACCAAGTAAAAAAAACTGGAGAAACTACAGACGTTATGGGAATTGATGTCGTTTGCAATGAAGACAAAAAACAAGTTTGAAAATCAAAATTGTAATTACCTAAACTAGTGACTGTTTTTTTTTTTAAATAATATTCCACAACTATCACACAACGCCATCTAGTCCCAAGCTAAGCAGAGCTTGTGTTATGGGTACTAGACAACTGATAAACATACTTATATATTTCTAAATACATACATATTATAGATAAATTACACCCAGACACAGAACAAATGATCGTGCTCATCACACAAACATTTGTCCTGGGTGGGAATCGAACCCACGACCTCCGGCATAGCAGTCAGGGTCACTAACCACTAGACCAACAGGCCAGTCAAGATGAGTGTTGATCTTTACAATGATAGTCTTGTAATCACGCAAAATATTTTTTCATGTGATGAAAATCAAAAACTTTTTGCTAGGTTTTGAAATTACTGTGCCATTTTAATGATCTGATGAAATCCGAAGAGCAGTCGTTATCATCACCCTTGATGAATAGGTATCTACTACTATCAATTGATTTTATGGTCTATTCCCATCTGTCACCACTGGCTTTGTCACCACTGGCTTTGTCACCACTGGTGACAAATGGGAAAAAAATCCCGATTGTCCCCACTGGAGACAAACGGGAAGAAAAATTCCCGATTGTCCCCACTGGCGACAAAAGTAGTCTGAATTGAAATAATGATTCTAAAGGTGACTTGAAATTGTCCTGATCATTGACTATCCAGCAAAAGTACTAGGCTAACATAAGTTCAAAGTGGTATTTATTTAAATATTTCTGGGTTAATAGTTCTCTATTTGAAGCTGGATCAGGCGCTCGAGAGAGAAGGCAATTCTTCTGAAAATGGTGCGTATTGTGAGGCGTTCCTCTATCAAGAGCCCTGACCACCGCTAGCCGGGACCCAATTCCTGATAAAAGAAGCCTTAAACTAATAAACGTCCTACTCAGAATTATTTAAACATATACCACTTTGAACTTATACTTGCCTAGTACTTTTGCTGATTAGTAATGAACGAGAAAATTTTAATTACTTGAAACACCAAACACTAGAGTTGTTTGGAAGTAGTGTTTCAGCATAGTACTATAACGGTGGCAACAAATGGGAATTTATTTTCCCGTTTGTCACCAGCGGTGACAAAGCCAGTGGTGACAAATGGGAATTAACCGATTTTATGATGATGATATTGCATTATTTTATGATCAAGTGTTCACAAGATGTTATAACTTGCAAAACTACAATAACATAAGAAATAGATTAAAATTATAATTATACTTATTCCACTTGCCTACGCCATTTGTCGTCAGAGAAAAAGAAAACAAACTGTTTCTTTAAAAACTTATTTCCAATGAACAAACATAACCCCTTTTAAAATTCTATTACGTACATCCATCGTGTACGTACAGGTGGGGGTGTTTCGCACCCCTTTTTAACCCTTTCGGGGTCCAACCGTTTCTTCTTTACATTTATTTCTTATGGCCTGTTTCTTCTTCTTAAATTATAAAGCTGAGCGTGGATTGAACGGTTTTAATACTTGGTTAATTACTGTTTTAGTTTAATAGTAGGTACTTTTGCGTTCATTAATCACTTACGATACTTAACTGACATGTTTTGTGTTTAATGGAGCTAAGATTTTTGGTATACGAGTAATAGGACACCTAAATAAACATATTAATTATTAAAAGAGAACCATTGAATTTTTATTTGAGAAAATCAAGGAACCGTGTTTTATTTTTATAAGTGAGGTCTGTTATGTTACAACTTTAGATTCGAATACAGCTTAAAGATCTCGCGGGAATGTTGTGAGACGTAACCGTGGGCCTGGAACAAAGTGGTTTTTAATCAGTCAAGTCTGACAGCCCGTTCCGTTCCACTCAGAGGTTAAAAACCATTGATAAATTCTCCCCTAAATAAATGTTAAAGACATTACAACCGATTTCTGATATTTGGAGTTTGTTTATTTCAAAATTAAACAAAGCACACGGTTATTAATTACGAAAATTCGTACATTTTACCTATACAGAAACCGTCTTTCTTAACAACAAAGAAAACTTTTAAGACTGTTCGGTCAGCGTACACCGACAGCCAAAATGATGTTACAAAGGCGCGGAACTGGGCTAACACAAGTTTTCTATATTACAGTGCGTACCACCCTTACACCCCCTCGACCACCCCCGAAAGGGTTGCGACCCACCTTTGAAGATGCGCAGAGCTTTTTCTATAATTCTCCTCTCCTAAGCGATTTGAATTTCGTTAAGTCTCGTATTTCGAGCAAAAAATAATTGTTTGAACCGATTTTCGAATGTTTCGCCCGTTGGTTGGTATATTTCTTGTTTTTGTGTCAGTGTTGTAAAGGTGTATTCTGCTGTGGCTGTAATAAATGATTGGAACGTGGTCCACACCTTGGTCGCTCTTATTTGAATTGGCAACACAGACGTAGGGATGACTATGCGACGCTTCTCGACATTTTTACAAGAGTCAATTGTAATTTACTTTCACTTGTTTTAAGTCAACAAAATTTGAGCAAGAACTGCAATTATAGTAAAGTATATTAAGCTGAAAATAACAAATATTTCACTTCGATATTAGTCAAAAAGCAGAGACAAGAGAGAGAAGGTGAAGGGAAAGGGTGGACTTTTAGTCAATAAGAGCTTGACAGTCTATTCCGCTCCATCCGGGACGGGGAAGATTTATAACAATTTATGATTATAACATATGGAGCAGTGGTGGCCCAGTGGTATCGCCCCCGACTTACGAATTGTAGGTCGTGGGTTCGAACCCAGCCTGGCGCATTACTTTGTGTAATTTATTTTTCATCACCACTGCTCTCAAAACGGTGAAGCAAAACATCGTGAGGAAACCGGCATGTCCTAGAACCATCAAATTCGAAGACATGTGACATCTACCAACCAGCACTGGGCCCGCCTGGTGGATTATGGCCCACTCGCTCTCACAGAGAGGAGGTCTATGTCCCAGCTGTGGGAACATTGAAGGATAATGACGATGATTATAACTAACCACAAAATAAGGTAAATCTATAAAAGATAACTACTCACATCTCATCAAAATATCCCATGTATTTTTTTTTCATTGTGCTGTGACGTTTTACCAGCTCTTACTGCCTACATATAATCATTATTGTAGAAAAAAAAAACATTGAAGGTTCAACAAATCACCTTAGCAAAAAAAACTCCGTAACAACTTTAACCAATATTTGACAGTAAAACGCACCCTAAACCTGACTTTGTAAAGTTTTCACAAATCCTTTTTTATTCCCACAAGGTCGAATGGTTCCGTCCACTCATTTATTTATATTCGTTACATTTTCGCTTTGATTTTCAGTGTCTTACGCAATTCTGTCGGAACTGTTGAGAAACCGTAATGACGCCTTGTTTCAGATATTAGCTATACCTAGTACTATATTTTCATTTATTTGGCGATAACTAGAGCAGTGGTGGCCCAGTGGTATCGGCCTCGACTTACGGGTTGTAGGTCGTGGGTTCGAACCCCGCCAGGCGCATTACTTTGTGTAATGTAATTACTTCAACACCACTGCTCTTAAAACGGTGAAGGAAAACATCGTGAGGAAACCGGCATGTCCTAGAACCAAAAATTTGAAGACATGTGACATCTACCAATCCGCACTGGGCCCGCGTGGTAGATTACGGCCCACTCCCTCTCACAGAGAGGAGGCCTGTGTCCCAGCAGTGGGAACATTTATAGGCTGATGATGATGAGCGATAACTACAGCACTAAAAATATGAAATAATTGAAATACCATCCGTCGTACCACAAAAACTTTCAAACGTCTGTTAAACACTTGTCTAAAAAATGTCATATTATGACGTTGAAATAAGGTTCGTTTTGCAGTCACACTTTTTTTAGACAAGTGTTCAACAGATGTTTAAGTTTTTGTAGTAAGGCTGCATGTGTTTTGCCGACAGATTGACGGCACAGTTGTTTTTGTTTATGTGAGTTTCTATGTTTGTTAACGCACCTACGACAAAGGAAAATTTTTACAAAAGGTTTTTTTTTTCTGACAAACCCACCACACTATTCCCAAACCACTGCAACTCCTGAGAGCCAGAATCAACAGTGGCAACCACCAGAAAAGCGCCAAGACAATGAAGCTCGACGTGTCCCGGAGAATGAATTTACCTGTCTTGGATCCTGCACGAAATTAATCAGAAAAGAATAGTGGAGGAGTAGGAAAAATATGTTTCCACTTCCCTCCATGCAAGCAGGAGACAGAACAAAGCGAGGCCAATAGGCACAAAGGGACATTACAACTGGGAGAAGCCCAGTTGCCTTGCACCACGGGTAAAAATGACTACTAATATTAATGGGTCCTAAATTGTGAGCTGCTATATTTGATTCCAATAATAGGTATGGCAAAAACGCTTGAACGCACGGAAGTTTGTTCGAGTTTCCACAAGGTCCGTATAATAAATGACTCCAGATGTAGTCTGAACAGTATCCAACATAATATTGCGTTCGTTCTGCCAAAGAATACACTCCCAAAGAATATGATGTGCTGATTGTTCATATTCACAGTCAGGTGACGAACATTGACAAAAAGGCGAGGGAACAAGCTTAAAGGAAAACAATTTACTTTTAAAGTTACCATGTCCCGTGAGAAATTGGGCAACACAGTGATCCACCTCCAACCACGTCCTAGCCAGCCGCTCACGAACGGATGGGAAGAACTGGTGGAGGTGCCGCCCCTTGGGAGAATTATCCCACCTATTTTGCCATTCGGATAAAAGTTCCTCCCAGACGTCGCTCTGGGGTTTAAATAATCTAGATATCTTATCACGGTCACGTTGCGGTAGGAAATCAGCGTCAGTGGTCTCCCATGCGGAAAAATACATTGCAGCACGTCGCTGCACTTCAAGATCTACTGGAAGAACACCAGCAAGTACCGGTAAAGCTTCAGTACTGACGGTCCTATACGCTTTACTTAAGAATAACAAAGCCAAGCGCTGGCTTTGAAGCAATTTACGCCGTGCCGCCCCTATGGTGGCCCTATCGGCCCAAACAGGTGCTCCGTAGCACAAACAACCCAAGTAAGTAGCCCCATAAATAGTTTTTAAGGTTAAAAATGACAAACCCCAAGTAGACTTAAATATTCTCGTTAGGGCATAAAAGTTATTTTTAGCTTTTTCACCAACTGTTTTTATATGTTCTATGAAAGTGAAATTCCTCTCGAAGACTAAACCAAGATAGCACACCGATTGCTTTCTCTTCACGGGAACATTATTGAATTTAATACTAGGCCACGATTTAAGTTCACCTTTTAAAATAAGCTGATATGTTTTTTGTGGTGCAAACGTCAGACGGTTTCGATCGCCCCACTGAGATATTAATCATAATTAATACAAAAGGTTTACAAAAAAAATACCAGTTTGACATAATTATTATGCACTAGCTTCCGCCTGTGATTTCAATTGTATGAAGTTTTGGCTCCCAACCAACCAACCAACTCAAACAGTTTAAAAAGAAGTTTTAACATAATATGGGTAACTAAATAAAAGTATTAACTAAAAAAAAACTCCCTAACCTCTATAACAAACCTTTTACACACATTTAAATCCTATTTTTATATCAAACATATTCGTCAAGTAACACACCAATCTATACAAACTATAAACATTTCATATCAGCACTTAAGTTACATTAATACTACTAACAAAGCTGAGGTAACTAATTTCAGATAAAGACGAGCCACAATTAACAAGACGCATCACGCATAATTCATCATTGACCCCTACCACGATGTCTGTGTATAATTGTAATATACAAAAAATAATAATATATAAAAATCTAAAATTGTATATTTTAATATAAGTTTCTCATCATTGTTTCATTTTAATGTATCGTTTGTTCGATTCTTTTCTCGATTTGAGCAATATTTTGACGTTTCATAAATACCCCTACGGATATATTATTAAGTTAAAATATTTTGAATTTTGTAGTTACCGTTTTAGTCTTCTGTATGTCCACTAGTCAGCACTAGTTGGATTTCCAGCACATGGGATTTTTTAATTCTAATTTTCTGAAAAACATTGCCTCATACTAGGACGTTCTCATGTGTCGTGAGTGTTTTTACAAACATAGAAATTCACATACACTCACAACTATTTCGCGGAAATTGGTGTGGGTTACACGTTCATACCTCTCACGATTCCACCACCAAAGAAACTAAATCAAAATTAACGATTATGTCTATTCTAAAGTTACAAAATCCAGTATTCCCGCTCAACCAATAACTATAGCCGTCGTAAACTTAACTAAGTTATTTTGTCAATCGACATAATAAAGATAGCAAGCGAACAGACCAATATTTTGTTACCGATATGCTAATATAACATTGAATCGATGCGCCTTAATGAAATCGACAAATGCGTCATTTGAAATAGAATTTGTAGTACTAATAGTTTTTTTAGAAAGATTTCGTTTTCTGAAGATTTTCTGAAGAACTTTTTTTTCTCTCTATCTATCTTTTTTTTACTCCGTGGATTTTAGTCAGTACGAGTCTGAAAACCCTTCCAGGTTCATCATTTGATGTTTTTACCACGTAAAACACAAAAAAAAACATCAAAGTGTCTATTTGAACGTTCCGTTGTAGAGCAACTTCTCCAGTTATTTGGATTTGGAAGATACGAAGAAATGCCAACTTAATTACCTGTACAAAATCGACAATACACCTCGAAACAATGGTAGGGGCTCATCTCGCGTAGATACGCGATAGAACACGCGTGTCCCGGACAATCGTTTAAGGAAGAGCTCGTTAAGCATGGAGAAGCATTTTATAAGGGTGCTTGAGAAGGTCAGCCATATTGTTTGGTGATGTCGTAGATAAAAATATGGGTTATTGATTTTTATAACCTTTTTTAGAACAACTTTTGACCGTGTAACAATTTTAGCAAGCTCTGAGAAATATTTTTTACCTAAATGTGTATTATTTGCAGTACGTAGCAGAAATGTTTACTGGATTACTAGCTGAATACTTTTTGTGGTGTAACTATAAATGCTGGAAACGTAGTTTTTAGTATTTGGCAGAAGAATATCAATAAAGAATTCTTCAGAAGATTCCTACAGTTTATTATTTATACTAGAATTTTAGCATTTAAAACTTCAAATACCTCTTTATTATGAAGTACACAGGAATTTAAAAATATTCGTAAAACTACGACAATTAAGTCCCCAAAACTATAGGACGGATACCTTACCCCAATTTTGTTCTATAATTAACCTAAAGTTTGAATGGTAAAGAATGCCTTGTGGCATTAAGTTCGTCTATGTTTGTACAAGAAGTTTAAATAAATAAAAGAAAATACATAGTATTTTTAAACTATCGTCGTGGTACATTAGTGTTTGCTAAAAATAAAATTCTTGATTAAAAAAAGCACTCATAACATCGCCTCCATACTATCCAACAATAAGACAGTCTGAACAATCTGTCTTCTTCAGAGCTGTCAGCGGCACCTATGTGCATGAGGCACGTTGTGCGCCCCGTGTGTGCACGCCCGGGTGCGCCGCTTATTTGTTTTCTTAATGTATACTGGTATTTAAATATTACCACCTATTATATTACCTTGCTAGAACAACATCTTTTACTATCATTAGAATATTGAGTATTGAACTTAAAACAGGTGGCCTACCAGAGGGAACGAGATGGCGCTAGACGACTTGTATAGCTCTGTCTCTTTCCCACTGGAACTACTCTGGCTTTATGACGTCATGGTAGGCCACCAGAAGGATTTTCGAGACGTTTGGAGTTGGACCTTTACGGCCGTGCGATGGTCGCGGGACTTATCAGGCAAGGCTTTTGAAGGATCACTGTAGAATTTAGTCAGTACAAGTCTGACAGTCCTTCCCGTCCCACCCTGGGTGGGACAACTCATATGATGATTATATGATGATTATATGGTGATTTTTCACGATAAATAAGGGCCGTGCGATCCGAGAGCCCACGGCCTCTTCAAAGAAATATCGTAAACGACTTTTTGATGATTCCCGTGACCCAAGGGCTTTTTTTTGAGGGGCCCCGTCATCTTGCTGACGCTCTTTGAGGCGCGCGTGGAACACAACGCGCCGTCGACCCGGGCATGGTCCATGATCGGGCAGCGAGTTGCCCTTTACTGGCCGCACGCATGCCCGCGCCTACGGTGGCCGGAGATCGTCTTGCGACGTCCGTCGCCGTGGGTGACCCAAGGGCTTGGCTATAACTTTGTCCAGCTAAGCATTACAATACAACGAGACAACGTTAGTCTATTGGGCATATTCCCAGCTGATATGATAGAGGAGCAATTTTTTACTTCGTAATAATTTAGTTTATTACCATGATATTAACCATGTTCATTATGTGGATGATTTCATCCGTCACCAAGTCATCATAGCGCTTGCAACAGTGTCGAAATTTCAGCCCAAGATGGTCCGAGGTGAATCTCACCCGCCCCACAAAAGTCTAATTCCCAGTTTTTCTAGGCATGGCGTTACCCAGTAACTGGGTTGGTAATCTCTCAATATAAAATTGGCGAAACCAAGCAACATATTTGGTAAATACAGGCTATGTGAGAAGATGATGAAACGGTTTCTTCCTATTTTTTCTCCCTCAGGTAGCCACGAATTTTGACTCTTTACCGAATAGAATTTTGGCAACGGAAATTCCCTTTAAGGGTCCCGTAATAAATTAATTTAATTCTGTTTTAAAAGAGGGTGGAAATTTGTCATAGTCTAGTCTAGTTATCTGATTCAAGTACCTTATGTTATATTTTGCTTATATTGCTTATATTTATTCAGCCTTCAATAATCTCACTAAACTACTTTACTACTTTTTATTTCTTTAAATTAACAAAGATAAACGTGAAATTTCCTTATTATCTACCTACGCACTGTTTGTAAAAGGGGAAAATACATAAAAGAATAGATAAAGCCATTACATATAAATTAGTTTGGTATGTAAATCTTTAATCATTACTCACGGTCTTAATTTCCACTTCTTATCAGTCAAGTACTAACACCCCATACTTTGATTCTTCATCATTTCATTTTACGCTTTTCTACACTGTATTACGGTTGAAAATTAAGTGGCAAAAGCTTTATCTTAAAGAGTCTAAGTTAACGCTATCGTGAACGACTTCAGTGACGCGTGAAAGAATCAAGAAAATGACTATTTTTTTGTCGGGTATTGTGTGACGGGAAAATCTTTCTATATTGTGCCTATAAGCATGGTGCCTCTAAGAGGATGACTAATTTTGTTACAAAAAATCTAATAACACAGTAAAGTATTAAAATATTCGCAATAAAGCACAGAATTCAATTGACTAATCAGTATTACTATTAAACTCCGGAATTCTATATAAATTCTTGTTTATTGTAGTTTCACAAACATTCGTCTGGAAATGCAAAGAATATTCAATAGCCATCTGCTAATCAAAGTTATATACCAGGTTGCGAGAATCAATAGTGGATTAGAGAAATTGGCTACTGCAGTAACCCAATTCTAACTAGTTCAGGATTATGACGTAATTCCAGTATACTGTTAGTTAGAAATAGACAGAGTACGTCACTTGGGTATTGAGGGTGTAATGTAGCTAGTAGAGAATTTATTCCTAGAAGGTAATTATGTTTAAGTTATTTTGATATTCAAATAACGTACGAACTGGTAATGGCTGAACTGGCTATGTTTAATATAAGGAAATGAGAAATTGTGTTGCATCCAAATTTAATAAATTTAGGAGGAAATGGGATTTGCTAGTCTTAGCGCTAAGCTTAATGTTTACCTGCGGTGTCGTGGAGTTGACCATATACAGGTATCCGTGAGGATGAAATTTGAAGGGCAATTGAACACGGTGGATTGTCAGTACGAGTCTGACAACCCTTTCTACTTCACCCAAGGCGAGAGGACTTATTTGATGAAGGTTAACATTAAAATCGAATCCCATTATGGTTAGGCAATTTAAATAACCTATGAGTAATGATTATTACTAAAATTGTAGCTTTATAGAGCATTTTATTTACGTTTTAACCGACTTCAAAAAAGGAGGAGGTTCTCAATTCGGTTGGTATTTTTTTTATGTGTGTACACCGATTACTCCAAGGTTTTTAGTCCGATTATTGTGATTCTTTTTTTTTTGTTCGATGCAGTACTACTACTTGCCATTTGGTCCCATAAAAATTTCATCCAATTCGTTTCAGTACTTTTTATTTTGTGAGACTTTTTTTGTATATTTCACTGTGAAATGTAGGTTAGAAAAAAAAAACATAAAAAATAACAAGTTGTCCTTCAAAATAACTGAACCAAACAAACTAACAAAAAGAAAAATCCCGCCTCTTTAATTTATTCTTTGACCGCGTCTCGTGGCAGTTTGAAAAGTGCGAGTTCGTCCAAAGTTTCAGCTAATGGGTTAAAAAGGAGAGAGGAGGGGGTGACGTCTCGAATTTTTGGAAATTTCGGATATAATTAGAGGAGCCATCGCATTAGGGACGTCACTTTTGCTTTATGGGAGGCACGTCACGGGTAGAGATGGACCAAGTATCCGCCAGCCAAGTTTTATTGGCAGACTTGCGTAAACTTAGCGGTTTTGTCGTTAGGAAATGGGTTTTGTTTTTGGACAAAGAAATGTTAAAGATTTGGGTAGGAAAAGGTCTGGATGGATTGATAACTACGAATTATAAAGTTGAAGCATTTAATTCTTTGTATTCATTGTACACTTGCATGGTCACACTGCATTTACAAAACGCTTAAAGAAATCAAGTTTTGATATTTTTCAATAGCAACTCTTTTGCTAAGTCTAGAGCGTTTTCCAAACGCACTTTCTTGACTGTTTCTACCGTTATAATTTGAGATTAACGGAAGAAAAAGTGCACCTCTACCAACTTGTGAAATGGATTGAAGAATACGACTCTTGTAGGTAAGATAGCTCGGTTGGAAAGAGCGTCGAATGTACTGAATACAGAGGTCCTACGTTCAAATCCTGCTCGCGGTTCGAATTTTTCTTTCCGTAGGTAAAATTCTGTTAATCTCTAAAACTTAGATCGTCATTTGAGAGTAACGGAAAGGAAAATGCACCTAGGAACTAACTGGTGCCTCATATTATCTCCCGCGATGTCTAGTCATAGCTGAGATGGCCAAAATTCTGTCAGTTAGACTGGTTCAATTGTTATAGTCTCGGAATATTATTAAGCGAGGCCTCTAATAGTAGTGGGACAGTACAAGTTAACAAAAAAAAAATAGTATTCACCAATTTAGTTCCATACATTGCTAATTCCAAACTACAATAATTCCATCCATGGTTCTCCTCCCCGGCAAGTAAGCAGCGTGTTTACAAACTTCCCCTGGCTTAAAATTAAAAAGTCAAACAAACTGCTTGCCATGCGCGTTCCGTGCCATTGGCCACACATTAATATATATTAAGGAGTATACTTGGTATTCACCCTCCTTCTGAAGACACGTGCTTCGTCTACGTACTTCAATAAAACCCTGCTTATGGTGCAGCAATTAGTGGGGTAAGAAATTTTGAAAAAAATTTAAGAAAAATGTTGTGTTCATTGTCTTTGGGAGTCAAGATAGTGCAATTAAACTCTAAATAGCTCCTTATTAGCTATCTTAGGAGATGAAGGAGCTAATGACATGCGTGATTTCAAAATAAGTTAAAATATGAACAAGTTCTAGTCAAGAAGGCAAGCGTGCTCTACCGTCCACCACATTATTGCTAAGTATAGGCGACAAAGTGGTCAAATGCGAACCAATCACGCAAAAAAAGTTATAGTGTAAGTTTACATGAAAAAACCGAACAGCAAAAACCTATAAACCGATCCAATTTATCAACATTTACCTAAGAGCTACATCAGAACATAGCACAGAGCATCACATTCAATAAAAAACAACCAATATTCAATCCGCCCAGCTAAACAATACATGACAGTATGACACGCGAACGAAAACTTCCACATCAAAGAAACCTAAATAATACCAATTTACAAAAGTACATATTCCAAATAATTTTTAACAAAACCAATAATTTGAAAGGTTAATATTAATTTATGCTAAACGTAAGTAACAGGGTACGGTGTGGTACAAACCTTCGTGCATGGATTTTAATTATTATCATGTACCGAATACGACTCCTAATAAATGTCATTATGAGGCTGTATTACTACAAAGTAAAATTGCTGCTGAAAAACTAACCATACATCCTTATTTTGAAGGGACAGAGTTTCATTTTGTTTGAGTTTGAGTCGGGGGATGGTAGATTAAGTTTGTCATGATATAGTTCTTTAATGGAACCGCAAAGTCACGTGCGTGACAATGATGGTACGTAAATAATATAGTTGAACGTTTTATATGGATGCAAGGCTAAAATAGCCTTCTATATCGAAAGTTTTGTTGGAATTTTTGCATCGAAAACAGTGTACTTACGATTATTATCTAGTGATTTAGATTGCACAAGTTCTAAATTTTCGTTTAAGTTGGCTATTAAATGTGGGTTCTGCTGTTTCGTAATTTCTGCAAAATGTTCCATTTGATTACTTTCACATGACAAATGAATATCGCTGTGTTCAGTTTGTGCTAGTAAAGTTAAACAAAGGAGAACGGCATACGACTGTTGTGGCTTTTCATGTTTGCTTCGTTATGATTTATTATTAATACTTTTTAATGGTAGATGATGTTAGCATGTCAGGCTCTTCTTTATTTGGTGGATTCAGTTTTTAACTTAATTTCCATTTTGACACTAATGTTAAGCAAGTCTTAGGACTAACTTTTTCAATTTGCTAGCTACAAGGTTAACGTATTCGTATTTTTTCTTTGGTTGCGGGGATAGATTTACCAACCTATATTTATAATAAATTACCACTTGTTTTTTTATCTTCAAAAGATAATAGATTTATAATTCTAATTATATTGAGATTCATAAGATAAGAATTGAACAATTAATTAAACTATAACATAATAACTAGAAAAATACTAAATTAAAATAAAACTAAACTAAACTATAGAATAGAGCATCAAAAAATTGATCCTCAACGCTGTCAGCTGGTAATGTGCCCAAGAGACTGGCAGCGTTACCTCTCTGAATAGCCAAGCTAAGCCTTTGACCAAGGTAAAAGCAAGCTCTTGGGTCACGGGAAGCGTCAACAAGTCTAATTTATAGGTTGGGATTTGTCTTTCCCAATTTGTCAGAAACATTTTATTTTTATTTTACATAGGTACTAACCTTAAACTATTATTATCAACTGACCTTGAAAAACAGAGAAATGTCTGGCTACCTATAAGAGAACTTCTGGTTGCAACCGTGACAGCAAGACTCACTAGTTGAGTTTACAACATTTCTAGTACTAAACATGTACGAAGTAAGTGGTAGATCTCTACTACTTACTTACTTACTTGATAGCTAACAAGGACTTAGTATTTATTACTAGAAATTTTGTAAAGACAACTAGTGAGTCTTGCTGCCACGGTTGCAACCAGAAGTTCTCGTATACATTTCTCTGCGTGTAACTGGAACAATTTGAAAAAGGAATCTGTCAAAGTAAAAAAAAACTGCACCATCATCCCATAGAGAAAACAAACTACAGTACTTACTGTGTCCATACCAAAACAAACCCAATAATTAAAACAAACATTACCATCGTATAATAACACGTACCACCTTGATCGTCATCCAAATATCGAGCCAAAAGCGAACAATAAGAACCGGTAGGCCGTAGAACGCGTTTGCGCGCACAACACCCTTAAAAAAGGGGGGCAAGACGGCAGGGGGGCAGGCGGATTTAAGTCCTACCCTTTAAAAGATTCCGTCGTCCTCCCATTTTTAAGACTTTACAATACCGTACACACACATCGATGTATATCATAGATGGGCCCTCGCTTTGGTGGCGCGAAAGTCTCTCAGCCTCGCGTAGTTGCCTTGACTCTTTGACTTTGCAATACGTAAATTGATTTGAAAAGAGTGTCCATGGAGCTTCTTGCCTATTCTTCTCCATTAAATCTGTGCTTTCGATTGGATAACTACAATCCATTACAAAATGATTCGAGTAGAAATGCTACATATTTTATTATACCTACATTTTTATCAGTGTGTAATGTGGGAAAGTGAATACAAGAATAAAGCGGTTAACAAAAAATAATAGACATCTTGTTTCTGACTGCTATACTGCGACCGAATTAAAAACCTCCTCCTTCTTTGGAGTCGGTTAAAAGTGTGTGTAACGAACTATTTTAAACAATTGCTTTAAGTTTGAGTTTTTGCATTATCGCGTAAAACAATACGCAATAAGAGTGAGAGAGACAATAGTATTAATAAGACAGCGAAACGCTGTCAACGAAAAAGAATCGCGAACATTTTTGGCCCTCGCGAATCTACGATTTAAATCCATGGACATATACATCAGGGGATTCTTAGCTCATTTCTTTAGGGGTCCTTTCTAAGTGTGTGTGTGTGATTGGATTTTTCCGTGTTCCCAGTAATTAGTGAGGGACTCATTAGGGATGTGGGATGAGTCGTAATGAGGTCTTCTGAGGACATCGACCGTTTGAATGTACTTAGATTGAGACACGCGAGCGTAATGATATGAAAGGAAAAGTGGTTTAGAAAAACTGTTTTCGATTTTTTGTACCTGAAAATAAAAGTGTTTTTTATGAGACATGGAAAAAAAATATATCTACATAATCAAAACGTCATACTGCAACACAATTTCAAAATTTATTTATTTTTTGTCTACAAGAAGGCCTGAATTATACACCTGCACGCGTAGCATGGCGATTCTATCTCTATTCTACCAAGAAAAGACAAAGTTATTTCATCGTTATTTCTATACAAATCGACTGTTTTTTTGCACAAGTATGACACGATTCTTACACCATTAAAGAATAGAAAAATATCTTTTCTTTAGTTTAAGTAAACATTGTTATGCTTAAATCGATAAAAATCTTTTACGTGCTGTCATTTTGTCTATTCTCCCGTCGACAAAACCCGTTTCTACGGCGCCATGCAACGCGTGCTGCGTCATACTATAATAGTTATATGTATAACTATTATGTTGAAAATCTTATTGTATGACTATGTAGTTGACCAAAAGACCAAATTAAAGAAAATCTAACTCAAAATATAATGTAACTGCTGACAATATATTTGGCTGCTAAAAGAGGTTGAAAAGAGTTTCGTTTCATAGATACAAATAGATAATAATAATTAAGTAATTAACTTAGACGATATTAAAACCATAGAGCACAAACCAAACAGTCAAAAATATGATGCGACGTGGGTCATTAATATTAGCTGACTCTAGGAGAACCTTCTTCCGTATTGAGATTTCATTCCCAGTTGAACCAGAATCATCTAAATACCAGCATTTCATAAAGAACTCTATAAATAAATACTAAACCCTATTAACAAATTAAATCCCACATAATACGTAAACAAGTTGGAACTGGAACTGGTATTTTTGCAGCGGTACTCAAAAGCGGTGCAGCACTAATTGGCAGCCGATGACTCTTTGTTATTGAGCCGGTGACCGGAACTTTCTAGTGTTGTTTGGACTTCGCCATTTTAATAGCCATAGCGTACAACCCTAATTATTTAATGCTGCAGTTTTTTTTTTTAGTTTTGCTAACTTTTTTATATTTTTTTTATGTATTAACGACGGGTGTAGTGTACTTGTTTGTAGTACGTTTGTTATTAAATTGTTTTAGTGATCGTCAACTTACCAGCACTCTATTGGTAGACATAAATTTAAGCTAAGGACCAAGTTTTGGTCACGGGACTGTCTCATCAGTTAACTGCGAATCTGGGCAAAGGGCTATTGAAGGATCACCGTAGATTTTAGTCAGTACAAGTCTGATAGTACCTCTCGCCCTGCCCTGGGTTGGAGGACTCATTTGATATTTTACCAGGATAAAAAAGATTAATCTTGTTGGTACGAAGATATTTACAATTAATAGCGGAATAGCTATCTCTGATCGCGGCTGAGCGGAGCGGTATAATACATGTGAAACGAATCATGGGTTTTTTTTTTTCGTAAAAGGCCTGCTATGTGAGATCCGCCTCACTACTCGATCATGTGACCGGGAGGTTCTTATGTGACAATCAGCTAAAGGTTAGGTTAGGTTATTATCTTGGACATAAAAAAAAAAGTTGTTTATCCAATACACAAACTATCTAATCTTAACACATTTAAGAAACAAACTGTTTTTCCCAAAATCACTACACCCATGTAAAATCTACCAGCAGGCGTAGCATGGCGCCGTAGAAGGGGGTTTTGTCGACGAAAGAAAAGACAAAATGACAGAACGTAGAAATATTTTTAGCGTTTTAAGCATGGTAATGTAAAAAAATATAGAAAACTAGCAAACCCGGCGAACTCCGTTTCGCCACCAGATGGCTTCGTTTTATGTAACATTTCGTTTGGTGATTAAAAGAAGAAGATTTTTTTTCCTGAATTTTCTTTGCTATAAACCTCACGGAGCCCGAGACCTTTCCAACGAATGCAAAACCGTGGAAATCGGTTCGTGCGTTCTGGAGTTATAGCGTCAGGAAGGAAAACCCGACTTATTTTTATACATATACGTAGTAGAAGTAGATAAACGTTCTAATTCTATTATTTAATAGTGTACGAATGGTGTCATATTTATGCAAAAAGCAGTCGATTTGTAAAGAAATAACGATGAAATAACTTTGTCTATTCTTGGTAGAATAGAGATAGAATCGCCATGCTATGCGTGCAGAGGAATAAAAATCACTAAAAAACGAAGAAAAATCCGCACCACAACGTGGTGAAAATTCATTAACTCTGACACGTAGGACGTGCAAGTTTCCACATGTCACGGCAAACATTACGCCCCTGTTAGTCCCTGTTAGTCCTTAGTCCCCGTATGCAATGCCCCTGTTTGCACACCGCGTGCCTCTTTGAATACTAAGTTACTGGGACTTTTTATTTTACAATGAGAATTGTTTCCATCTTTTTAAATGTAGGAGTATCAGACGACGCTTTTCGAGTTTTTTTCAGAACTGATTTTTCATGTAGGTATAGGAGTAGAAAATAAAATAAAATCAGAGAAAATAAAAACAATGAGTAGGTATTAGTGTTTTGCATTATTTTGGGGCTTATTACAATAATACAATTTGAATCAGATTTCAATGTTAGACTAACTAGTTAGCAATTAGCAGTAGGTACCTACTAATCATTATGGTAAAAGATGTTAATTTTTTAAAGAGATATTTATGGTCAAAGATAACAGGGTCTCTGTTATCTTTGACTGAATCCAGTTTTAAGTTTTTTGACGTGAAATATACGGGAACTTTGACGTTAAACAGATGTATAAAATTAGTTCTTCGTTCGTACAGTAGAGGCATTTTTTCATTTTCCACACAGTTTCCATTCTTCAGATTTATGGCCAAATACGTAAGTACAATTATTATTTGTACTAGGGCCTCATAAGAAGGGATAGGTCAAAAAATTAATTCACCAATATAATAATTAACTAACCAATTGATACCTCAAACACGATAGTCTAAAGTCCACAATCTCCATTACTCCACTCAAATACCAGGTTAGTCAAAGAGTCAGTATTTCTCCGGACATTGAAGTGTGTCCGACATTGTTTATTGTCTCTTTGCCTATAAAATTTTGTTTGCAACATTTGCATTTTCTTGTCTATACTTATGACCTTATAAACATTAACGAGCGTTATAATTTTGTCAATACAAGCCGTGTACAGTCGGTGACATAAATTAGTAGCCATTGTATCATTGTACAAAGTTACAAAGAGCTTTTTTTCTCATTTTTTATAACATGACGATTGTTTTATAAGAAAAGGCTTTTAAGTTTATCAACTGCGTCGAGGGGTAAGACAGGGAGACGTCATCTCTCCGAAACTGTTTACAAACGCGTTGGAGGACGTTTTCAAGACGCTTGATTGGAAAGGACGGGGTGTAAATATCAACGGTCAGTACATCTCACACCTCCGATTTGCGGATGACATTGTCATCATAGCAGAGTCTCTGCAGGAGCTGGAAGAAATGCTGAACAGCCTGAGCGATTCTTCAAAGCGTGTGGGTCTCGGAATGAATCTGGACAAAACCAAACTCATGTTTAATGGTCATGTCACCCCGAGACCTGTAATCGTGAATGGTGCTCCCCTCGAGGTTGTGCAAGAGTACATTTATCTAGGCCAAACTGTACAACTGGGCCGGCACAACTTTGAGAAGGAGGCAGCTAGAAGAATACGCTTGGGCTGGGCGGCATTCGGGAAGCTGCGTCATATCTTTGAATCATCGATCCCACAATCCCTTAAAACCAGGGTTTACAACCAGTGTGTCCTACCCGTAATGACTTACGGAGCCGAAACGTGGACACTTACCATCGGCCTGGTCCACAAATTTAAGGTTGCTCAGCGTGCAATGGAGAGAGCAATGCTCGGGGTTTCTCTGGTGGATAGAATTCGTAACGAAGTCATTCGCCAGAGAACCAAAGTAACCGACATTGCGCTTAGAATCAGCATGCTGAAGTGGAAGTGGGCCGGCCACGTCTGTAGGCGAACAGACGGCAGATGGAGCAAACATGTGCTAGAGTGGAGACCGCGAATGGGCAAACGCAGTGTAGGACGCCCTGCTGCAAGATGGGTCGATGATTTAAGGAAGGTGGCTGGCAGTGGATGGATGCGGGCTGCCCAGGACCGGGATGGTTGGCGCTCTTTGGGGGAGGCTTACGTTCAGCAGTGGACGGCAATAGGCTGACAATATAATTTGCAAAAACAGTAATTGAGTTTACTTCTCTAAGCATAAAAATCATCCTTATTTAATTTGTGGACACTGCAAGCCAGTACAGACAGATGTCATAATATCACTATATTTTAAGATCAAAATGTGGTACACTTTTATGACGTCGACTGTACCATCCACACCACAGCATTCATATCGTGTTACATTCTCTTTGATTCGCTCCACATTTTACAACAATAGAAAATATAATTTCGAGGCAAAAGTGTTTCTTTAGTCAAATATCAAAGAAATGTTAAACGTGAACCCCAATGGCGAAGTTGAAATAATAAATAGAGATGGGCCGATTGTGACTTTTGACGACTGGCCGACTAGTCGGTACGCTGATCATTCTGTTTAGGCTAACAAAACGTCAGCAGAGTTTCATATACAGTTGAGTTCCTCATATTTTGACTGGCCTGTTGGTCTAGTGGTTAGTGACCCTGACTGCTATGCCGGAGGTCGTGGGTTCGATTCCCACCCAGGACAAATGTTTGTGTGATGAGCACGATCATTTGTTCTGTGTCTGGGTGTAATTTATCTATAATATGTATGTATTTAGAAATATATAAGTATGTTTATCAGTTGTCTAGTACCCATAACACAAGCTCTGCTTAGCTTGGGACTAGATGGCGTTGTGTAATAGTTGTGGAATATTATTTATTTATTTATTTATATTTATTTATTAAGTCCATTATAAAATCTACTTGCAACACGCAAATTCAAAATTGTTTTTTCTCTTATAAACTTATAAGAGAAAAAACTATTTTGAGTTCTTAAACTCAACTACTTCCCCGCTGCTGGGTCCGACCAAGTAGGTAGTTATAAGTAACTACCTACTTGGTCGGACCCAGCAGCGGGGAAGTAGAGGTTAAAAATAAAGACGATTTTTTTTTGTTTCATTTATTGATTTTCATAAATAAAAAGTCGATTTATTTATACCAAATAACATTGTAAAGCTGATTTGAGATAATTAAAATAAAAATATGAAAAATAAGTGTTACAATTTCATACTAATTACACCAATAGGCGACACTTTCAGCCGACTCGAAGCTGACTGCAAATACTGTCGGCTAGTCGGCACATCATTATTAGCAAATAAATGGGCAAAACAATCGGCGCTTAAATGTTTTAATGCTAAAACAATGAAGGCTTCTAATAATAAATTATTGAATTTGTCCCGCTTTGGGTAACGACAGCCCAAACCAAACGAGAGTTGTGTGATTTATTTGAGAAAGTCTTGAACGAAGAAGTTATAATTTATTAATTTATCACACATTACAATAAACCTTTTTATACATATAATTATGGTCAATAAACACAGATCATTTTCGGATGAGTATTGAAAAAAAAAACTAAAGGAGCGTCACCAGCCACAAGCCCACTATTTACTATTTCCTTTTTAAAATTTCACCATGAGATACCCCAAATCTATCCAGGAATTCTTCTCCTGTTCTTCATCGAACGAAAGATCATCATTGAGGTCAGTGTGTTTAAAGTTTTAAAGAAAATAACTCGAAGGAACGAAACATTGAAACAGTAGGTATAGACTAGATTTTTTTAAGTTCAATAGTGATTTTCATTAGTACCTAGTGATTTTATTATCTTTTGTAGATTTAGCTTATTAGCTTTATCGCTGAAGTAATAAATAACTATGATATTTTTCGTTATGAAAGTCGACGCACAGTCATCGACGAATCTCTTACGTAATGGAACCCTCTAACCATAGACACGCGTGTGATCGTTCCATAGCATGTGCGAAATACATACCAACAGCATTAAATGCATACTTACAAATTATCTAACAAAATTAATTTCGAATCAAAACAAAAGACCCGATACTAAACAATCCAAAGAAGTCACGTAAAGCCAGGGGCAGGACACTAATTTCGGCATAAATATTAAGGCCGAACGCCGAATTTTAAAGGCGGCAATTTGAACCTACGCTCTCATCCTGATCGTAGGATAATTTATCTTAACGAAAGAAAGGGGTGGCCAGGGGGGAGAGGTAGGTAGTCTCCCAAAAATTGGGTAAAAATGTTGCCAGCCAGCGATTAAACCGTTGGGGGAGATGCGTCGTATTAATCACCACCCAGGCGTCTTCGTGGATTCTCGCGGTATGTCTGTAGAGTTGTTAGTACCTACTGTCTTGTTTTAAAAAGTCTAAGCTAAGAATGTATTGTGAAATAAAAATCTTAAAAGATTTAATTTTTTTAGAAAAGCTATGTCATTCGATCGTATTGCAAATCCGAAATATTGAAAAACAAACACTTCTTTGAATGCTCGTGTCATTTGAATCAGATATTATGTTTAATCAAGGATGAAATTATGTTATCCTACCATGACTGCTTATCTCTTTACAGTAAAAATGCATTCATAAAACATTGCATTTCCGGAATCGACAGAGAGAGGCTATTAATTTTTTTTTTAAACAGTATCTTTTTAACATTTAGTTATATTTTTTAGCGAAAAGCACAATCAGTATTCCACAATCCATAACATTGTCTAAACATTTTTCGGAAAACGAGTATTTTCAACTAAAATTAATTAAAGTTATTAATTGCTTATTTAAGTTTGTATTTAGTTACGTCAAGCACTCGTACTAGAAGTATGTACCATCGAGGACAGTTTGGATTCAAACTAACAACTCTATATAATTGTCCAAGTTGGCCTGTCCGGAGAAGGCAGGGCGGCCACCTTGGCTTTGTTTTAATATTTTCGCAAGCATTATGAAGGGTTTGCCTGCTTCCAAATAATTTCGGCTTCTGTTCCTGAAGTTTTGATAAAAGTTTCACTCTATCAATAATTAACGGGAACAATCCCGGTTTTCTGATGCGATTATAAAGGTCCCGCGGTTTTTGCATTATCTTTAATTTATTTTTTTCTGGAATGTCAAAGTTTAAGAGTCGGGTCGAATTTTCTTTGTTAGTAATTGAGTTCGGCAAGTTTTTGAAAGGGGAAACGCGGGTTTATGCTTATTTTAATTTATTGGTGCAAGAGTAATTCTTATGGATAAGTACAAAGGGTGTAAGTTGGAGGCAAAGCGGTAAGTAGAGAATAACCAAATAAAGGTAGTCAAAGTTTCTGTACTTCAAGTTTTTCGAGCTTCTTTCTGCAAGATATTAACGTGAAAATTAAAGGTTTCATTTGTATTTTTCTACTCTCAAACGTTTTTGTCTGCATAATGACAGAAGCATTTGAAAGTGAAAGGATTACACAGTTTTTGCGTTTGTCGATAAAATAATCTTTTTTCTTATTAGCTTATTGCGTAAGTGTTCACTTTACTTTTACCGGGTTCATCATCATATAGCCTATAAATGTTCCCACTGCTGGGACATACCTAGGCCTCATCCCTATGAGAGGAAGTGGGCTATAATCCACGCGTGTCGTGTGCAGTTTGGTTGGTGCCTCATGTGTCACGATGTTTTCCTTTACTGTTTTGAGAGCTGCAGTGGTCGCGGGACTTATCTCATTACCGTGACCCTGGAACGTAAAGGGCTATTGTAGGACACCGTTGATTTCAGTCAGTACGAGTCTGACAGTCCCGCCCTGCCCAGGGTGGGAGGACTTATTTGATGATTTTACCAAGTAATGCTCCCGGCCGGGTTCGAACCCACGAGCTACAGCTTGTAAGTCGGGGCCAATACCCCTGGGCCACCACTGACCTACAATGGGGATTTTTTGATTGGTTATTTAATATCTGAACAAGAATTATTGTTGCTATCGGAGTCCTGTTATCTCTATTTACAAAACAAACCTGCCTTTAAACTAATTGTTACTAGAGAGTACAAACATGATCGTGGGTTCGATTCTCAGCCCACGCACAGTCTAATTCTAATTGGAATTGTATGTTACAACAGTCTTAGTTATTGCATAGATTTAGGACCTATTACAACGGTACTATTTGTGTTATGGAGTCGGTTAACCATGGCTGGCAAAAAAAACTAATTTGCTATTTTCAAAATTATGGCTTCATTGTCATAATTGTCACCTGATGAAGCAATCCCGCGACCCCGGAAATGGAATCACTTACTGGAATTAATCCGGGATAACTCCTTAAATAATGGCGTGATTTTAATGAACTTGGTATCAAAATCAAAATATTAATTTATTTTACATGGCCCTCAATGGGCACTTATGTATAAAACGTCGAGAAGAAAAAAAAATATTGGCACGGTTCGGGTTGGTCGTTTCCATGGAGAAAAACCGGCAAGGAATTCCATGGTTATCTGTTAACTTAAAGGTAACAGTTAAGCCTTTAAAATGGTACCATTTTATAATTCTTAGTTATGAAGTACTCAAGATCGCGCAGTATCGGAGTAAGTGATTCCATAATACTTTTGTTCGCGAGTGTATCTTAGAGTCAAGAAGAGGTATATGACATTAAAAAAACTTTACCTAACCAGTTTATAAAATTCAGGAACCACAAACGTTTAGTACTAGCAAATCCATCAACGCAAAGCAAAACAAAATGACAACACAACTATGTTCCCATTTAAAAAAAAAAAAACCTAACATTTTGGCGCCCGTGCCAAATATCACACAAGTGCGACGCGTAATGTCAACACACACATACATACAAAAAAAGACATAGTATGGTGAAGGAAGAACGGGAAACTTCCACGAAATTTGCTCACCGAAATGACGACGCTTGTTTTTTTAGGTGGCTGCTTATGACGCTCGATTTGTGTGGATGTGGTTGCTCTAATTAGTGGAGAATATTACTTTACTTTAGCGAAAGACTTTAAGACGTTGGGTGGTTCAAATATCGACTCTCTTTCTCATGTATAGCGTTGTAGATCATCTAGGAAATCGCAATTACATAATTTTGATGTCTGATCGAGAACACTGTTCGAGATTCATAACTGTATTTTTGCAATAAATTGCCTACCAACCTTTGGTCCATCTGTAATTGAGTATGATTTAATCAGGGAAAAGCAGGAATTATAATTATCTACACTTATTTTAGTCGATTTGATTACCTAATTGTCAATTTTTTAGATGCTCCTGTAGATTTACCTACATCTTACTCGTTCTTGATGTCACATGTATACGTATCATATTCATTAATCGTATTAAAAGTCCAAACTTGTTCATCGGCTTCAAAAATGTAGGCGCTATACTTACACCAGGGTTACAACTTTCTGCAACCCCACTACCACAAAACCAACCCAAATTCATTAAGAGTCACATCCACCCAACACTAGCGCACCCTAACAAACTTATTAAGATTTCTTTTCTTTTTACTGTACGTGGTTAGCGACGTATGACGCAAGCTAACGGCCGCAGGGGGGAGGCACGAGCCCAGGGTAGGCCAGAGGGGGCAGGGTAGGGCAGGGTAGACCCCGCACGCATGGCCGCTCTCATGATTTAAGCACAGGGATAAGAATGAAATTAAAAATACATCCTCGCCATTCCTTAGGGTGCCGGGGGGACATATATGCAAATGAACCACCCCCACACCCCCCCTCTCATAAGACAGGGGGGAGATTTTTGTTAGGATGCTATTAATTTGGGGTGTAACTCACTAAGTATGGGTACGCATATATGAGGGAGACTTCGTGCGTTTCTTAGAGATTCTTTTTCCATTTTTCTGTTTAAATTATGTCGGGATGTGAGCGGAGATTATTAAGTGTATTTCAGGTGAAATTTATTAATTTTTCTTGTGGAGAATGTGGGGACCAATTTGTTCGTACGAATATGGAAATTGATTAAAATTTTCAATGGTTTGTTTTGGTTGTAAATCCTTATCTTTATGAGCCATAAGAATTTTGTTTAGAAATCCTGCTCCATGTGTTGTTAGTAATATAATTTTGTAAATAAGAGCTTCTTATTTGAGCTGAGTCAAAGAATGCCAAGGTTGTAACCAGTTACCAATTTACTAGATAAGTAACTGTTCAGTTACAACCTGAGTAGAGATGAGAAGAAGCAGTCACCAAGACAAGAAAATACGTGAAAACCATTGTAAGCTAGAATAGGTTTTAACATCAGAATAAATCATTTATAACTACTACAAGTTGTAACAAGTCAAAAAACCTCGTATCTGACCCAAATTAGGGTTTAACTCATCATGACCATCAGCCTTATAATAAGACTGCTGAGCTCGTGTCTTCTCTCTGTGAGAGAGAGTGGGTCATTCATTATGAACCACGCGGGTCCAGTACGGGTTGATAGATTTCACAACATGTCTATGAATTTTTGGTTCTATTATAGGCTAGATTTTCTCACGATATTTTCTTAAACGGTTTAACTCAAAGTCAGGTAAAAAGTTCGATTTTTATGTTAAAACTATGTTCTCTATTTGATTTGTATGACTCAAGTTTGAATTGTATATTTTGCTAAAGGATTTGTCCAACGTGCTAAGGGGTACTTGTGAACTCAAATTTTTGCATATTTACTTAATTTTACGTCACTCAGAAATGAAACTTCGTATTGAAACGACTTGTATTCCTAAATTACACACCCACACTTCATGTTTTCTAAACACGAAATTTTAAACTCCAAATCAGCCTCCCCAGAGACAAAATCTTAAACGTTCACCGATCATCAGAATCCATTGTGATTCAAGTTCGCGGCATCACAATGTGTCGATACAATCGCGGCCCAAGGCGAGAGGGCGCATGTTTTCACACGTTTATACATTCAAAACGATGAGTTGACAGTTTACAGGCATGTAAAGTTGGTTGTAAGGAGAGGAGGTGAAAATTGAATGTGGAAAAAACAAATGAGTGTGCGAAAGAACGGTTCTTTTTTTGCAGTCATTTGTTTTTTAAAAGAATGCGAGAATTTGAATTTGTGCAATGATTTCTTATGCAAACAAACAGATAAACAAGATCTGTTTATCTTTTAGTTATTAAATTTTTGTTATTTGATAACTAAAAGATATTGGAACCAAAGACAATGAAAAAAAAATTATATAATTTAAAAAAGGTATCATTAAAACTTTTTGAAAAAAAGGGAACCGACTTCAAAACCAAACACAAAAAAGTGTAAAATAACTTTTCATTACTCATACTCTGAAAGTAGGTCATTACATGTCTGATTAGCCGTTTGAAAGTTATCCATTGCCGCCCTAGGGAAAATCGCTTTCAAGTGACAGCTGCCAAATATAAGAAAAAAAACTAGTTCTCTTTTGACATTTCTATTGAACCATGTTCAAACTTTTTATGCAGCCACGAAATTACAGAGCGATTTAAAATTAAAATAACATAAAGTTAAGTATTAAGAATATAAATAATGACTTTAAAATAATTAAAAAATTAAAAAAAAAAACAAGCGGCAAAGTGACAATCCGATCTACACTCATTTTTTCTTTAGCTAAAATTTATGTTGTTAATTTTACTTTCCTCGTATTCGTAATGAAAAGCACAGTGTTTACCTCGGGTAAATTACTTATTTAGTCCCTCGAACTATTAGCGCCCTCACTACGTTACGGGCGCCAAACCCCGTCTCGGGACGTAAATAAGTAACTTTCACGCCTTGGATAACAATGTACTATTTCTTTCGGAAGTCGGTGGCTTTGTTTTTATTTCACTGACTATGCAGGCCACCGACTTCCGAAAGAAAAGTTATTTTACACTTTTTTGTGTTTGGTTTTGAAGTCGGTTCCCTTTTTTTCAAAAAGTTTTTTATTTTACCCTTTTTAGTTAGATATTCAACAAAAACCTTCATAATAATCGGCATCTTTGAAAATCTACAATCCTAGTAAGCAACAAAAACGGATCTATGCGGGCAACTTCACAAGATATCTATTATTGTAATATACTAAAACCTTCTCCAGAATGTAATGAACACTTTCCTGAAAACCGCATCAAAATCGGTTCAGCCAAACGCGAGATAATCGCGGACAAACATACATACATACATACATACAGGTCGAACTGAGAACCTACTTTTTTTTTGAAGTCGGTTAAAAATAGGTTTACCCAGTTGAAAGTTATGGGATAATATAAAACATTAAAAATATACAGTCGAATTGAGAAACTCCTTCTTTTTTATAAGTCGACATGATAATTATGAACACACTTCCCAAAGAAAAATTTGAAACAACAGGATAACATCAATCATAAACACGTACGTATAATTGCCTTCATGCATATTGGAAGCATAGACTATGTAGGTACTTACTTTAGCTTGTATTTGAACACAACAACAAATACCTAAAATCTAATTAAACAGCTATGATGGCGTCTATCATTTAGCAGTTGTCCACTGCTTAACATACGCCTCCCCCTTCCTATTAGGATTTCAGTTTACAATATTATTGAAAAGATCATTGCCTAGCAGTCATTAATTCAGCATTTAGACAGTCGGTCATTTTATCGGCTAAACATTACATGTCATAGCACACAATTTAGGACCAAGAAAAAAGCAAAATTCCTACCTATAATAACTTAATTTAAGAGTGGTTATTCTGAAAGTTGGCAACGTCGCAAATAGTTGTCAAATATTAACAAGTTTTAATTAATTTAGCAATATTATTGTACTGTATGGAAATAAGAAATATGGCTCTGTAGTGCACTAAAACATTGATAAAGGAATACAATAAGTAATATCGTAACAACGAATAAATAGTTTTAGATGTAAAAAAAAGTATTTGGTAAACTTCCAAATGCTTTTTTAAACTTGAAACGGTGACAACATCAAATTCAGTATTTTAATTGCATTCCTATATCAATGTTTTAGTGCACTACAGAGCCTTTTTTTCTTATTTTGCATACAGTAAATTTATCAAATTAATTAAAACTTGTAAATATTTGACAGCTATTTGCGACGTTGCCAACTTTCTGATTATCCATCCTTAAGAACCAAGTGCAAAAGCCTACACTAGAAACGGAATATAATCTCCTCCAATAGATTAAAATGTGAATAATATTCCTTCTAAAATAATTCAAACGAGACGCCACCGTTCCTCAGAAAGGGTTGTTTTCTTAAAGGGTGAATTTTTGTTTGAAAACATAATACTATTGTGACGGAAAGATTAATTAAAGATGAGAGAGTAATATCATATTATAAAGAAACATGGCGTTCGTTGCGATATCTTTTTACAGGAGGAATTGAAAGTTTTGAATTTAAAGAAGATTGGGGAAATTCCAATGTAGCGCTTAGGATCGCCAATCAGAAGGATTATGCAATAATATTGCCTACACACCGCAAAAAAATCTAAAAGATAGTAAAAATAAACTATTGAGAGAGTTAATTCTATAACTTTTAGTAGGTAAGGAGATCTACAATGTTGAACATACTTGTACATTTACAAGTATGTTAAGCCCTATTAAGTACCAATAATGGCCATTCTTTTTTTTTTAGGGTGGTCATATCTTTTAATGAGTTCAACATTGGGTGGGCCAGAAGGACTGTTTGACTCTTACTGTCTAAATACTACCCTGTTCTTTTACATACCATTTGTATTGCCACGACTGCGGTGCCCTTTTAAGACAGCGACTCTGTAATGGCTACTCTTACTAACCAATATTAGACCCTATAGAATTGATTTGACAAATAAATTCGTCATTAAATTCTCTCAAAACACAAAAACAATAATTTAATTCTTGCAAAAAACATACCAAATAACACCCTATATCAAGCCTAACACATTCAAATCGCTTAAGGGGATCGATGTGTATTTTATAGCGTCCCGTCATCCCGCCACGTCGTCATCCCGTCGACGACTTCCGCGACCAAATTAGATAAACCACCGCAGATTTTGTAAACATGTGACAATGTACTTGTATTACCATGGATATTGAATGAGATTTTTTTTGTGTTTCTCATGAGTGTTGAGTTTTCCAAGGGGTAGTTTGTGTAAAATGTAAGTGAACTTCTTGTTGGGGCGTGGAACTGTCTAAGCACGATAGAACTGGGAGGTATTCCACATTGCCTAAAGATTTTGACAGGACCCGCATGTAGAATACTTAAGGTACCATTAGCTCAGGTGCCATTACAGCGGGTGCCCCATGTGGAATACCTCCAACGTGGTTTTTAGTCAGTAATAGTCTGACACTCCCTTCCACTCCAAGCAGGGTGGAAAGACTTCAGAAGATTTTAACACCGCAAAAAACAGTTGTGTTTCATAATTTTGTTTTTTAAAATGATTACTAAGGATTTTAAATTTGTTGCCTCTGCATTTATTAAAATCCTACGTACAAAAACTCCAATTTAGCACAATAGCTGAGCTAATGACTACAGCAGACTGCAGTACGTGTTGCAGGTTCGAGTCCCGCAAGGATCACATATTTGTTTGGCCTACAATTAGTTGTTTCAGATCTTGCGCTTGGTACTTATATTGTCAGCCTATTGCCGTCCACTGCTGAACGTAAGCCTCCCCCAAAGAGCGCCAACCATCCCGGTCCTGGGCAGCCCGCATCCATCCACTGCCAGCCACCTTCCTTAAATCATCGACCCATCTTGCAGCAGGGCGTCCTACACTGCGTTTGCCCATTCGCGGTCTCCACTCTAGCACATGTTTGCTCCATCTGCCGTCTGTCCGCCTACAGACGTGGCCGGCCCACTTCCACTTCAGCATGCTGATTCTAAGCGCAATGTCGGTTACTTTGGTTCTCTGGCGAATGACTTCGTTACGAATTCTATCCACCAGAGAAACCCCGAGCATTGCTCTCTCCATTGCACGCTGAGCAACCTTAAATTTGTGGACCAGGCCGATGGTAAGTGTCCACGTTTCGGCTCCGTAAGTCATTACGGGTAGGACACACTGGTTGTAAACCCTGGTTTTAAGGGATTGTGGGATCGATGATTCAAAGATATGACGCAGCTTCCCGAATGCCGCCCAGCCCAAGCGTATTCTTCTAGCTGCCTCCTTCTCAAAGTTGTGCCGGCCCAGTTGTACAGTTTGGCCTAGATAAATGTACTCTTGCACAACCTCGAGGGGAGCACCATTCACGATTACAGGTCTCGGGGTGACATGACCATTAAACATGAGTTTCGTTTTGTCCAGATTCATTCCGAGACCCACACGCCTTGAAGAATCGCTCAGGCTGTTCAGCATTTCTTCCAGCTCCTGCAGAGACTCTGCTATGATGACAATGTCATCCGCAAATCGGAGGTGTGAGATGTACTGACCAATACTATACTGAATATTTACACCCCGTCCTTTCCAATCAAGCGTCTTGAAAACGTCCTCCAACGCGTTTGTAAACAGTTTCGGAGAGATGACGTCTCCCTGTCTTACCCCTCGACGCAGTTGGATTGGTTTTGTGCTCTGTTCCTGTACTTGGACGGTCATTGTTGCGGCCTTATACAGACATCTCATCACCTCAACGTAGCGACAGTCGATGAGGCATCTCTGCATAGACTCCAGAACAGCCCAGGTCTCGACAGTATCGAAGGCCTTCTCGTAGTCCACATACGCTAGACACAGAGGCTGGTTATACTCCTCGGTCTTTTGAATCACTTGCCTAAGGGTGTGTATGTGGTCCACGGTGCTGTAGCCTTTTCGAAACCCGGCCTGCTCCGGTGGCTGAAAGTCATCGAACTTTTGGGCGAGACGAATTAAAATAACCCTCGAGAACAGCTTATAGATATGGCTCAGGAGTGAGATGGGGCGGTAGTTCTTAAGGAGCGTTTTATCGCCCTTTTTGAAAAATAATACTACCACACTCCTATGCCATGCCTCCGGTGTTATGCCAGTGTGGATGACGGTATTAAAGAGCTTTACAAGCTCTATCAAGATAGGTTTTCCTCCTGCTTTGAGCAGCTCTATGGTTATTCCGTCATCCCCCGGAGCCTTGTTGTGGTGAAGCTGCCCGAGAGCCATTCCAACCTCACCCATGTCAATGTCGGGAAGCTCGTCTGTGAGATGGCGTGTCAGTTTGGCCCGTCGATCATCCGCGCGGTGGGCCTGGGGTGGGCAAGTTTTTTGAGCATATAAGTCTCCGTAGAACTTTTCGACTTCAGCGAGAATCTCTGGCTTTGAGGTGACGGTGGTGCCCTGTGACGTTCTGAGCTTTGTCAGGTGACAGCGGGAGGTATTGGGCTTGGCAAATACCTTCGAGCCTTTATTCCGAGCTATAGCTTGTTCTATAATTCGGGTATTTGCACTCCGAGTACCGCGTCTGATCTGCTTTTTGACCTCCCTGTTAAGTACCTGACTCTCAGTTGGTGTGGCATTTGTGAGTTCTCGTCGTTTCCTCATCAATTCCAGAGTCTCGTTGGTAAGTGCCGACTTACGTCCATTTCTCATCGGTCGAAAATGTTTATAGCCCACCTCGCGGACGACACGCAGCAGGTTTTCGGTGACGTCGTTTATGTCCTCTGTGGTTTCCAACATGGCGAATCGGTTTCGTAGTTCCAACTGGAAGCTTTCACAACCAGTCTCGACCTGGGGTAGCGTTGGTCTGATAGTCGACTTCATTAAGCGCACTCTTTCGACTTTAACATTTATATTCAGAGTGCCTCTGACCAGTCGGTGATCGCTTCCGGTATTAACCCTGTTGATCACAGAGACATCTCTAAATATATGACGCTTATTAGACATAACGAAGTCGATCTCATTCTTCGTCACGTTATCGGGGCTTCGCCAGGTCCACTTCCTTTGAGGCTTCTTCTGGAAAAAAGAATTCATCAGAAAAAGCTCTTGAGCCTCGAGGAAGCTTACCAGCATACGCCCCCGGTGATTTCTGTGCCCATAGCCGAATGGACCTACTCTCGACTCGCCACTCTGGTACTTATAGAGTAGAAATTTTAAATATTTATAGACGCACCCAAAATCAGAATTTTTCCCAAATGTGAAGCATAAATTGATAAAATAATTTGAATTATTTCTATAGCGTTCCAAAATCAAACTTCAAACCGAGACGCTGTAAGCACAGAAGCTTCAAAAAAAATGTGAGTAGCAAGACAAAACTGTCCCACTTTTTAATTCAAACACGTTTTCCACACACACCTGCAATTCCACCAACCCCCATTATTCAAAGAAGAAGAGGAATACCCCATGAACTTTGTCTGCTTCACACCTCGCATAGCAAAGGGCAGATCGATGGCTGTCAAACAATAAATGTCACGTCCACTCCCTCACGTTAATGCACATCAATACCATGAATCTAACCCATGCAAGTCTAACCTTTATGCCCCAAAAGATAGAGATCACCATAACTGTAGTTATAACGTGGTAAATCAACCTCCTGATTTTTCTTGGAGGTGCGAACGATGCCCCAATTTTTTGGCGAAACGTTTGGTGTATTAAAAAGTAAATGTTGGAGCTGGGTGTAAGCGTGTGATGTTGGCTTTTTGGTATACGGAACCGTGTTTATGAAACCCATTTCTTTTGAGTGAAAGTAATTTAAAAATGGAAGTATTGTGTTTCCTGATTTGAAAGTTTAGGAAGGTGCTGCCGGGGTCACCGGACCGTTTTTTAATGTAACCGTGCCGTACCCTGGAACGTAAAGAGCAGCTGAAGTAACAGAGTGGATTTTTAGTCAGTAAGAGTCTGACAGTAGTCAAAGTAAGAAAGCAATTTCTGGTTGGTAGTATTGCAAAACTATATTTTTTATTGAATCATACTTGATTGTGGCTGTTTCTCATCAATTTAATCAACGCTTACTTATGATTACCAGTCAAAAAGCTTTGCCCGTTTTCAAAAACTAATTCAATAAACATACATAATAATATACTCAAAACAGCACTTGACCCTCATTATGGTTTATGGCCCACTTCATTTTAGAGCAAAAAGGCCAGTGTCCATACATTGTGCACAATATAGGCTGGAAATAAAAAAAATACCACTAAACAAGACAAAGAGAGAGAACATGTTCGAAATTCAAATAGAACAAAATTTGAATTCGATAGTCTCCTAAACATTTCACAGATAAATCTCAAACACCTCTCCACACGTAAAATATACGACATTTGTATACATAATACGATATTACATCAGACTTATTCAAATATACTGCAAACTTCATTACATACTATTGAATGGTACAGATTTGAAATATCTGTAAATGCAACAATTCATGTCTAGGTTAGTGTTAGTGTTGCTTCTCACGGGACTGGCGTTTGTCTAATTTTTTATTCAAGGCAAACTATTTTAAATTAAGTCGTTTTTGGTATGAGTCGGCTGTGTCCCATTTGTAGATTAACGCATGCAGAAAAGTATGGGCTTTTGTTTCAGAAAAATTTTGGATTTCTTCAACCAAGTCCTATTGTCTGAGATTGCTAGATCTTTCTCTTTCACACGATCAAATTTGTATAAATTATGTTTTTGAATATGAACACTAGAACAAGATCAATGATATTAAGCTGTATTCTATAACGTCCTATATGACAATATTAATATTGATACTATATTTCTCTTATGTGAAAAGCAACAATTTCCTTATTCCATGTTCTAAGACAGTGAAACGATATTCATTTGTTTTTCGCTCAAATTTCGACCAATCAAAACAATATTGCCAACCACACATTCGAATGTTCGTCCCCGCGTATCCTAGCACTAAGGCATAGCACCCACGACCGGGCCCGAACGCATGACTTATGCCAGTTTGTCACATTCGCAATCAGACTGACTCTGTCCCATGCGATGATTAATGCCTTTCTTAATTACTAAGTTATCGTTGGAAACGGGGGGCCGATACATGTGTTCCTGGGCTTAATTTATTGACTTTTGTGGCGTGTTTTAGGGGACGGCTGATTGCTTTACTTTGAGCGCGTGCCTTTTAATTTAATTTTGCTTGTTTTTCGTTTTTTTTTGTGATATTTATTTCATGACATAACTAGCTGACTTTTAAGCCGCTATGAATTTTAATAAGACGTCCAAAATATATTTTTACGGTAGTTCAAAGCTGCAACGAACTGCGATAACTCTTTCTCAAAATAGAAATATGAAGATATAACCAGCTCAGTATAATTTACCGTGTCACTGTTAGCCACTTTTAATAGAGATCTGATCAATACCATAATACTTATCAAGTTATTACCTTCTTAGTATTTTACTTATAAAATTCAAATGCCCACATACTATTAAGATTTTTAGGCTAACATTTTTAATGACAACCGAATGTACCTTTCAGTCGATTCAGAACTTCCCTTCAACGAAAAATGACAAAAAGTCTCTCGCCCAATCTGCATAATAACAAAATTCTTACATAAAAATTGCGTCTTAAAACCGTCACCTTAAGCTTAATACACACGCGCGTCACGTTTCGCGCTCATTTGGAGGCGTTCATCGATCGGAGACAAAGCCTCGCCAGCCCCGATAAACGAATTAAGGAAATGGGAGATTTTTTATCTGGGCCGTAGGGTGGCACGACACGCGTCGTAAAACGCAGCAATACTTTCTTATGCAAAGTCCCTCCGCGCCGATAATTAGGTGAGCTTCGTCGGTGTGTGTGCGCCTTATGCGCGAGTGTTTTGTTTTTAATTTTTAGAGGGGTGACGTGTTTTGTAAGGTTCCCGATTAGAGTTCGATGTTTGAAGTTTTAAATTAAGAAATGTTTTACTCGAGGAAAATATTGTGGTAGTATTTTGCAGTTAAACTCGAAATTCAATGGTGTTTCAAGGTAGGTATCAGCTTTGATTTAATTCAAACTATGTTGGAGTCAGTTTCCAGTTCTAGTGGATGTAGCTGAAGATGCTGATGATATTATAAAAGGAGCGTCTGTCCATCTGACATCCGCAATGTCCACAACCCATTAGTTTTTTTTAGGGTGTAAAAACCATCAAATGTTTCCCTAGGTGGACCGGAAGGGACTCTCCGACTCTTACTCAATCAACTCTTAATTACTAAAAGTTCAACCTATTCTTTCGTCACCTTTTGCTTTCCAGAACTAATTATACAGTCTCACGACATGGCAGGAAAAATGTCAAAGATCTCCAAAAGACAGCCAGGTTCGACTGCTCGTGGTCATTTCCAAGGCACGGAAAGAACTCAGTATTTTATGACGATCAACCATCAACGAACCAACCTCGGCAAACACTGCTCAACCTTGATGACCCAGCCGTTAATATTTAGCCACGAGTCCCTCCCGAAAATCTGCAATAAAAAGCAATTTAACGCTAACGAGTGAACATAAAAATCGCAATATTAACATTAAACATGTAACTGCGCAACATTTGAGTATCTAATATCGCGGCACGAGATACTCATAGATATGAGTACGAAATACTCGCAGATATCACAGCACGAGTAAAAACGAATTACAATCGTTTGCAAATGAACGAGCGAACAGCGACTGTCTTGCACATGTCTTCACTTAGCATGACCAGTCTTGATACTTTAAAAAATACTCATTCACTTTGCAAGTATGGATTGGCATTTTATACTATAAACTTACATGTTTTCCTATAGTAAGCGTGTTTAAAATGTTGTGTTTGTGAACTTTTCAATTATTCGGAAAATCTATACATCCCATTCTTAAAATAGCATAGCATGAGACAGCATACGTGTAAAATGTTGTACTCGTAAGACTAATGCTCTTCTAAATGATCAAATGACGCAAATAAAATAGAATTAAAACAGAAACAAAACATACTACAGTAACGTAACCTAACCTAAAAAAACAAACATGATACACGAGTATACAATTAGTTTTTTACTGCATTTGGTTCTCTACTTATAGTAAAGGATAGCAATCATATTCAACCCTTGCAACTCGGAAACTTGAAACAAAACCCAAAATTAATTACAATCACCAACAACCACAGTCTTAAAATTAAATGAGATCCCATTACAGACTAAGCACCTACATAATATTGCGAAAAAAGATAACAAATGTCTTAACTGTCTTAAAGTATCAAGAATCACCGCCTACACATAACACTTTTAATTTACCCTCCTTAAAAAAGGGAGGGCAGCGGTGTTTTTCGGCCCTAGCCGTGTGTGGAGGCATACCCCCCTCCCGGAGGGGGGGACGGTAATCAAGACACGCAATCTTCGGCGAACCCTTAAAAACTTTAAAACTCATCGCCGCCTTGCGATGTATACATTTACATCTGTATATGTTTACATCTGTATACATGTTTACATGTGTATATGTTTACATTTTTTGGAAAGTTTGACGGTGACTTTAATTTGTGGTGGACCTTGGGCGGTATCTTTTATTTAGGTTGAGTTTTTGTAAAGGTTTTGAACTTTTCGTTTTCGCCTTGTGGTTTTGCGAAGTAATATAGTAAAGGTTTCGTTTAATACAGTTACAAGAAGAAAGACACTGATGAATAACTAGGTACATATTATGTCAGATTCCGGTGTTTGGACTAGCTACTGAATTTTGTTCAGACTAGTTTGACCAAACAGCTTTGTCTCTGAGTAAAAATGCTTCGCAAAAATTTTTATTTTGTTAATTAATATTTCTATCAGCTTTAAAGTTATTAATTGATCAAATTTAAAAATCTATTTTTTTCAACTCCATATAGTGAAAATGGCTTTATGCTACAAAATTATTGAACTGTTCTAATTTGTGATTATGTCAATGTTTTGGCATTTATTTCTGATTTGTCATTCAAAAAGGTACTAATTATTTTCAAAACAATAAAGGAAAAGTCTATTACAATGTTTATCATACCTAATTTCCTTATAACATAAACGATTTCCTCCTAATTCAACAACTCATTGCTAAACTCCTCAAATTGTGAAGTGTCATTCTGGACTTACTTTTCTTTGGGTCACCACTTGTGACCACTGCTCAAATTGTCCATGCAATCATTTAAATTACCAAGGATTTTAGCCCCTCTCTTTTTTACGTAATTATTATGAGTTTTGGATATTAATTTGATAAAAAATTACAGTATTAACCTTTTAACCGCCCGACTTCATATCAATTGTCGTGCCCCCAGCGCCAGGCACAGTAAAAAAAGATCGAAAAACAAATTCCTACAACAAAGACGGATGTATAATACTCAAAGCACATTAAATGAGTTGTGGTATTTTTGTCGGATATATCCGACTCTTGCGAAATGGGCCCAAAAATATTTGTCGGATATATCCGACGTTGACAGTTATAAGGGTAGTTTATTTATCTGAAACTAAATTGCAAATAAATTAGAGGTGCCGCTGACGAGAGACATTTTATCGTGGTAAATTTTTGTTTCCCCGTCGACTGCTATGAGGATAGTGGGAGTGCTCTGATTGAGTGGTGACAAATAATTTGTAGTGGCCGGCCACTACACTAATCTCTATACATTTTTTTTTTTTTTTTTTATCGTGGTAAAATCATCAAATGAGTCCTCCCACCCCGGGCAGGGCGGGAGGGACTGTCAGACTTGTACTGACTAAAATCCACGGTGTCCTTCAGTAGCCCTTTATGTCCCGGGGTCACGGTAATGGTATAAGTCCCGCGACCCCGGCAGGCTTTGGCCCTCTACAGAGGGGGCCCCGTCATTATGCTGACGCTCTTTGAGGCGCGCGTGGAACACAACGCGCCGTCGACCCGGGCATGGTCCATGGTCGGGCAGCGAGTTGCCCTTTACTCGCCGCCCGCATGCCCGCGCCTACGGTGGCCGGAGATCGTCTTGCGACGTCCGTCGCCGTGGGCGTCCACCACCGCGGGTGGGGCGGAGGGAGGACATTGTCCTCTCTCTCACGCGGCCCGCCTCCTCCTTCGCGAGCATTACTGCTTCGCAGAAGGAGGCGACCGCTTCCCACTCCGTCTCGCCCCGCAGCATGGCCGCAACCAATGCCGGGCGCGAGAGGTCTCCGCCTATCGCCGCCGTGAGGAAATCTCTATACATTTGACTGGGTAAAAAAAGTCTTTGCGACAAAAAGTCACCAATGTGCCAGTCTTACAGATTTCTGTCGACTAAATTGTACTGTAATAAAAAAAAAATCTCTTAAAATTCGACCAAGCTAGCACAGATAAATTGCAATTATGGTACCGGACATCGTACTCTAACAGATTATGTAGGTACCTACTTACAGGTATCAATCAAAATCCAGCATCTGAAGACGGTTCACAATCTATTCCTCGGTACCAATTTGTCCCAAAGTATATAAGGAACTACACATTTTCATCATGTCTGTCTTAATTTTTTATTTTCAAATTCCTTCTCAAATACAAAAATGAGATAAAATTTAGAAAAGTCATCAACGATTTTTTTTTATTGTGGACCCAAAATGACAACTTATATCCTCGTCATAGTCATAAATTATAATCGTAGTGCAACCCCATCCAAAAAAAAAACAAAATACGATCGCATAAATTCTATTCCAAACTTCAAATGGAACGCATGATAATCATAAAAATTCAAACGTACACAAAATCGCACATCCTACCGTGAATAGTTCATTAACTTTTCTACATGTGTGTGCATCTATTAGTCATATTAGATCGCGCATGTGTGCGTAAACAAACAGGGGGTTCTTAATTTTTGGGGGTTCTTTAATGACACTTCTTCGCATCGATTTTAGAATTTTACGAAGGGTTCTCGCTTTTGTTTTGCGTTATCGATTCGACGTTTTTTTTTTCTTTTGCTATTCAAATAAAGAGTGCGTGCATACGTGCTGAGCTTGCATGCACACATAGGGGATGTCGGATGTGGAAAATTAATGTGACGTCATCGATTATTTTTTTATGAACTACTAACTAAGCAGTTTTGAAGTGTGTGTTATTGAGGAATAAGCTGCTTGATGGTTCTCACAATAGGTTTGTAATAAAGTTTGAATTTTAAAGACTGAATCAAGGAAGGCAGATTTAAATGAAACGTGCACAGAAAATGAAAAATATGAATAATCTGTTTTAAATAACAGTTACATTCAGCTTAATAATAAATATTTAACTATTAAATTAAGATGGAATCATTCAATTTATTTCTCGATTGCTATTTTTCATTTACGCAAAGTCTAAAGCTAAAATACAGAGCATTTAACTGATGAAAAGGAACGTAAAATAGGTGTAAACAGGATTATTCCAAAGCACTAGTTTTAAAACCTCATTGTTTCACACACATAAACTAAACAAAAGCAAGAAACAAAAAAAAAACACGATACACATTAACAAAGCAAAAAAAAAATAACACAAATTAAAGAAACGAATAACTGGATGAAGACGCGCCAATGAAAGGGGCAAAGTTGCCCCCCCGAACACCCCCTAAAAAATTTAATTCATCACCGCCGTTGAGACATATCTCCTTCTTGTCCCTTCCCCTTTCTTCCACCATTCTTTGCTTTCTTGCAAGCTTTTTCCGAGAGCAAGACAACCGTACCCACCCTGTATATATTCACAAAACCTGCAATGCAATTCCAACTTTATTGTTACCCGGCTAAAGTTCAAATTCAATTAATCACAAATTCGACTTAAGTCTTTTATAGTAATTCAATACACAGCCCGTTTCATTCGTTCGCATTGAAAGCTTAAAACAAATAAACCTACAGCGAGTGCGATAAGGTTTTGTTGATGTCGGTAGGTGATCAAAAGGCGATATGTCTTATCTTCGCTAGTATAGAACGCATCATTAGACTTGCATCGAGATGAAGGCACAATTACTGTGAGATGGGCTGATGCCTTTGTGTTGAGAGGTTGAGAACATTTGGTTTCGTGTATCTTGGATTTGATAGATAGTTAATAGTTTATCTTACATGTGATACGCTAGTTGTAGGTTAAGAAAAGGGAAAAAAAATAAAGCAATAGAAATTGGAGAATATTTTGAAAAGGAATGCTTTGTGTATTAATTCATTTAATAAGTTTTCTACATTAATTTAAAAGACCACATTCAACATAATTTACTACAAAGCCTCCTGCAGCCACACGCGATTAATCGCGCGGGGCGACATGTCGCAGTCCATTCGCAGTATTTTTAGAGTGGAAATTAGCTTGGCTCGTTGTCGCAGCGCGATTAATCGCGTGTGTCTGCAGGAGGCTTAATAGTCAATGCACAGTGCTAAGGGTCTATCCGTCAGAGTTTTACATACTTTTTATACCATAAGTGTAAAAAAGCATACGGCCCACCCGATGGAAAGCGGTCACCGTAGACTATAGAGACTATAGTCTACGGTGACCGCTTTAGACGCCTGCAACACCAGAGGTATCACTTGCTCGTTGCCGACCTTGCAACTTTTTCACGCCCTTTTTCCTTTTCTTTGTCTTATCAGGTAAGCGTGACTCCGGAACGTAAAGAGCTACCGAAGGACACCGTGGATTTTAGTCAGTACAAGTCTGACAGTCCCTCCCGTCCTACCCTGGGAGGACTCATTTGATGATTTTACCACATAAAAAAAGGTCTTCAGCAGTTGGCACAATATAACCGTTCAAGAAAACTCAATTAGTTTAATGTAATTTTAGTAATATTCGTCTTAAGAAGGAAAAGTTTCCTTACCTTTACAAAAAAGACTGATTGCTGGTAGGGTAGTTTTTGATAACACAAACTTTTTTTTACAACCTATTGTTTTTATATCACAACTAAAAAAAAAGTTAGTACCCATAGACGTGTAGGCTGTGTAAGCAACAGTTATCTTAAAACAAAATCCTGCTATAAAATGGAAGCAGTTTTGCGCAGTAATAAAAGGACTTTAACGATAGTAATCATCATTATCAACTTTCATTACTTGAGAACATTATTTCTTAAATTAGATATAAGACTCCTTGGATTTGTCCCTGTTACAAAACTGTACTTAAGTTCAGGTTCTTCGTTTAAAACCCCTCAATATTTGGAGTGTCTATTTTTTTTTTTCGATTGTCTTTGGCAGTGGTGCGAGACGACACTACTTGTCAGTGTTGTCATATCGGTGAGGGCTATTTTGTGATGGCCCAGGACATAAACTATTTGAAAAACTTCTATAATTATTATATTTTTTATCTTTCTTCAGAATAAATAGTTTTAACGTCTGACAGGGGAGAATGGAAGAAGAGAACCTGTTACATCGACCTCAAGTAAAATGGGATAAGGGCAGGAATATGATGATGTTTATTCAGAATCAAAAGTTCAATTGCAAAATCAGTCTTAAGACGTAGATCTTACAAAGTTAAATGCCAGTATAAGAATAAACCTGTATCACAGGCAAAGGAACTATAACTAATTCTATTTGTAAGACAAATGTTCTATTTCTATTTATGGTTGGGAAGTTAGTACCAGTAGTAGTCACCCGCCCAGGACGAGAGGACTCATTTGGTGATTTTACAATCAAAAGTAAGGGAAGTCATCAATAAATCTCCACCGAAGCAAGATAACTTTGTTTCGACTAAACTAACTTTGGAGTCTATTTTTTGAAGCCTTTGCTGAACTTTTTACTTTTACACATCCATACCCTTAATTGTATTCCTTCTCTTAATCAAAAGCGGCCTCAAAAATAAGTTGAGTTTTTAAAACAATAAATATCTGCAAATAAAATAGCCACTAAACTTTTTTTTCCTACTTTCACCCCCTAAATTCGCCAATCACCCTCATAGCCCCCCAAAATCCCTTTACATCATTAAGTCCTCACCGGAAGACGTCCTTGCGTCCCTCAGTAGCCGCTTAAACCATTATTGGCTGACCATGACCCTCATAATATCAAAGGGCCGGATCTTTCAAAGATAAATAAAGATCTTTCGAGAAAAAATCTGGCAAACTTTTTAAAGAGAGACTGTTTTGTATTTTTGGAAAGTTAGTGTAGTGTTTGGGGACGAAGTTTGTTATTTTTTGTTGAAATGCCAAGATATTTGTAAGATATTATAAACTTTTTGGCTTTTACACTGATTTGGGACAGTTAATCGTATGAATCAACACACAAGGGCCTCTAAAAGGGGTGTCTAATACTTTAGCAGTATGCATTACGATATAGTAATTGAGAAAATAAACTTTTTATACCTCCAGGAGTTAAAATTATATTTTTCTGAGAATATTCACTTAATATAAATTACGAATTTCAAAATAACTTTTATTTATTTTATGTTATCATCAATGTTAACCATAAAGATGTCATGTTATGTTGAACTACTCGTACTACTTATAAAACAAACTGTAAACCTTTTCGTAGTATCACGTTTTAAACAATAACGAATTTGACATGATCCTTTATTTATTAAAAGTAGCTAAAAAAATATAACATCCACTCCAAAATAAACCAACTGGTTTAAAGGTGTGACCTTTAAACCAGTTGGTTTATTTTGGAGCGGATGTTGTGTCCACATTGTAAACCTACTTTTAAAATAACAACTAGCACTTTGAAGTCCCAAAAATAAAATATCAATCTCAACCAACTGAAAACTTTACACAAACTAAAAGTTTGTAGCCAAAACTTTTCGCCGCCGCATAATTTTTACATAATACTGGAAGGAGACATATTAAAATCAAATAGAAAATGTCTCGATACGCTGTCTCTACCAGGCTCTTATCGGAGAAAACCGCTTTCAATTAACCAGTAAATAACGCTTATGTACTTACTAACTCTTCACATAATGAGTTAATAACACAACACTTACACATGCGCGTTTCAAATGGAAAATCGTCAACACACATACAGCTCACTCACACATCGACAAAATTTCTCGGCTGTACATAAAACGCGTCTTTCTTCTTGTATTCTTAATTAGCGTGTCGTATCAGCCCGTCTCTTTTCCGCACGGGGTGTTAATTAGAAGGGCGTCCCTTTCGCGCTTTCTTAATACATTCTTCCTCTCCGCGGTGTTTCTTTACGTTTTTATTTGTGTGCGTGTCTGTGTGCGGTGGTGTTTAATTTACATGTACTTGTATGTCAGTGTACAGGCAAAAGGAAAAGTGGTTTGGCAACCGCGTAGGCGGAAAAGGGATGTTGGTAACAATGTAGGGTATTAATGGACTGTGACGCCTTTTGGGTTATTTTTAACTTGTTTTGGTAGTAGTTTGTTATTGTTATCGAAAACTATTTTAATTTACGTAATTTTTGTCATACTAACAGTAAATGATTGCCCTTCGTTTATTTGATTGAATTTTCCGAATTCTTATAAGACTCTTGTTAGACTATTACATAGACACAGAAAAAAACTAAATTTTCGAGTTATTTTTTGGGTAGTATAATCATCAAATGAGTCCTCGAGCCCTGGATGGAGTGGAATACCGTCAGACTTGTACAGACTAAAATCCACAATGTTTCTTCGATTGTCCTTTTGCGGTTCAAGGATACGGTATACTGCTTAGTTAGACAGTCTCGTCTCGAGACACCTTCGATACCTGGGATACAAGAAGGCTCTTAACATTTTTCAAGCTATTTTTAATTGTTAAGCCGCTTTACAAAAATTCCATATCCAAACTATTAACTTCATTTTCGACATGCCGCCGGTAATACATGATATTCCTGTATCAGTCACCTAACATACTAAAACTTTTTTTATTCAATATTCAAATTGTATTTTCACGTTACAGTTCATTATATAATGCAAAAAAGCTCATAAAATATCAATAACAAACCTCGATCCAGTTTCGCCATCTCCTGTACCGGGTGTTTTATACGAATGTGGGTATGCGCGAAAGGGTGTCAGCGGCGCGGGGCACTCCCCGCGCGGGGTGAGCGGGGTGGGTACGTACACATAAACACTTATAAAAGTTTTTTGACAACAACCTCCCTTCACCCCCCCGCGTTTACCCCTCGAATTCGCTAATTTATGTTGCTTTTTTAATCAATACCGGGGTGTGTACGAGTTATAGGTTCCATCGACTCTTGGATTGTCTCGAGACAATTTTCTTGGGGCTTACGTCATTACGCTTCTGGTTTGGGGGTGATGACTTATTTGTTCAGTGGGGTATGATTGACTCGGACTCTATGTTTTATTGAAAACATGAAAGATATGAATGCAAAAACATTTATTTATTTACTTTTGCTACTCTTATGTTGAGCGCGACATAAATAGTGTTATAGGAAGTTGGTTCTGTTACTCGGGCTATATTAGTTTCCTGAATAAGAACATATTTTTTTAATAGTGGAAACTTGTAATTGGTTTTCTTCTGTACATTAAAATTTTTAGACTAATTTATTAGCTGTAAAAAGTAATAAAATAAAATTATGTATGAAAATTATGTGTTTCTTAAAAGTAATAAAATAAAATAAAATTATGTATTAAAACACATTCAGGATCTGTTTTTGTATTAATATTTTGAATGCAGCGCAGTGGGGTCATTCATCAATTGGTAACTGTTTACTTTTATATTTATAACACTTTCAAACCGAACTGCCTTTAATAGAGTTTAATTTACAGCTTCAACCCCCAATCACCCCCCAAAAATATTCATAAATGTCAGCAATACATCTTAAACTGTCCTCAAGTACTTCACCACCTCATATTTCCAAAACATAATAATCTCAAAAACCTTCACGCCAATAAACGTAACGAGATAAGCGCGTATCAGAGAATATATCACGACTCACCTACTTAAGTCGTCAATCTCATCCTAAAAAATAAAGTTATATCGCAATTTTCCGTTTCGGCAACCTCCTGTACTTACGTGTGACGAAAAATCCAAATTTTAAACAACCTGTATTTTGCCGTTATGAAATGCTCGAAGTTCGAACTTTTTCTTCTTCGAAATTCAAATTCGCCTGCATGTGAAGGTTGGTAACATATTCGAGAACAAACTTTTCTTTGCGTTGAGTTAAAGGAAATTTTACTCTAATCTTCAGACTTCAAGGTTGGTTGTGACTGCAAGCGTGTTTGGTTTTTTTGGTTTTCGTGATGGATGGTCTGTGTCACGCGTGACGTGAATGTCACGCTTCCGTGGAAGAGTGACGTGATATTAATACTTTATTTGCGGGTTTCTGGTTGCGACATTTTTTTTTTTATTTAGGCACGTGAATCAAAGGGGATGGAGCACGTGAATTAATCAAATATGGAAAAGAGGAAAATCATGGATCTATGTAAAAAGGTACTTGGAATTTTTGAGAGGTGTGACGAAATTGAATGAGGAAATCTCGACATAATAATATCTAAGAATTCTGGTTATCTAATTGAGATGATCTAAAGGTGTGCAGTTTTCGATCTCGGACAAGCATACGGCGTGCCTGTTAAGAAGTGGTAACAATTCGCCTACAAAATTAAAGGAAACTTTTTAAAAAAAAATTGTTTCCCCAAACATAAGTCGCATACACAAAGGCCCAGACTTGAAAGAAATACTTGTAGAACATACAAATATTTGGTCCGTGCGGGAATCGAACCCGCGACACGCAGCGTAGCAGTCCAACCTCTAAGCCACAGCACTTATCTCTTGCACGTTGCAGACCCTGCAACTTAGGTAAACCCATTTAATTATTTATTGCTGGTATGAATGTGCTCGTTGACGCTATATTGGCAGGGCCTAGGCCTCTACTTTCTAAGTCCGTTAACGAAGAGACGGGTACAGATACGGATGTATGAACGTCAAAATCTAATTTGAGGATGGACAAAACTTAGAGACTTCCTCAAAAAACGAGAAATCAGAAAAGAGAAATCCTTTTGACGCAGCGCACATACTCGTATTTCATTACAAGTACCACTAAATTTTCCGCAGCTATGTGTCAAATAGTAATACCAATTTCATTTTCAATTCTATTGCATTTCACGGGACGTACGCTCGTACGAGTATCGTAACTAAGACCGAAACCACGGGTTTCATGCTTAGAGATTAGACCCCCAACCTACAGTAACGCTGGTCATACAGCTCTATGCCATTGCTGGGACACAGGCCAAATTTGTGTGTTGTATCACACTTTCTCTCTCTCTCTCTCTCTAATGGGTCATAAACCACCACGCAAGCCCATCATCGTTGATGACACATATATAATTACTTGCAAGTAATCACAAAGTGGCGTAGTAGTGATATAGGTAGAGCACAATAATTAAAACTGCCATTTAGTCTACAACCTATAAGGCCCCTCGCCCACGGGCGACTTTTTGTAGCGATGCAGTCGCGATGCTGTCGCGCGTAGCATCGATACAGACGCGAAGCGGTCGCTAGCAGTGTACCCTCGCCCACGGGACCAGTTCAGTATCAGTTGCGATGCAAACGCGACTCGGTCGCGATGCAGTTACGACAATTCAAATTAAAACAATGATGATTAATTAATGATTCGACTGATTTCTGTCTGTGTTGCACTAATAAATGTTCGGTTCCCACTTCAGCGCCGCGCTACACTCCTTCCCCCCTCTGTTCCCTCTCCGAAGTTGTCCGACGCGGTTGCGCGTTTGTATCGATACAATCGCGATGCAGTAGCGCGTTAGTAGCGCGTTGCAAATGCGACTAACACGCGTTAGAAGAGATGCTGTCGCGCATTTGCTAAAACGCGCGACTGCATCGCTACAAAAAGTCGCCGTGGGCGAGGGCCCTTAGAACTGATTAAGGCTCAATAATTTAAGGTCTGCTTGTCATAAAAGTAGTATGAGCAAAGATATGTGACCTCTTAATAGTTGTAGGAATGAACTCATTGACTGACATAATTATAGTCGTGCGTATGGCAGTGAATTTAATGAAGTGCAAAGTAGTCAAATTCAGCCTTTACTAGTCTTACTGTTGGGAGACAGGCCAAATCTGTGTGTTGTATCTCTCTCTAGTGGACTACATCTACCACACAGACCCATCTTCGTTGACGTCACATATCATATAATTACTTGCAAGTAATCACAAAGTCGCGTAGTTACAATTACCGTTAGTCTTAGGCTACACCCTTGACGAGCTCTCATTAGGGCGCCACTCCACTAGTCAGCAATTAATTGGATATTTTTCTCTTATTAATTATATTTTCATTGAGAATTTGCGACGAAAAAGGTTTGACTATATTTTGTTTGATTAATCAGGATTGTGGAGTTTATTAACCCTTATTCTTGTAGGGTGGGTGTTTAGATTTTTCAGGTCTGTAATTTGTATTATAGGATATTCTTTTAAAAGTAGTAGTCGTACCATACGTATCTTTTTTATTATAGCGGCGAGCTTAAATTATCTATACAATTTACGTCTTATTGGCTCAAAAACGAAATTAAATAACAATTATAAAAGTCATACAATATTTTTATGGAAATGGAGAGGGTGTCATAATTCACCGAAAAGCCAAGTGCAGTCGATACGATCAAACTGTGTGCAGAATGTTTTCCTGATCAAACCAAGTTTACATATCCTAATCCAAAGATTTTCGGAGCTGTCAAAGTTTGCAAAAAATCTAGTTTTTGTCATAGGGTTTCAAAACTGTAATAATATATCATTTATAGCTACTATTAGCCCAGTCAACGAATTCTCAAAATAGGGTATAGAGGGAAAGTCTTGGAACACAATTTTTGACTTTGTAACTTTGTTTAGCCTAGTTAGGAGGTGAACATATCAAAAGTCCCTGCCCCTAGCCCTTGAGCTTTGGGAGGGGGGGGGGGGTTTGAAGGTCCCATTTTTTGGTTTTTCGCTTATATCTCGGAATCTGTGCGTCCTAGCGACATAGTACCACGGAACAAAATAAAAGCTGATTAAATTTGCTACAAGTTATACTAAATAAGCATTTCGATATCTTCTTCAGTTTTCGAGATATATACTCCTGAAAGTCTGTCATTTTGAAAAAATCATTCTAACTTTACATTTTTAGAACAGAAATCTTCAAAGATGCAACTAGTTAATAATTGCCGGCAAAAAGCTTTTAGAGCATTACATTTTCTTCAATAAAACTATATTATTTTCCTTCAAATGTTAATGTAAATGCTGTATATTATATTTTTTATAAAAGGTAGGTACCTGGTCTTTGAAAAAAGGTCTTTGTAAATCAATGTACGAGTATGTATCAATGTAATGCTGGCACATTACATTAGCTTAGACTAAAGCACATTTTAAAGAAAATGGTTAAAATATTATATACTACTCAAAACAAAATAAGGGCCACCTGTTTTTTATCGATTTATTATTATTCTTTATTGTACACATAATTATAAAAGAAAACATTTAACATAGGGTAAGTAATGTACAAAGGCGAGCTTAACCCAGAACTGGGTTTTCTTACAGCAAACCTTAGAGCGATAGAGTAATTTTTATTTTAGCGAGGACAGATAATTGGTGTACAACATTCTAATAATTTATGCTTAATCAAACAAATAAATAAATACGTGTTTAACAAACGGTTTATAAACATAATACATATAATATAATAAATAAAATAATACATACATACAATATATAAAATAATACATACCATGCAATAAATAGAATAATACATACATACTTATAGGTCATGATGACAGGAAATGCTCTCTAATTTTTCTCTTGAAAACTTCTAACGACGGGCTATCGCGTAAGGTGTGAGGAAGAGAATTCCAAAGGCGAACAGCACACACAGTAAACGATCCATCATAACGACTCGAAGTATGAGAAGGGACACGAAGGAGAAGAGATGAGGATGAGCGACAAGGTTTTCCTCTAGGGATAAGAAATTCAAACCGCTCCCGGAGATAAATAGGAGAATTAGGATTATGAAGCACGGAAAACAGAAAAGCAAGGACATGAGAATCTCGACGCTGCCGAATAGGTAGCCACTTCAGCCGTCTCCGAAATTCCGACACATGGTCGTACTTTCGAAGACCGAAAATGAAGCGGATACACAAATTTTGCAGACGTTCGAGCTTGTCGAGAAGTTCCTCAGTTGCGTCGAGAAAGGAGACATCAGCGTAGTCAAGTAAAGGTAGAAGAAGAGACTGGGCGAGAGTTATTTTAGTTGGTAATGGCAGAAACTTCTGGAGACGTTTGAGGGACTGAAACGAGCAAAATACCCTCCTGCTTACTTCCGCAATGTGAGCGTTCCAGGACAGGTTGCAGTCAAGAAACACACCTAAGTTTTTAACATTGCTAGAATATGGTATAGCAACAGAATCATAAATGACTGGTGGAAGAGACTGGTGATTCAACAAGTTGACAAAATACCTGCCACCAATAATGATTGCTTGAGATTTTGCTGGATTAACCAAAAGTCCAAAACTTTTAGCCCACTGAGAGATATTTTCTAAATCATTATTGATGGCGGCCAAGGCTCCAGGAAGCTCCTCCAGCTTGAAATGGCGATATATCTGTAAGTCGTCTGCGTAGAGATGGAAGCGGGAAACTATGATCTTAGTGATGGCGTTAATAAAGATGGAAAAAAGAAGTGGAGAAAGGACGCCACCTTGGGGAACACCCGCAGCAAGATTACACCATTCAGAGGAAGCCTCATTACAGCGAACCGACTGCGAACGACCCCGAAGATAAGAAGTAAACCAACCAATCACAGAAGGAGATATGTTTAGAGAGGATAGGATACCCAAGAGGATGTCAAAATCAACTGAATTAAACGCACTGCTGAAGTCCAATAAAACTAAAACCGTAAGGAGTTTATTCTCCATGGCCAGTCGAATGTCATCGGTTATTTTAACCAGTGCCGATACTGTGCTATGGCCAGGACGGAAACCAGATTGGTATGGACTCAACAGGCCATTAGAAGAGAGATAAAAAGACAGTTGATTGTTGACAACACTCTCAAGGACTTTGGATAGGACAGGAAGTATAGAAATAGGACGGAACTGTGACACCGAAGAGGGATTGGAGACTTTAGGAAGAGGTAGTACAAGGGCGTTCTTCCACCCAGAAGGAAAGGAACCAGTGAACAGAGAGTAGTTGATGATATGGGAAATTACTGGGACCAGAGTATCTAGGATAGGAAGAAGCATCTGGAGTTGAATTCCATCAACACCCACCGCTTTTGTGGAGATGGATAAGATGGCCCGTTTAATATCCCCTTCTGCAACCGGCTGGAAGGAGAAAGAAGTACACAATGGCAGAGGAAGGTTAGAGAGATTGCTGAGAGTAGAAGACTTAGTGCTGTCATCCAAAGTGACTGGAGATTTAGAGAAATGGGTGTTAATTGCGTCCAGGTCAATATCAGAAGTGCTATCAATACCGACTTTGCCGATACCGAGGGACTTGAGAAATTGCCATACTTGTGCTGTATTAATGTTTTGAACAGAAACGTGAATGTGGCGTCTTTTTGCATCCCTACACAAACGACTACAGCGATTACGCAGTTTCTTGTAATAAGACCAGTTCTCATCAGTAGGATCCCTTCTGTAACGCCTCTTGGCCTTATCCCTCTTCGACATTGCGCTTTTTATGGTGTCAGACAACCAAGGGGCTGGAAGATGCTTCACTCTAACCTTTTTCAGTGGAGCATGCTCATCAAAGAGGTTCAACACAATCTTATTGAATTCCTCTACCTTCGAATCCAGTTCATCACAGTTGTAAACAAGAGACCAGTCAATGCCGCTCGCATCCTCCCTCAAACGCTCCATATTAATGTTTTTAAAACTGCAAAGGAAGAGAAATTTGGATTTCCGTTTAGGTGGACGAATTTTGTATGATAGAAAGAGAAGGTCATGATAAGAGAAGGGGGCGGGAAGTTGACCATGAGTGGCTACTTTGCTGGAGTCAGAAACAATAATGAGGTCCAATAACGAGGGATTACAATGAGGAGCATGGTGAGTAGCGTTTAGCTGAAGGATATGCATATTGACAGAAGAGACAAGAGATTGAAGTTTACGGCTGCGCACATCATCCTTGATCAAGCAAGTGTTGAAGTCTCCGAGGATAATAGTGTGGTCATATAATGATGTTAAAAGTTCAAGTTTAGATTCGAAGGAGGAAAAATAATCAATTTGACAAGAAGGACTATAGTATACACCTAAAAGTAGCTTCGTGTGGTTAAAAACAACTTCAATAAAAAGATGTTCTGCAAATTTCAAATAATTACTCGGAGACTGATCAACAACCCTATACGTAATATCTCCACGGAGATAAATGGCGACCCCTCCACCTCCCTTGCCTGTTCTGTCATTACGCACAAGCTTGTAACCGGGCAAAGAATATTGCGTTGAAGGAAGAGCTGGTTTAAGGAATGTTTCAGAAACAAGCACAGCATGGACAAGATTGGAATCGAACGAGGACAGTAAGTCAGAGTGATGAGCAGGAATACTTTGAGCGTTTATGTGGACCGTATTGAAAAATTTGCTGAAAGATGTAAAGTGAGAAGAAAGCTGTTCACATAGGTGTACAGAATCATCACTGAGTGCACCAGCAAAGCCGTCATCAGAAGTACAAGAAGAAAAACAAGACACAAAACTATCGTCAGAATTATCAAGCATGACACCAGTAATTTAAATAAAATAAATAAGTAATAATATATAGGTTCTAACTAAAACAAATAAATAAATATATATATTTACAATTATTAGTTAACTCGTATTTAAAAATCCTCGATGCACCCGCCAGTTGCTACATAGTCTGTGGTTAAAAAAGTGTAAAATTAAAAGGCCTTGTATCCAAAGCATAAAAAAAAAATGACACTGTTTCCGAACGAGCAGGTTACAATATATGACAACTAGAAACGTCATTGTCAAACACAAAAATAACAGTGATCAACAAAATAAAGTTATTATTTTGGTTGCCTTCGTGGTCTTCTCCCCAAAGGAGATTTGTTGATCGGTGATCGTTCGCCCGTGCCCTGTGTCGCATCACTAGACAATGGAAATTGGGCTTCAAGTTTCTGGAGTTCAGCTGAAGTTTCTATCTTCCGCCGAGAACCGTCTGGGAGCAGGATGACGATCTTGCCCTCGGAGGTCCAACACTGCTTCACCCCAAAGTGTTTGCGAGCAGCAAGGAATGTGTCATGCCTGGGTTTAGTCAGGAACTCAGAAAATACCAGTCCAGAACCTTTCAACAAAGTTTTTTTGTTCCAAACTTCGCTACGCAAACTTTGGGTCAGAAACCTAATAAGTAAAGGACGAGGCTTGCCTGAGTCAATTCCAAGGCGATGACAGGATGTGATGTCTGCAGAAGAGATATTAGGCATCTTCAACTTATCTGTCAGCGTTGTGACAGCCCGGGAAGTGTGATCTTCATCCCCCTGTTCGGGGAGACCATGAAGGAGGAGAACCTGCTTGCGTGAAGCCATCTCGTGACGATCCAGGCCAACTGTCAGCAACTCCATCTGAGTCTTCAGAGCAGTCATTGTTCTCCAGATGAGACACTTGAACTCGGTGAAGTCCCGGGATAGGCTGGCAATTGTTTTGTGGGTGACCTCATTGCTGCTTGCATTCTTCAACTCCTCTTCATAGGTGTCCATCCGTGAAGCAAATGTTGCAGACAGTTCTTCCATACAAGTTGACAGCTTGGCATATAGGTCCATATTGACAAATGTGTTTGAGCAGGTGAAGTGAGAGGAAAAGAAGAAAAGTTATGAAGGCTGTGAGTGCATCCAAGGATAATTAAATTTTTTAGTGCATATACAATATAAAATATGCAGTTTAACTATTTTAAATCAAAAATTAAATGAGAGCTCTGTAAAACGATGTGTACACTTTTACTATCTACCCTCAAAAAAAAAAAAAAAAAAAACATAATGTTTTAATATTACTAGATACAATGACTGAATCAGATTAATATTAATGGTTTTAGATGGAAATACACAAAAATTAAATATGTATTCCAATAAATCGTTAAAATAAACCAAATTGAATTAAAAGTGAGGAATTGCAGGAATGTATCAAGGTACATAAAACATAAAAAAATCGAACGTCAACGTCTTTAATGTTCCAAAGTGTTCTTTTAAGCTTCTCTTCTAACTCTGTTCTCTCTGTTCTGCTCATTTTATGGAGGTGGAATGATTAAATACCGAACATTTTCTTTTGGGATACTCTACCAGCAAGTTTTCAGACAATTTATGAGATCCAGCTGCGTGTTGATGGGAATTTTACTTTCTTTTTCATTCTTCTTTAACTCATCTCTTAAATGCTCAATAGAACTCAGGTAAAAATCCTGAGTGTCCACTGTAACATCGTAATTCGAGCGTAAGGGAATGTGTACACTGTTAGTCGCGTCGTGTTCGCTCGAGCATTATCCTGCTTCAAGAAGAACTCAGGTATTCCTTGCTGTGCGAATGGGATAATGTGGAGTTGCACCACATTCTCTACGCAATTTTGAGGAGTTTCAGCACCCTCGTTAAGAAGTGCGAGCTTAGTTTTGCGTGATAGAGATAACCGCCCCAGAGCATAACTCAGAACTCGCCAGAACAGTCTGTTTTAAGAGTGCAAGGATCTGAAACCTGTTGTTTAGATCTTTTCTACACTCTTATGAATCAGTTTTTATTGAAAAAAATAACCGACCAGTCATCAATAAAAAGCAATGAAGCCCAGTCAAAACATTCAATAAATTTTCTCCTTCGCAAATGTTTCACGATTTGCACCATACGCTGCAGTTAACTGGAGGCGAACCAAGCATCTTCTTGAGTATTGTTAGTCTTTATGGAGTCGATTCTGAATAGTGTAGACAATTATAGGGGTGCCTGTAGCTCGACGCAATGGAGTTTGTACGGTCCGCGCAGTAGATTTTCACTCTATTTGCGCGGTTAAACAAACTTAATGGTCTTCTTGGGCTTTACTTACTTACTTTCTTCCTTGATCACGGCGTCTGGTGATATTACCCGTCTTTTAAAACCAGTTTCAAGCATTTTGAACCACTCGTTGGGAATATTTCACCATTAAACCTACCTCTTCTGGCTACGGGCCCCCCGGATTAAAGTGACACCCAAAGTGGCTGTTTTTGCGTCCATATGTCTCCGAATACATGACATTATGAGATTGAAAGATCATTGTAGCCTGCTGCTGTATTAGTCGAAGAAAACTCCGTTAGAAGTTTGAAAATTAAAAAACAACATACCGTAAATTCTAACAAATCTCAAATATCTACCTAATTTAAAAAATAGTTATGAATTTCCAAATATGCGGTAGAAACAATATCACTTTTAAGAAACCATAACAAGATATTTAGTATTTATTATGTACCCAGAATAAGAGCAATAATTGTTTAAAGTGCAATTCAAAAAGTGGCCCTTATTTTCTTTTGACGAGTATAGTATTATTAAAGGAAATTGAGTGTTCCACAACCCTTTTGCCAGCATTTACTTATGGTTGTATCGTTAAAGAGTTATCCGGTAAAAAAGCGCAAAAATGTAAAGTTAGTATATATCTCGAAAACTGTAAAAGATATCGAAATACTTGTTTAGTATAACTTGTAGCAAATTTAATCAGCTTTTATTTTGTTCTGAGGTACTATGTCGCTAGGACGCATAGGTTCCGAGATATAAGCGAAAAACCAAAAAATGGGACCTTCAAACCCCCCCCCCCCCTCCCAAAGCTCAAGGGCTAGAGGCGGGGACTTTTGATATGTTTACCTCCTAACTAGTCTAAACAAAGTTATGAAGTCAAAAATTGTGTTCCAAGACTTTCCCTCTATAATCATTCGTTGACTGGACTATATGGCGTCTTTGGCACATAATACAATCGACAGCATGTTTAAGTATATTGGCATTTCAGCCGTAAAATCTCAAGTCAAATGGCTTTCTTCAGCCAAAAGCTTAGGATTTAGGTTAAGGATTTTGACACTTGGTACGATTATTAAGATAGTTCTAGAAAATTCTTCTTCACACAGTTTCATCGTATCGATTGCACTAGGATTCTGGGTTTTTGATCCATACATTTTGGACCATGTTCTTTCACCAAATGATTTAATTGGAAATCATTAGCAGGTAGCAAAACAAAACTTCCAACCACCTGTGGTACTTAAACCAACTAAAAACAAACGCTCAAACTATCAATTAATAAACATATCAAGCTCATAGTAGCGATGTAAAAGTCACAATTACAACTACCGCTACAACCACACCCAGACGTATCTGCTCTCATTAAGCATAGTGCACACGACAGCAGCTTGAATCGGCCACTAACTCAACCCGAGCCCGGGGGCCCGTGGCGAACGTGTAATACTGGCACATAAATCTGTTGTATCGGCCATTTTGAGCTGGTTTAAGCGCTTTTTGCGCAGTGTGCACTTGGGTTTATGATGTGATGTGTAGATAAAAAGTGGGTGTTTGTTTTTTATTTGGGGAATTATTAGACCGAACTATTAGAATCTAACTTGGAAGAGGATTTTTATTTTTTGTTGCCGGTAGGACATAATTTAGTGTTAGTTTGTGTCGATGCTCCCAACTGATGCTGTTGCTTTAATCTGACAAGACCTGATCGTTAGAAACCATCCTCAATAGTAAGAAACGCTAATGGTAACTTAATATGCAAAAGTGACAACGTTTAAATGTTTTTTTAATACAGTTGCATGAAAATTTACATTTTATGGGGGAGTTTTCTGTGCGTAAAATGCAATTTCTCGCACTAGTTAAATAAAAAAACCGTACTACCAACATAATAAATTAATATGGGCTCTCTATGCAACCAAAGAGACTTTAGTCTAATCTTTTTTCATTTTTACTAAAGTATTAATTCAATTTTTTTTTCTTCGTTACAAGACTGATAATAATCATGCAAAAAAAAAAATGAAATTTGTTATTTATTTGTTCAAATAATAAAGCAATATTAGTATCGACATAAACAAAACATTGGCTGTATGAGTACACTGCCTTTGCGTATGATGACAAAAAATATACTTTGCGCCATTTTCGTAAAATTTTCTACGCTAAGTGAAGTTTTGTTTGCAAAAAGTAAATAATTATAAAAATGAGTGACACGGAAGAAAATATTTTTGATTTCACTCCACCGGAATTGGATTTATTAGCCCAAAATGCTAGTGAATGCACTTTACCGGAAAAATCAAAAAACCTATACATGAGTGCATATGAAGATTTTCTAACCTGGAAAACAAATAAAAATGCAGTTTCGTTTTCTGAAAGAGTACTTTTAGCTTACTTTTATGAGATGTCTCCGAAATACAAACCTTACCTTGTGGTCTAAATTTTCCATGATCAAAAGTATCTTGAAAATCAAAAATAACGTGGATGTAAGTAAATACGCAACATTGGCTGCTTTTTTAAAAAGAAAATCCGATGGCTTTCAGAGCAAAAAAATCCAAAATATTAACGTCAAATGATATCGAAAGATTTCTCAATGAAGCTCCAGATGATCAATATTTGGCAACAAAGGTTGCGCTGATTTTCGGCGTAGTTGGCGCATGTCGCCGCGAAGAACTATCTAATATAACCTTAAAAGACATCGAGACACACGGTGAAAATATGATGCTAATCAAGATACCGAACACTAAAAATAAAATTTCAAGAAGTTTTGTTATTGATGGGGAATTATTTAAAATTGTGAAAAAGTATGAAGCCCAAAGATCACACAAAGGAAAAAGCGATCGCTTCTTCCAAAATTACCAAAAGGGCAAGTTTACAGCACAATCTATTGGTATTAATAAATTCGGCAACATGCCTAAACAAATCGCAAAATTTCTCGGTTTGCCAGATTAGATGCTGAGAGTTACACCGGGCACTCTTTCAGGCGGACCTCTGCCACTATGTTTGCAGATGCTGGAGCTACTTTAACCTCAATAAAAAGGCTAGGAGGGTGGAAATCAGATAAAGTGGCTGAAGGCTACATTGAGGATTCATTTAACAATAAGCTTGAAACAGGAAAAAAAATAACACAGTCAATTAAAATAAAATCAACACCTCCACCGAACAATATTGAAGAGATTGTTTTACCATCTACCTCTACTGACTTTACAAACTCTCCATCAACAACCAAACGCCGCCGTTGTACAACACCTAAGTATTCCTGAAAATACGTCATATGAAATCAACAATAGTTTGTCTCAAACACTAAACTTACCGCCTAAGACTGCGCCAGTCAACATTACAAAATGTTCTAATTTTAATGTTTATGTTAATTATAATTTTTGTAAAAAATAAATAATTTTTTATCATTAAAATTTTTATTTCTTCGCAACTGTATTAAAAATAGTTGTTCAATACACGTGCGAATCTGTCTTTACAACTCGTTCCAGCTTTTGACCCTCGCCTACGGCTCGGCTCAAAAGTTGGAACTCGTTCATAAAGACAGACTTCTCGCACTTGTATCGAAAATAACTATTTAAGTATTAATAAATGGGGTGCTAAGACAGGAAACCTCCACGTGCGCCCGTGGACTGGAGCTCCCTCTCGGATACGTCCGGGGGGAAGACCAGTTTTTCGGGCCGGTGCACCCTGGGATGCGGGCAAAAACTCACGCACGCGTGTCCCTCTGAATAGCAGAGGGCACAGCGGCGGAGCGGGCTTGCAGACGGTAAGTAATGGGTAAGCTCGCCGTCCGATCAAGGACCAAGCCCGGGTCGGTGGCGCGTCGTGTTTCACGCGTCACCGACGAGGCCCCATGGGGCCAAATGCCTGCTGGGGTCGCGGAATTTTTCTTAATCCAGGATACCGTGGCCCCGGAACGTAAAGGGCATTCGAAGGAACACGGGTGTATTTTAGTCAGAAAGAGTCTGACAGTCCCTTCCGCCCCACCCAGGGCGGGAAGACTCATTTGTGATAAAAAAAAAAGTATTAATAACTAAATCGCAGATTTTGAGGATTTTTACACGTAAAGAGATAGATAAGGCCTTGGAATCAGTTATAAGCTTTTTTTTTTGCAAAAAACCAGAAGGATTGTAATGGAAAAAGCTAGTTATAAAAAACATATATTAGTAATTCAAACAAAATAAATGTAGGTAGGTACCTTAAAATATCGAACTAAATAATCCATTGAAAATAGAAACTAAGTATCTCAAAACAGAAGTGAATCTTCAAGCTCCATATAAGGCCACCAAAGCCTACATTCCACACACAACTCACCCAATCAAGCGCACTCATCGCTTTACAGCGCACACAAGCCCGTATTAACTGATAATAGGCAATAAATTATATTGACCACTCAGCGGCTTCATCGCTTGACGACCAGCACCGATTGTTTACCTGATTACTATCTAAGGAACTGGGATTTTATTTGCGATTATATCTAGTCTTAAGGCATTTTAGTTTATTGATTGTAAGTAATAAGAAAGCTGGTTATTTTATTCACGCTATTAATCTATCATTTTATTGAGAACATTCTTCACTGCTTCAGTTTTCAGATTTTTTTTTTTTCCCCTCGACGTTTTATAAGTGCCCATTGTGGCCCATGTAAAATAAAATATTTTGATTTTGATTTTAGAATTATTGAGTTTTAATGTAGCTGTTAAGCGCATCACATACGGCTAAGATACTATAATATTTTATCTTAAGATGTTATAATTATTAATATATTATAATATTAGGCGACAGATGACGACGCATTTTTTATCTTAAGATATAAGGTAAATACCTATCCTATTTGATATCTTAAGATGTTACCTATCTTACTATATATTCTCATATCGCTCTCTATCTTCAGATACGAAAATATGAAATATATATTATCTTCGTCGTGTGTGATAGTCCATTGAATTGAGCGATATGGTATCTTAAATTAAAATATTATAGTATCTTAGCCGTGTGTGATGCGCTTTATTAGCGGCTTCGCCTACTACAACTCATTGATAAATTCGGGATAAAAATTATCCTATGTGTTAATCCAGATTCTAAGCTAGTGTGCTAAATTTCATTCAAATCCGCTTAGTAGTTTTTGCGTGACAAAGTAACAAACATCTATCCATCCACACCAACTTCCGCATGTAGAATACTCGTATTAAGAAAGATTAAGGATAAATAAGAGGACCTGGGGGGTATTACAACGTCTTAAAACCAGGCTTATTCTGGCGAGTGAAAGTGACAGAGCTATTCAAGTCGTCTAGCGCCATCTCGTTCACTCACTGAAACAAGCCTGGTTTTAAGACGTTGTAATACACCCCCAGGGGGGGTATTACAACGTCCTAAAACCAGGCTTATTCCTGTGAGTGAACGAGATGGCGCTAGACGACTTGTATAGCTCTGTCTCTTTCCCACAGCCTTAACTGGATCGCGTTAAGAGCTCGTGGTAAGGCCTCAGAAGACTCAAATCAATCACATCATTCAGCTTTTCAACAACAAGAATCAACACTCATCAAATGACAGTAAAGCGAGGATACGAAATTTATTTTGAAACTAGTGGCCCGTCCCAGCTTCGCACTTTAGCTTTATATTAAGAACCGCTCGTCCGATTTTGTGCAAACTTCACATAAAGCATCTACTAAGTAGTTCGAACAAAGCCTAAACATTTGGTTTGGATCGGTGACCCCGTTCTTGAGTTATAACGTTACAACGAAAAGTGGCATTGATTTTTATAACAAAATTTGTGCATTTAATTAATTAATTTCTAAGATTGGCTAATCCGTTGCAAATACCTCAGGTGCTAGATTTTTTAATTTATCCTAAAAATTTCTGAGGACTGAAAAAACTACAGATGCCGCGGTTAATATGACTATATTATTTTATCTTTTGAGTGTATCATATATAATTGTTAAGGGCTACAGAGTCATAGTATAAAGATGACAGAGTTGTAACCCTTAAAAGATGTATAGGTATATATAAGATACGGAAAAAGGAGACACAGCTAGATTTTAGTGTTACCAACCTTCATTTTATTTCCCTGCTTCATAAAGAGAAAGCAAAGGAAAATGACAACTAATTAAATACTAAAACAATCAGCGATCTATCGCTACATACGGAACCTACACAACCGTGAAGAAGTCGATATATGACCAATAAATTACAACCAAGCTCCTCATTTCCGACACATCTCCTCTACAAGCTTAAAAACAAGAAGCCTTTAATTAATAATCTATAACATCTCCATACATATTCTATGTTATAAGACATGGTATCGCGTGGCAATTTAATTGCATATTAATCGTGGTGGAATCCAGGCCCTGCTTAACTGTAATTATTGACCGCACTCATATTGTGGCACACCCAAGCAGAGTACGTGAGAAACGTTGATTAGTGGCTTCAATCTAATAGATATATGGCTTATCGATATCTAGACTTGGATAACATGGAGGAACAGGTCTTTGGGTTAGTAATAAAAGGGGGTGTTGAAAAATGTAATGTGGTATAACTGACCGTTTTAAGCAGCGTTATGCCGCGTACAGATTTGCGAAACGTAGCATGCAATGTAACATGAAAGGAGCATTTCATAAGTGTGGACGCAGGGCGCGCACGTGGAGCGCACGAACCGAGCATGATGTGCTCGCATCTGTTCCCAGTATGCGCGCGGTGAACATAGCTCAGTCTGTCAGAACAAGGCGTCCGTAGTACAGACACACATAACCCGTCCACACTGACGCTCCGTGCACACTGCGCGCCCCTTTGTGTTCGGCGAAAAAACCGACAAATGGCGGATCGCGGCGAGCACGTGTTGTAATACTCTGTTCGCGCGCGTAGTGTGCGCGGTTCGTGCGCGCAAGGCGTCCACACTATGGAAATTCTGTTACATTGCATGATACGTTGCGACAGTGTGGACGGCAAATTCTTTCATTGCGTGTTACATTTCATGTTACATTTCGTAAGTCTGTACCCGGCATTAGAAACAGTAGTAATTATTTCAAAGAGGAATTATCTGTCACATGGAAAAACTGAAGAAACATAAATATATGTACTTTAATACAATCTTGTCAGATGGAGGACTAAAATTGATTTGCAATACTGCTGCACTCAGCAATATTGCACTACTAGTAATGACAGCATTTTTTACAGGAAATTGGACTTTAAATGATCAACATCGAAATCTAATCCGGAAAATAACAAAAAATTCTGAACGTTTTTTAAGAAATCATTACCGTCCTATATTATTGTATCAAAAAAATGGTAAATGTCCTATTAAAAGTAAGTTTTAATTTGAAAGAGTATAAAACTAATCATGATTTTAACTAAAATCAAATCCTGGTACCTTCAGACGAAGATCTCCTTCATCTGTTTTCATTTTGTCATACGACTTTTCTTGACCAGATTGTATCTCCAACTCTTTCTATGTCATCTCTTTACTTGTTTTCATCCTCTTCTCTTACCATTGGCTACTTGCCATCCCGTTATGACTTTCGTCCACTACGATTAGCTATACCTTGTTTTGGGTGGTAAAATCATCAAATGAGTTCTCCTACCCGGGTGGAGCAGAATTAACTGTCAAACTTTTGATGACTAAAAGTCCACCCCGTTTCTTTGCTTACTATTGGCAATCCAGGGCCACGGTGTCCTTTTAAGTTGATCCCGCGACCTCTGGTCTGCTTTATCTCGCCACGTGACCAGTCCATCGCTCTTCCAACTCTCCAAGCCAACGTCCTGAAACAAAATTCAAAAAAGGAATTTATTTCTAACAAAACTTCGAAGCTTCACCGCTACAATACCGTCTCTCGCGCAGATATTGATAACACACTCTCGTCTTGAAGTGGCAGGTATTTTAATAGGAGCCTCGGCTAGTCACGGTGGCCGCCATATTGGCTGCGCGTGAGCACCCGAACCGCACTGGTTATTGAACCTTTACGGTACTGTTTATTTATTAATTAAATTCGTGATTGTTTAATCGCATCTTGTGGGGTAGTGGGATGGATTTCACGTGTGGTAGGTTATTTGATTAAAGGTAGTTTTGACTTGGGGTCGTGGTTTTGAACTTCGTGCTGGTATTTAGCCTAAATTCTAGCTGCTTTTATGGAAGTCTTGTTCTAAATCTAGCCTTCTATATTAGATTATGTATAGGTATGTAAAATACACACATAAGTAGAGGTATTTTTTTACAATTTTTTATGAATATAATGTTCCATTAATAGTTGGATGTAGCACAAGTTCAGTTAACAAAATTAAACGATATAGTTCCAAACCCCATCGTCATCATCCATATTTCTATGTTTCATCATTTATATTTTCGTCGCGTTCTGTGAGGCAGGGGTACGCGTTTAAAAAAAAATTACAACATTGATTTGACTGTAATGTCAAAATGTTAGTTGTAGAAGTTTACCACTTCAACCAAAGATTGCGTGAAAGATCTCCATAAGATATTAAAAAGAGATAGAAAGATTCGAGATAGCATGACTGCGGTAGCTCGTTTTGTGAAGCATCCGGTTTCCTGGTGCGGAAAGTCGCACGATCAAGTCCTGCCCGCAATAGAATTTTTCTTTCCACAAAAATCTTTATGTTATCCTTTTCTACTTGGTCTCGATGATGCATATTTTCTCCATCCAATTTCTTCTGTCAGACGTCCCAGCATCTTGGTACAATCCATGCATCTTTTCTTTGATCGGTTTTTTGTTCTCCATCTATCCACATCCATAAAAACATTTTAAGAAAACCTAGCGAAAGAAAATACAACTTGTCACTAATAAAATCGTGCAAAAACTTCCTCCGACAGATATGAGAATAAAAATAAAACTCCTATAACAGACTATGTAAACGTTTACGATTTCAGAACGTTCTGGAAAGTTGGTGTTGGTCATAAAAACAAGGACATCACTGAAAGGAACACGTTCGAAGATAAGGCTTTATGCAACTGTGTTACACCTGCTAATGTGGACTACTTTGTAAGCTTAAAAGAAACTGGAATTGTAAAATTGTTATCTGTATCTTTCTTTTAATTTATAGAACATGAAAATGCTGCCAAGAAGTTAGTATCCAGTATGTGAGAAGATTTGAAGACGTTAAAAGGCTTAGTTTTTATATTAACTAATCTAACAAATCAGTGTTGGCCCAGTGGTATCGGCCTCGACTTACGAGTTGTAGGGGGTTCGGGAGTTCGTGTGTTCGAACCCCGTCAGGTGCATTACTTTGTGTAATTTATTTCAACACCACTGCTCTCAAAACGGTGAAGAAAAACATCGTGAGGAAACCGGCATGTCCTAGAACCAAAAATTCGAAGACATGTGACATCTACCAATACGCACTGGACCCGCGTGGTAGATTACGGCCCACTCCCTCTCACAGAGAGGAGGCCTGTGTCCCAGCAGTGGGGACAATTATAGGCTGAGGATGTATCTAACAAATTGTTCGGAGGAAACTACAACTAGTTAGGAATGGAAGGTTTTTAGGGAGACTTGCCCAGCAGTGGCACAGTACATATTAGAAAAAAAAATCAAAATAACCTAAGCCTTTTTTTTACCTACTTGTTCAACGTTCCGTATCTCGAAAAAAGTACTATTCTCATAAAAAAACAAAAATAACGTTCTTATGGTAAAACATGGCGCCACATGTCTTGATTGTCAAATTCTAAACTAACGCGAGCAAAGCCACGGAAACAAGCTAATAAGCTAATAAAGTATGAAGCTACAACACAAAACAACACTACACTAATGCCTCGGTCTCGAAGACAGCGTGCAGTGGAGCAACACGTTCAAACGAGACGATTTTGAACGCGTTGCTGCGCTCGGCTAACCGCTGTCCTCGAGACTGAAGTCTAAAAGGCTGTCTAAGAAACAATGTAAGGCTACTGACTTTACAGTAAAGCCTTGGTCTCGAAGCCAGCGAACATCAGAGCAGCGGCGGTGACGAGCCAAAACGAAGCGACTTACCGGTAGTGACCGGCTGCTTAGAACGCGTTGCTACCGCCCCGCTGCCCGCTGACTTCGAGACTGAGGCCTAAAGGGGTGTATAAGAAACAATGTAGGGCTACTGACTAGTTACCAGTAGATCACCCCGGAGCAATAGAATTACCTGTTGCTCTCCACCATCGTAAGTTACGCAGGATGATACCGGCTGTTATTATTATAATAATATCTTGCATTTGTTTATTATTACCGGGAGTATGAAAACTTTGTATCCTTGTTTTAAGGTTTTAAATAACCTGTTTTGATTTGGGACTTTATTCTGAATGCATTGACTTCATGATCTTCTCAAAATTATTTTGTTTGTGATTATCTATAATGCAATATATTGTATTTTTTTCAGTCTGAATTGTTCTAACTTCTTGTTATTTCTGCATTTTTCAATGTTCATTATGTCAATACAGAACATTCATTAACAGTCATCCAAGGGAACATGCACTGTAATCCTCGCATAGGGAAGCAGTAGCATACTTAACAGTACACCAATATTTTCGTTTGTGTCTTGGTATTCAGCTTCATGCAGTTATACTGGCTACATGCAATTATACTGCAAGCCGGCGAGTAAAGGGCAACTCGCCGCCCGACCATGGACCATGCCCGGGTCGACGGCGCGTTGTGTTCCACGCGCGCCTCAAAGAGCGTCAGCACGATGACGGGGCCCCGCCCAAGAGGGCCAAAGCCTGCTGGGGTCGCGGGACTTTCTCATTACCGTGACCCCGGAACACAAAGGGCTATTGAAGGACACCGTGGATTTTAGTCAGTACAAGTCTGACAGTCCCTCCCGCCCTGCCCGGGGAGGGAGGACTCATTTGATGATTTTACTACGCTAACAAAAAAAAAAAGCTGATCCCAACAGAGAGAGTACCTAGCATTAGCCTAGCTTTTAAGACGAGATGAAAACGAATGAAAAATTTTATAAAATCAAAATATTTCTAATTTAAAAAACCCCCGTTTTATTTAATTACATCCGGCTCCGTCGAGATACCTTGTTAGGTTTGGACATAAATGGTATAGCGGACTTTTTAAGATATCGTCGGTGTTCTTTGAAATCATACATATCTTGTCATTCAGCTGCATTAAAAGGTTATTCTAAAAGCCGCCAACACAGCTAGAAAATAGCATCTGCGTAGCCTTTTTGATAAGATGTTTAAGCCCTTAAAAACCAATGAAATATTTTATAAAAATAAATCGTTTCCAATCTTGCACCACCCGATTAACGTAGCCAATCAACGCCTATAAACACACAAAAGAAAATTTATAAAAAACTAGGCTAAATAACAAAAAGCCCATAACCCACAAAGTACTCGCCAATATCCAGTCAACCTGTAAATGGTCAGCGGCCGTACGAGAGCCTCACGATCTTCAGATATATAGTCGACGCTCGGTCTAAATAAATCACTTCCTACTAGCGATACAATGCTATGAGATTTCTAGTAGCTAGCGATTCATAGAATGGACAAATAGTTGCTTTAGACCTGTATATGTTTCCGGGAAAGGTGCTTTTGTGGTATGGAGCAGGAGGTATTGAAGATCGTGGACTGATTAAAGGATTCTATGGAACTGGGAAACAGGATTCTAGATAGCGGTATTGATCATTGATTTTGCTTTTGACGTAGTAGTGATTCTTATGTCCAAATTCCAAAAGGTCCACATTTTAACTCATTGCAGTCCATAGCTGAACTTCCCCCAATGAGTGCCACAGCACACGATCAACCGCTTTTTTCGTCTAGCTCTCCATTCCGATTTCTCCCTCCCTAATGAGCACTTTTTCTTTAAATCAGAAGAACCCTAGTCCTTTTTTTTCTCCCGCTGCATACACTATCCATTTGTCAATTCCACCACGAAATGTTGTCTGTTTTTGTTATCTTACAAAAGCTCTATTCTATTGGACTTCTTTTAAAGTCCAATAAGCTCTATTTCAAAGAAAAAAATCGAACTGATCAAAACTCCTTTTTACAGCTCTCTTCCATTATTACCCCAACTTTTCCTTCAAGTCTTCCAATTCATTGTCAGTTCTACGGCACTGCATAGTGTGCATGTGAGGCGACGTCCGTATGAGGCGTGATAATATCGCCACTCTAGCGTTAATAAGCCAAAACAAGACTCGTGATCGCCAATAGCAAAAATGAGCTCATATCATACAGATCCTGATACCAGTAATTCGAAGTATTTGATTACTCCTTATTCCTTGGTCTGCTCTGGCTAAAGGAATAGTCAAATATTGGACTAAGGCTTTGGTAATTTTATGATGGTACAAAATATCTTAAAAATAAGGCAAACCTGTTAAGAACCTTCCTAAATATAACTCTCCTCTTCAAATACATTTTTGGCTTCTAAAATGGTACATGAAACTCCATCCATTGTCACTTCTACGGCATTGCATAGAGGGATGTGAGGCGACGTCCGTATGATGCGTGATATATCGCCCCTGTAGCGTTAATAAGCGAACACGGGACTGAGCTGATATCACAAAAATGCTGAAACCAGTAATTTGATATTTATGTTTGATTACTACTTATTTCTTAATCGGCTGTACAGTAGCTATATACTGGCCTGTTGGTCTAGTGGTTAGTGACCCTGACTGCTATGCCGGAGGTCGTGGGTTCGATTCCCACCCAGGACAAATGTTGTGTGATGAGCACGATCATTTGTTCTGTGTCTGGGTGTAATTTATCTATAATATGTATGTATTTAGAAATATATAAGTATGTTTATCAGTTGTCTAGTACCCATAACACAAGCTCTGCTTAGCTTGGGACTAGATGGCGTTGTGTGATAGTTGTGGAATATTATATTATATTATTATATTATATATATTATATTATAGGAATAGTCAAAATTCGACTAATTTTTTCAAATTTTTTTGATGGGACAAAAATAATTTACACGTAGGAGAAAACCTTCAAAGCATACAATAATATGCATTTCATCTTTATCCACATTTTTGGCTCTCTAAACATATTTGACTTCTAAAATGTTCAATTAAACTTCATCCATTGTCAGTTCTACGGCATTGCATAGTGTGCATGTGAGGCGACGTCCGTATGAGGCGTGATATATCGCCCCTGTAGCGTTAATAAGCGAACACGGGACTCGTGATCGCCAATAGCGAGAGTGCGGACTGTGTCACACGAATATTGTGTTTAAATAGAGTGATTTGTAGATTGAAACTAATACAATGGTGGTAGGCGACAGTGATTAATAATAATAATAAAATTAAATACCTAATTGTTTAAACAATTCTGTAAACACTACCACATGCTGCAAAAAACGTATAATCATTAATGAAAATATTAATCTGCAAGTGCTACAAAAAAACAAAGCTCCACTCCTGACTCTGAAAAAGAATCACTTACGAATGCGATCCGAAGCATTTTTGTTTGTAATGTATGGAATTGTTTGCAGCCAGTCACATAGACTATCGGACCGCTTTCGCTTTTCTATATGACAGGATTCGGATCGCATTCGCTTCGCCTGTCTGTTTGACAATAGCTTTACGGGTAAAGCGATACGAACATATTATAAAGACTATTTTCGCGAAAATTAACAGGAAATTTCATTAGTCTAGCCTAGTAAGGGTGAATTTCTGCAATGACATTAAATGTTGGCACTTCTTGCTGTGGTCTAATATCAATCAGTATTGTTATCCATGTAGATAATAAATTGTCACTGACACTTTTAGATTTGTAATCTCGTTTAATTTATTTCATAAAGTCCTATAGAAGTAATTTTAAGGTTTTCATGCCCAAGGGCGTTATTTCAGTAATTAAACAAAGAGATCCATTGTCTCCCCAAATTCGTCCTAACCAAGCCGCACCTGTTACATCTAGGTCACATTCGCGCGAAGTGCCCGTGTTTGGACGCGCTGCGCCGGCACCGATAAATATACACGTCACAGGAACGTGTACTACAATGACAAACTTAATATACAGCTAACAAACCTGAAAACATCCAAACCGCAACCTTATTCCGTTGAGAACAAAAGCTGAAGTAATTAACGAGAGATGAAAGTGATATTTTTGCAAGATGTGACAAGATGCTTTTAAGGATATGTTTTTCAGTGCATTTTGGACCTTAAATTGTATATTCTAAAGGTGTAAATGTTGTTTTGAAAGTGGAATATTAATTTGGTAGTGATATAAGATCCACACACGAGTGTTTCGTGATCGCCGTGACAAACATTCATTTAACTGATTAAATTTCTTACATTTGCGTCATCTACCTGTATGGCGGAATGGATTTGTGTAATCTGTTTCAATGTGGTGTAGAAGAGCCTTTAATATGATTAATATAAACATGTTTCTTTCAAGCCAGTATTATTTCCTAAGGATTAAGCTTGGGAGATACGCCTCAAGTAGAATTAGGAAGGACATCTGGCTAGACGCGGAGATGGCAGATGGTGTAAGGTTTCGGCCACACCAGTGCGATCTACAATCTCATTGGGTTGACGATACCGTCAAAATTGCGGGGATCAGATGGATGAGTGACGCACAGAACTGAGAAGGATTGCAGAAAAAGATGAAAGCTGGGCTGGGTGATGAAGCTAAAGAACCATCAGTCCGCTATGAATGTTAAAAACACTGTCTTTAAGACTTCATTCAATGAACGAAGGTCACATATACTATGAAACTACGTAAGCTGAATAGAATCACAGAAAGTGATGTATGTAGATAAAGAAAGTTTTAACGTAAATGACACCACAATAGATCATTAACCCTTGATTCAAACAGTTTTGCCTCTACGAGATATAGATTCTCAAAAATTTGGATCTTTTTTGCAATCGGTTACAAAAGGTAAGGACCAACCAAGAAATAATAATGGAACTCTACTGAAAAGTAAAATAGCTAGAAAGGAAGTGAGGTATTGAGATAACTACATGGAGGAAATATAAAAGAAGAACGATGCATTAACTCCCAAAATGCTGATGACGATCAAATAAGATTAATATTTTCTAACAAATAACAACCAATGTCGAAAACGCCAATCTCCGAACTTTAAGTGTCAAGACAAACCAAAAACCCCCAAAACAAACTCTTAACAACATAACATTAAAGTACAAAATCCTTCAAAACACTTTCTAAAACATATTCCCGTACTATAAACATGATGTAAGCACTAACCTTTCGACCTATATAATTTAATAACACGGCTATACCCAGTAACCGTATGTTCTAATGAAATCCACTTTCAAAGCAATCTGTTGCCCAGAGGTGTGTATTGTTATCAAACTAATACTATATTATACGTGTATTGTTTGGAGTATAGAGATACACTGAGAGCAATAATTTGATCGGCCAATAGTTCAATTTTATCTTTGACGTTGCTCTGATGATGAGTTATAAAGCCTCCTGCAGACACACGCGATTAATCGCGCGGGGCGACATGTCGCGGTCCATTCGCAGTACATTTAGAGTGAAAATTAGCTTGGCTCGTTGTCGCAGCGCGATTAATCGCGTGTGTCTGTAGGAGGCTTAAAGCCAAACATTTTAAGTTCGTAAGTATTTTTTGCATGCAGAATTCAAACCTTATGAAATTTTACTGTATGGTCTTCAAAATTATACTTGCTTACTTCTGTCATGTCATAAGGCAATTTGATTGTGTTTGTTTGCTGACCTAATAAATAAGAATACCTAACAAGACTTGATGATGATGATCGACTCACAGTATTGTTTTTATTCTCATGTCACCTATCTTGTATTTTTAAAAACCTTTTTGATTTAATCCAATGAAGATTACTGGTTTAAAAAACTTTAGATTTTGCAAATCTGGTACCTACCATACATCATTTGATTAAAAATTATCCGTCGATTGCACTTACTCAGTGACTGAATTGTTTTAAAAAAAATGTGAATTAAATAGGCATTAGGCAGCCATTGCAAAAACGCAGTGGGTGGTACTGCCGAGGTTAAAAGTACAAACAAAAAAATCAGTATAAAATAAATCTTAGACCATCATTTCGTAACGCAGTTTTTTGCAAATCCGGAACAGCAGTCAGCACGTCTTTTCCGTAACCATTTACTTATTTTTAAACATTTCAATTTTCGACGTAACAACAATTATTTTTTCTATCTTTTGCCATCTTTCCCTCGTAGTGTTACAAACCTTAAACAGGCTGGTAGTGCGGCCCTGCATAGGATGATATAATATAGTCTCTAACACGGATATTGCGAGATAATTCCATGTTCCACTTATTTTACACTAGTTTAAAGTCTTGGCTTCGCTTGGACGGAAGTCATGATGGCTTAGAACTATGTAATGAAAGTTTTACCGACAGTTAAAGTTTTGCTGTGCGGAGGATTTTGTAGTACTGTGTTTTAAACTGTTGTAAGATAATGTGTTTTAATAAGTTTGGAAGTAAAAGAGGTATCTGTGTAGTCTAGGATAAAGTGAATGGAGTACTAAATAATATCAGAATTTTAATTATAAACAAGGGTACTGATGATTATGCCAATAAAGAAGGAGTAAATAATGTAAAAGACTGAATTGACAAGTATAACATACCAAGAAAGGCTACAGGTAGAATTCAACCCAAAAAATAAATAATATTAATAATAGTTTACTAAGAAGAAATAAGCAGTTCAAAAGAGAAGAGACGATAATTATTATGATCATTACAACCGCTCGAACAAATCTTGGTTGTAACTACTATGTACTACTAGTATATATTTAACTGGGCTCTTTCCATCTTCACATAAAGATGAAAATAAGCCTATTCTTCAAAAAAGGTAGAATATTTACCAAAACACATGCAAAAAAAAACATGACTGTGTGCAATTCACACGTGGTAGAAATGAAACCTACATTTTTTTTTAATGAGAACCAAGAACATAAGAAACACTGTATTCTTCTTATCTCATTTTCTCCCACGTAAAATTTTATAAACTTATGTGCCGGTGTCTTTTTATTATCGCTTTTTCGTTTCATGGACTTTCAAATCACAACGATGCTAAAGAAGGTTTCACTACAAAAAGAACTGTCCAGTCTTTACAAAACGAAAAGATAAAACACGTACAATTACCGGCATGGATCTTGAGCGCTGACCTTCACCTGCGCAGAAGTAAGTTATTAGGTCCCTTAGGTAGATGAAGTGAGGAACGGGGGCAGGGAAAGTGTAGTGATTGGCCCGCGTAGCGTGCCGTAGCGCATCGCGTCGTAGCCGCCACTCGGGATTCGTTGTTTTGTGCGTTTTATTTGTTTTATTGTATGTTTTATTGTACGTTTCATTTGTCGATAAGTGTACGATGCGCAAACCGATCCCCACTCTTACGCCGAGCGCTCAAGATCCGTGCCAGTTTATAAAAGAAGATGAAACAATGAACACAGACAGACAAGTCAATCCTTTTCCAGCATTCAACATGGATCCAGCTCTCAAACTAATGATAATGTGCTCAAACACACTGCGAGCCTAGCGCGGTGGCGGCGGCGGGCGCGGAAATATTGAATGTATGAAATCGCCGCTCGTGGCCATACTGAAGTGACTAAGGCGGGGGCCTAGCGCGATGGCTTCAAGCGAATTTGCGAGCCTAGGCGTTGCTAGGCAACAACCGATACAACGGGCGGGTGGCAGGTGTATCAAACCTTTTCGGTGTTTTAGTAGCGCCATCTAGTTACCAGAATATGCACTAAAGTACTACCGTTGGATGTTTTTGTACATATTTAAATTATTTTTACCATACTTGAGTACAAAAAGGTAGAATTATTGATAATTTACTTGTATGCAATCCTAAACAACCTATAAACCTTTTTAAAATTCATTTCTTTAAACAAGATTTATAGAAACTACTTTGTACCACCGGTTTGCAACACCTGAATTCGCCTGTACAAAAACAAACGCTTGATCGGCAGTGTGGACACAGATCGCGCCCGCCGCCGCGCCCGCCACCGCGCCCGCCGCCGCCGTCGCGCTAGGCTTCCAGTGTGGACACACACAAAGCCGTAAATCGGGGGCGTAGGCGTGATTGTTTATGAATTCGTTCAATACTTGCTTTCCAATTATTTGCCAGTAATCGAGGACCTATTGAAAACACCCTGGAAGCTGTTTGTAGCCCTAAATTATAGCTTGAAACGTGTTTTACTACGAATTTGTAGGTTTCAAATTGCAATGATGGATTTAAGTCTTTTGTTTCTTGTATTGCTGTTAGGGGTTTAGTAATTGAGGCGTTTTTGCAAATTTTGTGAGTAATTCGTTGTTACGAAGTGTTGGTCTACTGGTATTTAATAAGACCTTTTAAAGGGAAAGTGTAATGATTAATTCTGTTACTTGGTGCTTCCTCGTGAATCTAGGATTGCAATTGCTACCGTTAACCATAAGCTCATCATCCTAATCAAGTATTATTGGGTTGACATCATAATTTCTTTATTTTCCATCAGAGATTTCACAGCAGTAGTTCGTAGTCAGAATTTGTGCTTACTTGATAGCAATAGGCGAGATCCCTATCATACATTACTTGTGAAATACGTGTGTAGGTACTCTATATCTCCTCTACTGCTTAATCCTTCAATAATTACACACGTGAGTTTTTACTATCGTGGCATTATTATTTATTTTACAAGGATTTGCTAGTGGCCTCATTTGCTAGCCCAGACAGGCAAAGAGGAGGCCTAAATTAAAGCGAGCTCACCCAGAATCAACTGGAATTCTTGCGCACCGAAGGAAAACAACAAAACTATATCACGCAGGACTCCGACAATATATAGCGAGGCACGGGGCTCTGGTCAGGTTTACCACCGCCATTGAGATCGCTTAGCCGTCACCACAGGTGGTGCCGTGGATCGAGGTGGACCGATAGGAGGCGGATCCCATCCAACCCAAAAATAAAAACTAAATCATGATAAATACTAGTCTCATTCACAAGAAAAAAATGATGTTACCTTTTAAAAAATCAATTACAAAGTAAACTATAATAAAGAGGAAGTAAAAAAGTCATCCAAAACAATACAAACGACCCTGAACTAAGGACCTAAGCCAAGACACAACACTAACAACAAAATATAAGTGTACCGTCTAAAACCTATCAGATATCTGCCAATAAAAGTCAATTTGAAGCCGGTGAACGTCGAGCGGTAGCACATTGTTCAGACGAAGCGACTGATCCTATCGATGCAATGATATATGTGTAACGAACCCTCTGTGGTGGTCCTGCACTCCTAGTTTATGTGGAAACTCGAAAAATATGGGGAAATATATGGTGGAAGATATTGTGCTGTTTTTTTTTGGGAGTTCGATCTTAATTAGGTGGACTTGGGAACTATTTTTGTATCGTTTTTTTTTTTTGTTTTGATATAATCAACAAATGTGTAATCTTGCCCTGGGTAGAGCAGAACGGGCTGTCAGACTTTTACTGACTAAAAATCCACCCTATTTTTTTCAAATTTCCTTGGCGTTTTAGAGTCGCGGTTACCTGGTTAGACAATTCTGCTATCCCGACAGGTGTTTGGCCCTCTATGTCCCGTCAGATTGCTGACAGCTCTTTTAGGCGTGCGTTTTTGGCACATACCTGTTTCCTGAATGGGTGCGTCCACACAAAGCGAGCAGCCTCGCAAGATATTTGCTTCGCGCGGCTAATGCCTCGCGAAGCTGCTTGCTCTGTTTGGACGCGCAATTGTTTCTCGACCGAAACACGACAAAACAAAAGCCGACACCGGATGGCTCGGGCGCTCGGTCCCTCGCCCACGGCAGCACGCGCGCTTTTCTCGGCCGAGACACGACCACACTAACCGAGCTGCTTCGCGCGGCAAATGCCTCGCGACGCTGCTCGCTCTGTGTGAACGCACCTATTCCCCTGTCCGTAAGAGGGAACATTGGTCCTTATCAATTACGCTAACTCAGTACCTACGTGTTGATGAATATCACCTATCTTCAAAATTAGCTTTTGGCCTCTCATTGTAATTAGTCTCGATGTTGAAGGCCTGTAGACCACCCATCATCAGCCTATAATGTTCCCACTGCTGGGACACAGGCCTCCTCTCTGTGAGAGGAAGTGGGCCATAATCCACCAAGCGTGCCTAGTGCGGGTTGGTAGATGCCACATCTGTTCGAATTTTTGGTTCTAGGACATGCCGGTTTCCCCACGATGTTTTCCTTCACCGTTTTGAAAGCAGTGGTGATGAAATAAATTACACAAATACTAGTCGGGACCGATACCACTGGGCCACCACTGCTCTCACCACAGACCACACATCAGCTCTAAAATCTGATAACCAGTCTTACCATGGGGTATCGTATTACCCAGTTACTGGGTTGTGGAGGTCGGATAGGCAGTCGCTCCATGTAAAATACTGATATTCAGCTGCATCCGGTTTGACTGGAAGACGACCCCAAGATACTTAGCAGATGATGATGACCTCATAAAAATGGTGCTACAGTACACGGTACGTATTGAAGTTTAAATCTAAGCTAAAGATAATAACTTCAATGCAGTAATTTATCATCAGTGAATAGTGTAAATGGAGTAGCTACATCCTAGATTGGAATCAATTTCATTGTTAGATGCAGCCTTCTTCCGAAGCCGTGTTCTTGGGAAAATGGATAGCGGTATGCAACCTGACGAAGTTCACATTTTAATCGTATAAGTTTTTAACTAATAATATGGTCCCCAACCCCAACACATACCTACACGGGTTTGCACCATGTTTATTCAAAAGCAAAGCTTTGCGATTCTGATATTTCAGCAATGTTTCAAGTGCCATTAACAAATCGTTTTCTTTTTCCAAGTTCCATGTTTTTTTTAATAAATTGTGATCGCATTACTCAATATAGGTAGCAAAGTTACAAAGTATATTACAGTAGTAGCGTTTTGAACTTGAGCTAGGCTAATTTAAACTCTGCTACGCAGCTCTGTTAGGCAGCGTATCAAAATACAAGCCTAGATTTTACAAGGTTTGATTAATACAGACAAGCGGGCCAACATATGTAATCCTCGATCATTTAGTAATACTGTGAACTAATTCATTATAAAAATACAATATAGTAATAATAACAACTATCGTCCTTGATCCTTATCACTTCATTGTTACAAACAGCCTTCTTCTACTCACAAACCAGCGCAAATAGAACGCATTATGCAACGCGATCAATTCATAAATTAAATCCCATATAACAAGCCAATATCCTAACAGTACAAACCGGACGACATTAAAACCCGATCTTTGCCGAGTTTCGCCGAGCAATTCCGAATTTCCTGACCGTATATCAAATTAATGTCCTTGATTGTGTATGACGGAACAAAATCTAAATATAACACGTTCACACAAGCTCTGTCTAAGAAGTAAGAGATTGTGGCGTGGAGCTGCGCTGTCACATAATTGTGATTAATTTCTAGTGAGCGTGTGCCTGCGGTCACCGTAGGAATGTCGTCCTAGCGAGCGATACTGGTCGGTTGCGGATTGGGGGACGAGAGCAGCGGAAAGCGGAGATAGGAAAATGAAATGCGGATCTCAAATCTTGGTCGCTTTTTAGAAACTCCTGGGTTGGTCACTAACTAAAAAGAAACGCATGAAAATAAGAGGCCACTGTGGATATGTTTTCTGTTTTTTCTTATTTCCCTATTCTGTCCCACTGCTGGGCGAGACCTCCCAAAATTCTTCCAAGAGCTTTTCTGTTTGGGGTGCTAAGACAGGAAACCTCCACGTGCGTCCGTGGACTGGAGTTCCCTCTCGGATACGTCCGGGGGGAAGACCAGTTTTTCGGGCCGGTGCACCCTGGGATGCGGGCAAAAACTCTTCCTTAGGCACTGTGTGCCTAAGGGGTCTCTTTGCCCGTATGCAAATAGCCTGTCGGGTGGACGCTCCAACGCGTGTCCCTCTAAATAGCAGAGGGCACAGCGGCGGAGCGGGCTTGCGGACGGTGAGTAATGGGTAAGCTCGCCGTCCGACCAGGTACCAAGCCCGGGTCGGTGGCGCGTCGTGTTTCGCACTTCACCGACGGGGCCCCTTATGGGGCCAAATGCCTGCCGGGGTCGCGGATTTTTTCTTAATCCAGGATACCGTGGCCCCGAAACGTAAAGGGCATCCGAAGGAACACGGGTGGATTTTAGTCAGTAAGAGTCTGACAGTCCCTTCCGCCCTACCCAGGGCGGGAGGACTCATTTGATGATTTTGCCACCATAAAAAAAATAAAAAAAGAGCTTTTCTGTTTAACCTTAAAACAGTCCTTAATCCTCAATTTAAGGAGGTCTGTAACTTCTTCAAGAGTAATATTTTGCAACACCTATCTTCAATCGCCATCAAATCTAACTAACCAATTATCTTTCCTTACCTTTTAAACAATCGAATGTTCCATTTCAAAACTAGCACTAAATCTGGCTAACAATAAATCCAGAATTAAAGCCGTACCGAAGCAATATAGATCACACATCTGTAACCACCTGACCGCTACCCACGCGAACTTAACGTTCTACACAAGAACTTAAGGCGAAAGCGACTTAGTAGGTAGTAAAACTTTTTCAAAAAAAAATGTAACCGACTTCCCACAAAAAAGTTCAAAATAACCTACAAAAAAACTTTTCTTTCGAAAGTCGGTGACAAAAAGTCAATGAAATAAAAAGAAAGTCACCGACTTTCGAAAGAAAAGTTTTTTGGTAGGTTATTTTTATCCTTTTTAGTTTCAATATTCAACCAAAATTATTGTCAAATACATAATTTTCTTACATGTACACTAAAATATTGTAATCCGTAGCACCGGCACCGGTAATAACATCGTCCATGTATGTACTCTTGCACAATGAGCTAAAAATGAAAACTACTGCACCAAACTAAATGAAAATTTTATGGGACCTAAAGGCAGATATACTGTATCGAACCAAGAAAGAATCATCGAAATCGGACCAGAAACCTCGGAGTAATCGGTGTAGACAATGTTGAAAAAATTTTAGGTTTTTGTTGATTTTTCAAAAAGTGCTAGTCCGATTTCGATAAAATTTTAATGGGACCATTCGGAAAGTATACCCTTTCCAACAAAAAAAGAATTTTTCAAATCGGTTGGTATAAACGACGGAGTTATTCCCGAACAAACATAAAAAAAATATATATATATAAACATCCAAATTGAGAACCTCCTCCTTTTGGAAGTTGGTTAAAAATAAGTTGAAGGTCAGTTTTGCATAGACGGGCAGATGACATTGTTGAAACCGTCGATAAAAGATCTTTTTTTATCGTGGTAAAATCATCAAATGTGTCCTTTTATAAGCTTGGAGAAACTGATTGTAGTTGGGAACACCGACGGCAAACGATCGCGCGGTCGTTCACCAACTCAATGGACAGATCAGGTGCAGGAATCATCATCCTCTAAATTCTACTCGGTGGTAAAGGACGCGCTGGACAGAAACCGGTGGAGGCGGATCATCCGCTCCAGATGACTCCGAAGCTGACCACGATCCTCAGACATGAGGGATCAACTACAGAGAGAGAGAGTGTCCTTTTGTAGATCTTTGACAGTCTTTACTATTAGTCAGAATCTCTAAAAGTCTACCGGTTTTACCATGGGGTATCGTATCGTTTTACGCAGTTACTAGGTTTTAATAGTCCGATAGACAGTCGCTCCATGTAAAATACTGATATTCAGCTGCATCTGGTTCGACTGGAAGCCGACCCCAATGTAGTTGCGAAAAGCTTAGGCAGATGATGAACCAAAAAAGACCAGCAAATTGCAAAATAAGAAAGGAACTTTACTCTTAACACTTCCCCTTAACATCCACCAGTACTTCACGTTTTGACAGAAATTAAGTTGCACAATTAGAAACTGTACTCGCAAACAATATCTTAGTCTAGTTTATTACTAATGGTGGAAACATTCGCTTATGTTCCGAGATTGACGCGGCAGTTGAGCTTAAATAAATAGATGATCATTTACATGATTGTGATTTACGTTGGCCTGTAGTGGGTGCTGTCCTTTGTACACCTGTAATGATTGCTTGTAATGAGGTTTCGTTAGCTATAAGTAAGTTGTACAAAGCTGGTCCAGTAAGGACCATGTAATGACCTTGTTTAGCCCACATACTTAACAAATTGGAGAAGAAATAGGACGTGTGCTCAAAAAAATTCGGGTGTTACATTTTGTATCTTCATAACTTACTACTAATCTAATTATATTATCTTATCGACATTTTTTTCAGCATGAAAACCCTTTTTACTTTCAATACGGGTCAAAATATTATTATATCTAAAACGCTTAGTGCTCTTTCTTTGAATTTAATTCGGGAGAAATTTCTAGTGAGAGTCAAAGTTTAAATAAAAAAAACAACACCAACAAAAATAAAAATATGGAACACGAAAACTCATTATTTAAATACTTAGTAAATACTCTTTTTCTCCCAAATTCTTATAAACTTCATAAAGGAGAAACGCTCTTTTTTCTCTCAGAGTCGCTTATGGACTTCATACTTACCATTACAGCGCAAGCATTTTTTTCCGTCATATTTATTCCAACATAACCGAACCCTTAAACCGCATTTGCTAATAGAAAACTCCTGCGCACTGTATTCTCTAGAATTAGGCACATTTCCACCACTGTGTAATTTGGCAACGTTTACAAAATCACGACTTTTAGTGCATCTCGGCTCTGATGTTGAATCATATTATAATTTAAGAAACTAATTTGAAAATGGGGTCAAGTAGCAAGTGTATTATTATGTCCTCGTAAATGGGAATATTATTCTTCATTTAAATGTCGCTTGCCCAATTTAATAATCTCCTTTGTTTAAAGTTCGAGTTAAGTAAACATAAGTTTTATTTTATTTTATGAAGCAACTTGAATAAACGTGCTGGTATAAACTTCTGGGAGTTTATAAAGAAGCTCGTTGCGTGGACAGACGTTGTTCTTTAATGTCTATAACAGACACACCTATCGGCTCAAACTAGAACTAAAAATCACAAGTATACAAAAAAAAAACAAAATCGCGCAAACAATGTTTGAGAAGAAGAATCAGAAGAATACATAGGTAATAGGTACTTGGATATAAGACAAATTCCTAGTGTTGGATGCAGATTTTAAAGCTATTGCATAGCTGTTATCGCGGGCTCTGAGCGCGGCGCGCAACCGAATCAAAAAATTTCTAAAAACCTAAGGAAAAAACCTGACACCACGCATCGTCTAACATCGTTTCAGTTCGGGAGACTTCGGCAATCATAAAAATATCTCAGAATAATGATTAGTTATAATTCTGAGAAAAATATCCGTCATAAAAACAATTTACTTTTTATTACTGATTCCAAACGGCAAGCTACAAAAGGAGTTTTCACAATGAAACCTACTTATAAAATTCTCTTACAACAAAGAAGTTCTTTATTACAGTAGTGCACCACAAACATTTCAAATAAATTATATTCTCGTTAAATATACGCGGTAGGTGATTTTATTCTTTTTAAATAAAAAAAATGTTATGCAATAGCTTCACCGCGGCAGTCTCCGAGTGCCACATGTATTATTTTTAAGAGAAAGAAATTATAAACAAAAAGGCTGCACCAAAATACATCCCACACGACCAAAATGCATCACAATTAATCTAAACGCAGCAGTACTAACAGTTATAATAGGGGCGAACCTATTGCCATTGGCCATCCACCAGGCACAATTACAGACTTCTTGGATACAAAACCAATTCCTAGTGTTGGGGCAGTTTTTTTTTTAATTGTTTAGACATGAAAGCTGCACCAAAGTACATCCCACACGACTAAAATGCATCACAATGAATCTTAACGCAGTAGTACTAACAGCTGTTTTATTAGGGGCGAACATAGGGATGTGTGGAGTGACAAGAATGGATAAAGTAAGGAATGAGTTTATAAGGGGAAGTTTGAAAGTGACGCCTGTTACAGAAAAAATGAAAGAGAATCGTCTGTCTTGGTATGGGCATGTGATGAGGAGGGATGAGACTCACGTGACTAAGAGAGTGATGAGTATGAATGTTGATGGATGGAGAGGAAGAGGAAGACCAAAGAAAAGATGGATGGATTGTCTAATGGTAGCCATACACCATACTGCCTATCGTCCAATCGGCATGACGCTGCCGATTGGATCAAATTGGCAGTTCGTCATGAATAAAAAAGGAGTAAATGATACTGTGATGTCTGATAGGGGAGAATGGAAGAAAAAAACGTGCTGCGCCGACCACAAGTAAAATGGGATAAGGGCAGGAAGATGATGATGATGATATTGCCATTTGCCATCCACCGGACGCAATCCCAAAGGCGAATCCTTGGACACAAGACAAATTCCTAGAATCGTGAGCAAAGTATTTTTTAAGGAAGAAAAAAACAATTTGTTTCATTCTGCTTTCTAGTTTGATCCTGTGATCCATGAAGTATTACTTTTTGTATGGGATACGTATCGAATTGAAAACCTCATCTTTTTTTTCGTCGGTCAAAAAGTCATAGACCCAATACTGCACCAAATATACATCCCATACGATAAACAATAAATCTAAACGCGGTACCTGTAACAGTTACACAATACATCTCACTGTCCTTAATATATTCATATTTCGCAACACTAGCACATTTGCCTCATGCAAGGAAACTCAAGCGAAATAAATCAGCATATAACAACTCTACACATAACAGCTTTTGTTACGACAAGTATAATAAAACCACTGACCCAAATACATTTTATGCATTTTATGACCCAACTTAAATCAAATTAGATTTGCCTTAGCCACTGTACTTAGCACTTTGTGAGGACTGTGTATCGTATTAATTATCATGTTTGGGATCAAGCAAATCATATAAAATGTAGGGAAAAATAAAATTATTTAAGTGCCTATAATTATAGAAACAATATTAGAACTAAATACGAGAATAGACACCTCGTAACATAAAACATAAAAGTTCTGAATCAAGTTTTTCTTTCAACTCAAAAGAAAGACGACATCCAACTAAAAAGTAGCAAAGGTCTCTAATTATAATGATTAAAATTATGTATTTAATTTAGGCACATTGTCACCACGATTCCACGGCACGATTGGCGCAATGGTTGACCGATCGACTGCTGCAAAGGGTGTCGCGGGTTCGGTCCCCACACAGAACAAATATTTGTATGGCCTGCAGGTGGTTGTTCTGGGTCTGGGTGTTTATATTTGTGAGTTTCTATAAACGCACCTACTACACAGGAGAAATCCCTAGTGTGGAGCTTCGTAAAAAAAAACTTAATACATTGCCAGCACGTAGAGACGGAAAGAGAAATAACAATACCCAAGATGTAACCCAGAATCTCCCCTCGGAAACAGCTTGACCTATTGACCAGCCATTCATTGCCCTCCAATAAATCAACAACATCAAAACAAAAAGCCACAATACTACGAAACAAAAGAAAACAAAACAGGACCTACAATCAAACCTTTCAAAGCCCCATAATAAGAGAGAAAATTCGCCAACAATTCCAGACCATTGACTGAAATACTGGAAATCAATTCATTATTGTATAAAAATGGTGGTGGTCGCCACAACATTCCCCAGGCATAGCTTAACACGACAGCAGACCATAATTCCCGTCTCTAATGGAGTCTGTAACACGCACTAGCAACACATCAACCTGGGACAGACAGACGGACTTGTAGTGCCTTGTTTGGAACACCAAATGAATATAAACTTTATTGTTATCGAGTAAGATTTGAATTTCAATGGTGAGAGTTGGGTGTTCGGTGTTGAGGAGAGTGTGGATTGTCCTTTGGTTCCGATAAAGAAAAGTTAAATCTGTTAAGATGTTTTCGCTCCATCACTCTGTTTTGCAACTCAAATGTTGTCTTAGTGAACTCTAAACTGCTCAGCAGGGCTAAAAATAATTGTGTTAATTTGTCACGTGAAAATGACGTGGTCAAGTACAAGTTTCCATCTAATAACAGCTTTCAAAAGTGCGTGTCGTAACGATTTGGGCATTTTTATGAAATAGATGTAACTCTCAAACGTTATTTTATCAAAAGCTTTGTTGAAATTCGACTTCCAGATAAAATGGTCTACCCCAATGTCCTCTTCAGTATGCGTCGCAACCCAGCCGTCACACACGTCACATAACTCTGCCTCGAAATGAAGTCACAATAACTTCAACTCTAAACATTAGTACACTTATTAGGCACTTAACTTTTACTTCTTCACTTCTTATACGTCATCTCTCGCCCCAGCATGGGTCTACCATGCTGGGTTTTTGTTTTTACAGTGCAGTCATTTCTTTATTCTTTTGACTAGTAGTTTTATATTTCTGTCGTCAATGAATGTAATATTTACGTAGAAATGCTGACTTACTTCAATTCTATTATTTCTTTTGAGTTTTGTAGATATTCTGGCCTCATTATCAGCATGGTGTTTTTTTAGTATTTTGTATTCCCTGGTTTTAGTTATTTTACTAAACAACAGTATAACATTAGTTGCTTAACGTTGTATATTTCGATCTTTGCGACTCCATAGTAAAATACTTTATGTATGAAGACTTGTGTTTTCATCTATCTATTTCAACGATCAGTGTGCAATCCCCGTTGTCTTCTTGAGCGTGTGCCCGCGTCACATCTCAGCCGTCACAGCCGTCACATAATTCTGCCTCGGAATGAAGTCACAAATCTACGCCGTGGATATATCTATCTCCCCGTCGATTCCATACATACCTGTCCGACGACTCGCCTGAATAATGTTGTGATTTTAAAACTAGGTTAAACACTATCGTTTGTTTTGAATGTCGTTTTAATATTGGAATGGTTTAGTGGAATTCCTGTGGAAATATTTTAGGACTAGAAAAACACTAGTCTGATTTCAATAAATTAATCAGGTCTGAGTTTCCTGAATCGTGGGTGCGTTTACAATCACGTACACAAAAAGCCGAAACCGGGACAACTTCCCGTAGGTAGAGTAAATATTTGTTCAGTGCGGGGATTGAACTTGTGAAAGCAAACGTAGCAGTTGATAGCTTTGTCACTGCGCCAACTGTCCCTTCAAAGATAAGTCTCGACTGCCGATTTCAGAGAGCCTATTCAAAGATGTGTTTATGCTTAGAGTGTAAAGTTGAAAAAAATAAACAAGCCTTGGAATAATCGGTGAACACAGCTACATAAAAACAACCGAATTGGGTACTAACTCCTCTTTGAAGTAACCGCTCGATTGCTTGCGCGAAAAAAAATGGGGACCTTACTTTGCTAGTTACTTTGGACCGCTACTGCGCGTTCTGCCCGCTGTTACTAAAACTTAATTTATGACTTGCTTGAGTGGAGTACTTCAAATGTTTTTACTGTTATGAGTAGCCCATGAGATAAGAAATAATGTGTGATCGCTTTATTTTAAAAATATGATTACACTAATATTTTACAAGTGTTTAAATTAAGAGTAGCACCCATTTTAGCGACATTTTGTAAAACATAGGGGTTTTAAGAAACTAAAATCAATAAGTATGTAGTTATTTATTTTATTCCTTAACTAGGTTTATTACTATACATATATAACAGTATTTGAAAACAATTTACATATAAGAATGTAGTAAAAAAATTATGTAAAACCAGGTGTAGAATTCGCGGATGCGTAAAAGCTCGTAACTTTTTTTAGGTATAATTTAGGCCACTTTACATTAAAACTAAAGTACATAGAACAAAAATATTACCATCTCTATAAAGGTAATTTTCTTCACTCTTAGATGAATATAATAGTTTAAATGGGTTATTCCTTAATGTTTGTTAAATTAATGAATTAAATTAAGCGGCACATATTTTTGCCAATTTGCATTGCCTACCTAAATCTTTAAATTTGTAAATGTAGACCGCCAAGCAATCATATTTACTCATACAATAAATAGGCCAAATCCTGACGTTTCGAAAGCGTCATTAATCTCAAAAATAAAGTATTATTAGCATTAATAAAAAATTAAGTAAAATCGGCTATAGCCTGGGACTTGAGATCAAGCACTTGACCCCCGAACCGCAAAGATGGCGGCCATTCTTAGCTAGGGTTGTCAACTACTACGACTTACTGCTTAAATTAATAGAACAACATTGTGTAAATATATGATTTTTTTTCCTTAAAATCAATTTTTATTTATGTTATTTATTTTTGCAAACATTTTAAATAGTTTTTAACCAATTTCGAAAAATGAAGGTTATGAATTTATGGAAAAAATAAAATTGTCGTAAAGATTAGTAAAATTTTAAGGTGTTACGTTTTATCTGTTACACATTGTTTATATGGGTTGTGTTTATTTGTAAAATGTAGGGTGTGTGGTAGGTTAAGCCAATAAAAAACACCGACTGCCAACCCTAAAACGTATATTGCTTCGTGCAACCAAAGCGGCAATATCAAATTGAGTAGGTAAAAACTTACCGGGTGGTTTAATTTTCGCAATCTGTTACAATCTGAAGAACAATTTACACAACTTAATACCTTAAATTGAATAAATATAGTCAAGTATCATTAATAATATTGTATGTTTTAGAAAAACATCGTATTAACGATAATATAGCAGTACAAAATCAAGTTTAGAACTACGACCCTGCGAGTATGTTTTTAAATGACGGTTTTTTAAATGTTGTCTTACAATGTTCCTAAAAATATTACTTTAATATAAAAACACACAGGTTAGAGATTAATTTAGTATACAAACATCAGCAGAAATCAGTAAAATAACAAACTTACGACATATTTTATAACATCCTTCAAAACACTGTGGCGTCACTTCACTCACGTTAACACAACTGACGATATTTCGTTATTTTTCTACCGTGATGTTGGTATTAGCGGCACACGTCTATTAGAAATTTATCTGTCTATGGTTTAAATACACACTACTACGATTCTATGCGTTTGATATAGAGACTAAATTGAATTAAAAAAACTTTGTCGCTTTGCAACCACGGTTGCACGAAGCAAAGTTGACGACTTTTTCTTTGCAACTGTGGTTGCGAGAAGCGACCAAGCGGGTAAGTATAAATCTACTAAAGACACACTGCCAGTGTTAACGCTGCAACCACAAACAAAATGTGTCAATGCCTTCAAAACCGAAGATGAAGGTACCCGAAATGATCTACCTTCATAATCCATATCCTGATCCACAAACTACAAAGACACCACATACACAAACTAATCACCTCCTTACAAAGCAAGTAGGTACAATAAACTCTTAGATACCACATGCGGGTGTTCGTACTGTATCGTAATTGCGTAGAGGCGCGTATCAAACTGTTTCGTGTAAATATAGCGATGCTTTGCTGTGGTATCAACTTGATTGAGAGTATAGGAAGAGTGAGATAGTGTGTGTGTTTGTGAGACAGCATCAGACAGATAAAGTGTCATATAATTCTATTTGCAAATATCATGTTTTCTTTTTCTTTGTTCCGGTACGGTTCTTATATTGTATACGTATTAGTCTAATACTTTGCCACCTCCACGGCTATGCCGGTGGTAGCGTAGAGGTTACGTTAGCTGCATTTTTTTAAGCTACGAGGGCAGGATAGGAGCCTAGGAGGTGTAACAACGTTTGCGGCACAGCGCCACATCCACCCCACTGCTGTTACCATGAGCTAGCCCCACTATCTTTCATTAAAGTGAAATATTTATCAGGATTTTATAAACCGTTTGTTATATTTACCTGTACAAGCCTTACATTGGATTTCTAGACATGTTTGATGATTTGCAAATATCTCCTTAATTTTGGAGAGTGTAAGTGATGCTGCTAGCAAAACAAAACCACCCCCCAAATTATTATAATAAAAAACTACTAGTATTTTGATAACCAAGATCCGAGTCCATATTCTCATTAATTAAACAACTAAACTAAATACAGGAAACCTATTTAGAGCTCAGTGTTATCGTATCAATAATTACTAAAACAGATTTTACACGGCCGGTATACATTCGCTTTTACACAACCATAACATTTTCCATCGGTTTGCACTTAATTAAGGGATTTGTACGAGCGGCGCCGGGGCGCGGCGCTAGCGACACACAGACTTGTTCACTTGTTAGTTTCAGACGGGCCACTAACACAGCAACAAAAATGCTGCCGGCAACATAGTTTTAAGAAAATACCTGGTATAAAAAACTCTTTGATTACACTTAGGTATATCGAGGATAATCTGAGTCTTCCATTTATCTGCAACCTAACAGCCAGTCAGTGTACGTTGTATCCTTGCTTGAGAGAGATACTCGTACATCATTTGTTAGGGGCAATAATCACTTAAAATTAGGTGATCATCGCCTCATCCGCTTATTTACCTCTTGATGAGATTACAGTCAAGAGTGTTTTTTATAAACGAGGATGAGCGGCGCAGCCGAGGCCGGCCCAAAAAGCGGTAGCGAGACGTCTTGATTGACTGGTTCCTAGCTCGAAAAGAGTACTTACAAGGATGTGGGAAGGCCTTTTCCCAGTAGCAGGACATACAAAAATATGGCTATAAAAACGTCAGACAAGTTTAAAGAAACTGTTTTTGTTGGGTTGTTGTAAGTTCGCCACAAAATTAATTCCCCACGAAAAAAAGTATGTATAAATTAGCCAAAAGGATTTGATTTTTTTTTAATTTTGATTATTGTCGCTCCATTTTTTTCCGCACGGATAGCAGAACACATATACTTATAATAAAATGCAGCACAAAACTACTGAAAACGAGGACGCAATGTGGAAACTGAACAGAAAGTACTAGGAGAACACGAGCAATACTTTTTTTCGTGGGGAATTAATTTTGTGGCGAACTTATAACATTCACAGACGACCACTCTACTTGTCAACTATTTAGCCACAATTTTCTCGTAGCCCGTCTGAACAACAACCCTTAAATGTGTAACATTTCATAACAGATCTTATCTCATTGTGTTCAAGCCGCACCTATAAGCTTCCTAGTTTTAATTGAAATTGTCGTTTTTACTGAACACTTGAATATTCATTCAGTGCGACTGAGTAAGTTTTTATATGCTTTTTGCAGTGAAATGAGTAATTTACATGCTCTTGATAGTGGATTTGATCGTGTATTACTTTCTTAACTGTGTGTGCATATCAAGGTTTACTGAGACTGGAAATAAAGTGCGTAGCTTATTATAAGCTTCTTGTTTCCAGTTCCATGTAGTATTAAAGGTGTCGGTGTGCTGTAAAAGTCACCATTTATAGAGTTACTGGTAATAGGTCGGTATTACTCACGAATTGATTGTGTACTCATCTCAATGTCACCAACCGGATCGCTGATCAAAAGTGCAATTTATTTCAAAATGATGTGAGACAGTATTTTTTACATGCTGTGGTAAGTGGTCTATGTATGTATATAGTAATGTTTATTTCTTCATTTCTTGTGTGTGAAATAACAAAAAAATACTGAAAAATTCAAAATCCTAAAAAAAAACAAGTCTAGACTTCATAAACGTAAAGTAGCGTACGAAAATAACAGTCAGGAATTATTTAAAAACTATATCAGCTCAAAGAATGAGCCCTACATTATCTCCTAAGGGCTGATTTTTCAATAGTCAGATAACTTTTATCGGACGAATAAAAATAGCGATTTGACATATTTTCTATAGATAAGCTGTCAAACCGCCATTTTTATTCCTCAGTTAAAAGTTATCTGACTATTGAAAAATCAGCCCTAAATCAAATAAACCACAAATAGATTTCAAGTAAAATATGAAACGATTTTTTTTTTGTTGATAATGCCAATAAAGGTAGGCAATGCAATCTAAGAACCAATAAAACTCTAAGCCGTTACAATAACCAAGCCAACCCAATTCCACAATAACATACTCCAATCCAAATCTAGTCCTCGCTCCTTAACCAACCATACCAGACCAGGAACAAAGAAAACACGCAACACCCAGATACCTACGCTAAAACCGTAAGCTCCTATATTATAACAGTACCGACACACAAGCAACGTTAATGCTAGAAGGCGTGTGTCCAATTTAACATATCGTGCGGCGGGCTATATCTCGTAGGAGACAGGCGACAGAGCCCGCAAGGTGCGTAGGACGGCGTAACGGACGCGGTAGTAGCAGCTAAATCAACCATTGTCTGATTGGGTGTAGCCTGCCGCATTCTCCGAGTGGACTACATGTGCAGAGGAGAGGCTTAAGATACTTTAGTATCCATTTTGGCTGCTATAAAGTGATTTCTGGAGACTACATTTTGGGATATGGACACTTTTTGGTCGTTTTCTCATCTTGCCAAAAGCATCGTCTGAAAGCAAGAATGTTCTTTTGGAAACTAAGCTTTGAACTGAAGTATTTTTGGTAGATCTTTATTTGTTTTTCAAGATTTCGTGCGTGGCTATTATATCTCGTAGTAGACAGGCGACAGAGCCCGCAAGGTGCGTAGGACGGCGTAACGGACGCGGTAGTAGCAGCTAAATCAACCATTGTCTGAATGGGTGTAGCCTGCCGCATTCTCCGAGCTGACTACGCGTGCAAAGGAGACGCTAAAGACACTTTAGTATCCATTTTCGAGGCTATGAAGTAATTTCTGGGACTCTATTTTGGAATATAGACAAATGCACAAATGACTGGATTGTTTGCACAAACCAATAGCATCGTCTGCCGTATTCTCGGAGAGGACTTGGACTTGGGAGTCATAAGATTTGTAAGGACTTAAATTTTTGGGGTCCACCCTTTATAGCAGAACTTTTTACGTCATAATTTTATTTTGCATAGCAACGGATAGCATAAACCTCTTTTCGCAGAAAATCGTTTGGCATACACTCATTTACCATACACCGAAACCCATAATTTTGTAAGTCAGAATCATCTTTAGGCATAAATTTCATATCCATAATAATCAAAAGTAGAACCATCATATCGCAGAAAATTCACAGCCAGAATCAGAAGAATCAGAAGTATTTATCACTCAATAAAACAGTTTACTTTGAGCATAATTGTGTGGTTTTTATTTCCCTGCCAGTAAGATAATGCAGTAAGCATGCAGCAAGCATTCAGCATACAAGCATGCAACATGCAGCAAGCATGTAGCAAGCATGCAGCAAGCATGCAGCAAGCATGCAGCGAGCATGCAGCAAGCATGCAACATGCAGCAGGCATGGCTTCTGTCACGGCTCCGGCGCTGCGGGGCTCCGGCGGTCCCACGCGAGCTAATCGTCGCAGATGGTTTGACGCCCACCACCGCAACTTCGGCTTGCTGGCCGGCTTCGCCGGCCAGCCTCAGCCGCGGCGGTGTGCGTTAAAACCACCTGCTCCTCAGCTCGCGGGCCGCCTCGCCCCGCCGCGCCTTCGCGGGTTTAGATTACACTCTAGGGGTAGGGCAGACAAGACTACGTGAAGTCGGTTTTGCAGCGATTCATTTCTGTCACTAAGTTTTGTAGCACACCATAGTGATTTTTTAAAATATGTTTTTTTTTCAATGTGACTAATAAAATTACATCTATTGAAATTCATTTAAATGAAATTATGCGAAATTGTAACTCTGACAAAGGTAATTATGCCCAATACAATTCTGCCATCTTAAAAGTATTCCATTTTAAATTCGGACATAAAAACATTAGGCCAAAAAACGATTATATTAAATATTTTTTATACCTTAACAATGTTCGTTTAAAAAAGTTTATGCCAAGTGAGTTATGCCAAATAGGTTTCGGAGTAACAAGTTTCTGCCAGATAGAGGGCACCCAAATTTTTGGCATGGATTTTTTCTAAAACTACATCAAGGTATTATTACAACCGCTCTTTGGCCAAAGCCGTTTTGACGAGGTCGATTCGAAACATCGCGTTCTGAAGAAAATCCCAGAAAGCTTATTTATACTCTGTAACAACAAGACTGCAGATTATAGTGCTGATAATTGAGACAACATCGGCCATGCAAATTTACCACAAAAAATACTTAATCGATTGGCTCCATGATTTTCGTATCCTGTAGAGCACACGTCGCTGCAACACACGGCGCGTGTCGGCGACTACCCGCTGCTATATATCGGCCATAACTCGCGGCACCGTTGCCCAGGAGTCCAGCCGCGTCCATTATATGACTACGCTCGTACACACAATTAAACCTCATAAAACCTATGATCTCCTAGTACTTTGTTGCTGTTTATTACTTTATGTTGAATAGTGTAAGTTTGTCCTTAGTTTATGGGGCATGTGTGATCGGTACGGGAATTCAATGTTGGATTTTGTGCTGGGATTTTGTTTATTGTTGCGTCTTTATGCGAGCCTAGTGTTCAGTAAGTTTACGAGTATGATTTGGTGGTTCCTTATTTATCATTAAGAAAGCTGTATGTTATTTTGATTATGGCAATTTGATAGTCTGTTATTTATTAATTAATATTTGACAGGATCGTTTTGCCAGGGTAGGAATGTCTGATATTATTATTTTTAGCAACCCTGACTGTAGTAGTCAAAACCTGTTCTAGATATTATATCTTTGAATCTTCTGACCATATCTATCTACATTAAGATTTCCCATGATAGTTAGGTCCTAACTTACCATTTTAAAATCAGTAGCCACTCGTAGACACAAATTAACTTTCCCTAGAAGAAACACCACTTCTTTTTCACGACCACAAGTCACACGTCCAGTCACCCAAGATACACTTATCAACACATTACCTAGAAGTATACCTTTACTTACATGACGCTTCTAGCAAGGCCAGTCCATCAGAGCTGATATCCTCGTAACCTAGGCCAGTATCTTCGATATACTGAGCAGTAAACGAAACGAATATCACATTAAACCCTTTGAGAAGTGACGGCTGATCGTAAAATTCTAGGATTACTGTTACTTTGTAAGTTTTAACTGTATTACGATGTTCTACATAGTTTATTAATAACAGCTTTTTTGTACTAACTTGTGCTGTGACGTCGCTTGATGTTTAAGAAGTGTGATTAAAAAAATAGAGAAGGTCTGTGTGATCTGTTTGAGGCTTTTAGTTTTGTATTTTTTTACTGTGTCACTGCTGGGCCAACACCTTCCCTAAGTTATTAGGTGCATCCCCAAGAGCAGCGCAGCCTCGCGTGGCATTTTTCGCGCGAAGCAGCTCTGTTGGTGTGGACGATGGACGTGTCTCGGGCGAGGCAAGTGACCGAGCGTCCGAGCCATCCAGTGTCGGCTTTTGTTTTGCTCGCGTATATTGTTTCGTGTCTCGGTCGAAAACAATAACGCGTCCACAAAGAGTGAGCGGCCTCCCATGTCAGTTTCCTCGCGCAGCAAATGCCTCGCGAGGCTGCGCGCTCTGTGTGGACGCACCTATCCAAAAACCACTTTTCCAGTACCTCTTCGAACAGGTCGTCTCGCCATCATTTTCGAGATCATCCCCGGCGGTTCCGTCCATCTTATGGCACCCATTGTTAGTATTTTAAGCATAGTAAGTGCCTAAATTATCACAATCTTTTGTGCACTATGTCTACGTTTTAGTTGTCTCTTTCTCTTCTGTCGTTGATCAGCTTGAAGAAATTTCTTAATAAAATAAGCAGTACTTTTGTGCTCTTTTATCTACATGTTGTTGAAAAATAAACATAGATATCGATTTTTTCAATTAATCTCTTGGTATAAGTAGAGAGAAACTATTTACTGTTACTGTCAGCCTGTGTCATCCCACTGCTGGGCAAAGGTCTCTCCCCATAACGTCTAACTATTCAATCTAGGGCTATATGTGAGCCACTGGTCGTTAGTTTTAGGGTCAATTTTCAATATCTGAGACATCCGTTGAGGATAATGACGCCCGATCTTTTACTACTAGTGCAACCATCCACTGGCAAAAAATAAAAATATAAATTATTTTAATTACATCTAACTTAAATGAAATTAAAATAATTTATATTTTGGTTTTTTGTCGGTGGATGGTTGCACTAGTAGTAAAAGATCGGGCGTCATTATCCTCAACGGATGTCTCAGATATTGAAAATTGACCCTTTACCAGTGGTCTTCTGCGAGGTCTGCCGCGACTCCTTCTGACCTTCTCTCTGTGTCAGGGCTCCACATAGTGGTTATTCTGGCCCACAGTTCATTAGGCATCCGGCGACGTGGCCAGCCCAGTCTCACTTCAGCTTAGCGGCCATTTTAGCAACGACAAACATAAAAGAGAAATTATTACTAGAGATACAAGATTATCTTCATAGAAATCTAATAATAGAAATCCATAAAATGCTGGAACACTTACTATCTAGCTTATCGCTGCCGTTACACTTATCTAAAGAGGTTACTATAATGCTCATATGTATACGAGGGCTTGAATTACTTAATGCGGAATACAAGTTCTATACCTTGACTTTTATTACCTGCTAGCTTTTGCTTGCGGCTTCATCCGCATAAATGTTAGATATTGTGCCATAGAAACGTGCTACTGACTATCATGATACATCTTATAAACTGATCAGGTCATGTGTTTCGTGTCCATCAAAATCCCGTGAAATCGGTTTAAGTATTTAGATGTGAAATGGTACGGGTAGACTGACGGAGTTGTCGTGACGCCCTGCTCTACTATGTAAGTCCTATGGGGTATGTTATATAGTTGTGCCTCGGGTTCGCTTACATAAGCAGGCGTACGAATGCTCTTCTGATCTTATCAGGGTAATAAATAATTTGAGTATCATACCTCGCTTAATTGTTCTCGTCCCTATTTCACTTCCTTCCACAGCTCTTTCACCTGCCCTTGCCTCGCCTTTCAGCCAAGCTGCTAGCCGCTGCCGTTCACCATCTGTAGGTGTTAATGCCCGTTGATACTAACTACTTCTGTACCACGGGCGAGGAGAAAGGTGCATGATCGACGCTGCGGACTGGCCCGTAATCATGCCACCTCTCCCAGGCTGTAAACATAATCAAGCATTAACGACACACTCATGCATGGAGGCCAGTATGATCAGGTCATACATTCCCAACTTTAAGCAGTTGCTCGGGTTCAAACCCTCACACTCTCCTGCTTCTCAAGCAGTTGCTCAGGTCCAAACCTTCTCTCGGTTAACCCTCGCACTCTCCTGCTTGTCTTATGGCAAACACGTTAGCCGACTCTTATATCAGGTAGGCGGGATCAATCTTCGCCCTGCTGATCTCTTATAGGTAACGTTACCCCGTGATTATAATCACCCGTAACTTACCAACTCTTTAGGGAACCTCTCTGACATGCATGCAAGCTAGTCTTGCCTTACCTCCCCATGCTCCACGCATGACCAGCTCGGCACCGACTTGCCTCACCCCCAAGCGCTTCACATGAGGCCGGCTCGACACAGACTCTATCATTACAGCGATACTTAACTTTAACCACGTGCAATGTTTCTCTAATTAGCAACTACTCAGGCATACTCAGAGCTACGTCTACTATCTAGATATAGTACTTAATTTTATGCTATTTGGCTATAAGCTACTTCTACTTAGCTCTTTCTACTTAGCTTTTATTCTACTTAGCCTTTATTCTACTTAGCTTTGTATCAATCCGTCCAACACGCGGCCCGCTCGACTTCCTCAGGAGACGCCAACAGACAAAATGGCCGTCTCTCTAAAGATTCGCTTATAAGTTCAGAGACGAACTTACCATAGACAAATATCCTGACTTCATCATAGAGTAGATGGAGACCTCGTCGTGATACGTCGCTCGATAGGGTTAGTATTGCCAGGTAATTTCTATTATTTACAATTATTGTATTTACATTCGCGTCACGACGCGACACTCCCGGCCCGGAGGCCTGGTCAGAGCATTGTTACGAGGTTGCGCGTCCACTCCCTTATCTTTTCTAAAGCTCTAGTGGCTGCGCTTCTTCTCGGTTTTGTTTCCTCTTTAGAGTTAGGTATTTCATCTGGAGTGTTGCTGTCGGATTGTTTCTCTGACCTATCGTTTATCTGTGTATCTTCTGACCCTTCAGCTCTCGTATTAATACTGTCATGATTTATAATTTCAATTGGGGTTTCTATTTCTATTGGAGACTCATTGGGACCTTCTTTCGATAGTGGGTGTTCTTCGGGTTCTTCCCATACTATCTCTAGAGACTTGTTTGCATCGCCGCATGTGTTGTTAGGCTCGTTTTCAATTATGTCATTATCATCCATCTCGAGAGGGTAGATGTGGGCTATGGATCGCGTAAATTCCTTGTCTCCTATTTTGATTTTAGCTACTCTACACAAACCATCTGCTCCTCTAAGTAGGCATGATATCTTCCCTACTTTCCATCCTTCTCGATTCTTTGTTTCTCCTTTAATCTGTACAACTTGACCGATTTTGGGTTCTACTTTAACCGTCTTTCTCGGTTCTTTGTGAGAATGTCGATATCTCTCCCTTAAGCTTGGTAGGTATCGGTTTATAAACATTTCTTTGAATTCTTCTTTTATTATTATGGCTTTCTTCCATCCTTTCACTAGTTCGGTTTTAGTTACTGTTCCTATTATTTCTTCATTTGTATTAGATGTTTCCATCGTTATACATTTTCCCACCGTGAGAAAGTCTGCCGGTTTTAAAATCTGATCCAATTCTGAGTCTACGCTGGTAAGTGGACGTGTGTTTATTACTGCTTCTATTTCTTTAATTACTGTTGCTAGCTGTGAGTCATTTAGTAGATGTTTCTGTAGTGTTCTTTTCATACAATTCTTGATGATTCCTACAAGTCTTTCGTAGAATCCTCCGAACCAAGGTGCTAGTTGTGGAATAAATTCCCAACGAATCTTTTCTTTTACACAATATTCTTTTGATAATATTTCAGCTATTAGTTTAAAGTAGAGGGCGTTATCGGAGGTAACAAGAGTCGGTACCCCTCTTGTTGCTATGAACCTTCGCAAGGCTAGTAGTCCCTCTTCGGCAGAGAGGTCTTTCACCACTTCCAAATGGATTGCTCTCACTGCTTGGCATGTGAAAAGGCAAATCCATCTCTTATTGGGACCCTTCTCGTTCACTAAGAGAGGGCCCATGTAATCTATTCCTGTAAAAGTGAAAGGCGCGCTATAATTTACTCTCTCTGCTGGTAAGGCTGGGGTTGGTGGCAACTTGAACGGTCCTCCTCCGTGTTTGACGCACCTCGGGCACTTTTTAATGATTTTTAATACTTTGGCTTTTCCTTGTGGAATCCAATAGTTTTGTCTTATCAGGCTTAACGTATGGTTAGCGCCGACATGGTAATTTTCTTCGTGTGTTCTCTTTATAATGTCGGTGGTAAAGTCGCATTCTCTAGGTATGAGTATTGGGTATCGTTTATCGAATGACCCGTCAGCATTCTTCATGCGTCCTTCGCATCTTAGTAACCCATCGATATCTTTGAACAGTCTTAGATTACGGCTCAAATCTGTTTCTGTTTCCTGGACCTCTAATGGAAAGTATTCTTTTTGTAATCTCTTGATCTGTTCGATCCTGTTACTTGGTATATCCTTGTTGTCTATTTCTTTTAGCTTAGTGATGGATTTTACTTCACGTTTCTTAAAGGGTTCTGCACTCTCTCCGTTCATCGGACCCTCCCCACAAGTTGGAAAAGAAAGTGTCTCTTCGCCGCGGTCCGCAGGCCACCACTTCGGCTCTTTCAGTAGGAAATCTGGTCCTTTCTGCCATATCTCTCTGTTTTTATTCAATGTGGGAGGTCTGGTTGCTACGTCGGCTGGGTTTGATTCAGATGGAACATATCTTACGATTAATTCTCTGTTTTTCTTTATTTCTTCGATACGTCTGGATACAAATGGAGGCAAGAGCTTGTCTGACTTATGCCATGCTATTACGATCTTACTATCTGTCCACAATGTTTGACTAATTAGTTTTATCTTGAGTTGTTTCATCACAAATTTAATGAGTCTACTTCCTATGAGTACTCCCAGTAGTTCTAAGCGTGGTATCTTGAGGTTATCTTGATCTTTTATTGGTACTAATCTGGATTTTCCTATGATGAAATGTATATTTTCTCCATTCACTATGTAAACTGCTGCTGCGTATGCTTTCAAAGAAGCATCAGTAAAGCAATGTAATTGGTATTTTCCTGTATCCGTTACATAACATCTGGGTATGAATATTTTGTGTATTTCTTCTAACTCTTCTCTTATCTCATTCCATTTGTCATGTAATGGCTCTGAAAGTATCTCATCCCATTTATATTTCTGTTTCCACAGATCTTGTAGGAATAACTTTGCTGATAGTATGTATGGAGTGCCAAATCCACACGGGTCGTAGATTGATGCAATGACCTTTAGTACACCTCGTTTATTGTTTGCTTCTGTATTGACATCGAACTTGAGTTTGAGTGTGTCTTGTTCTAGATTCCACTTCAAACCTAAGATTTTAGGGTTACTAACTTTATTTGTATCCGGTATCTGTTTCATAAATTCCTTTGAATTGGAACACCAGTCTCTTATATTTAATGAAATTTGTTGAAAGGTGTCTTTGGTGGCTCTATACAATTCTAAGGCTTCTTCTATTGTTGAGGTGCCCGTAATGAGATTGTCAACATATATGTCATCTGCTATTTCTTTAACAAGTTGTAGTTGCGATCTATTGAGATGGTGTTTGATAGTGGCGTTTAAGATGAATGGGCTTGATATTATACCAAAGGGTACTCTGCAAAATCTCATGCATTGTAAGTTTTCTTTAGTGACTGGTTTATTGATATCTTTAATCCATAAAAATCGTGTCACATCTCTGTCTGCCTCATGTAGTGCAATCTGTAGGAAAGCCTTCTCCACGTCTGCAGATATCGCAATTCTATGATGTCGAAATCTTATCAGCAGGCTTGTTAAGTCTTCCAACATTAACGGACCACAGTAGAGGCATTGATTAAGGCTTTTGCCTTCGCCGCTCTTCGCAGAGGCATCATACACGATCCTAATGGGTTTTCCTTTCTGAGCTACGCAGTGGTGAGGTAAGTAATGTACTGGGTGATCTTCAGGAATCGTGGGTGTTTGTATTATTTCTATAATACCGTTCTTCACTTGATCCTGAAGTGTCTCATCATACGTTTTAAGGGTTTCTTTATCTAGGCGCTTTATCAAGCTCACCAGCCTTCCGTAGGCTAGGCCATAATTAGGTTGTAGAGCTGGAGGATATTCATTCCAGGGCCAGGCAACGGTATATCGACCATCGATAATACTAGTCGTTCTATTGAAATTATCGACAGCTTCTTCTTCTCTATTGGTTTTCGGAGAGTCGTTAATTCCGATGGATTCAAGTTCCCATAGGAATGAGATTTTACCCTGGTCAATAGGTAAGTCTGGTGGATCTAATTTTGTTTCTATTGAGCTTTGAAAGTAAGTAAGTACCGATAGTGTCTCCGTTGGTTTAGTTTCCAATTTCCCAGATAGTATCCAACCGAATTTAGACTTCACTAAGTATAAATTATCTTTCAGTTGTTTCCTTTCAGTCGTCATAAACGAGAAATAGTAATCGTTGCCAATTAAGATATCTACTTGGTCTTGTAGTGATCCATCATCTGCAAGAAGTTCTTTACCTTTCCATAGACTTAACTCTTCCCCGGGGTATGGGACTCCTTTAGTTATTGTTGGTACAACGTTTGCATAGATTTCTTTCGTTCCTTCATGTCTGGTCTTTAATCCCAACTTGACTACAGAGCTGACGAATTCGCGAGGTGCCTTTGATCCAAATGTAAATACTGTAAGGTTATCTTCTTGTTCTGTCTTTAAATCCAGCATGCTAGCTGCACTCTTAGTGATATAAGATCGTTGTGAACCTGAGTCTAATAGAATTCTGTATTTGCCTTCGTTGCTACTTCCTAGCTTCTTAACGTAAACTATAGCAGTCTGTAACGCTGTGGATCCTCTCGACCCCACCGTCGTCATCGTTACTTCTGTTTTCGTTGATGATGCCGAGAATTTAGTGGGACACAAAGCCCTGTTGTGGTCATTTTTGCTGCAGTAAAAACATTTCCTCGGATGTTTGCAAACTCTAAAGTCGTGTCCCTCTCTAAGGCATCCATAACAACGGTTTTTAAGTTTCTGCTTTCTTTCTTTGATATCTTTAACCTTTGAACATTGGTCATTATAATGATCCTCCCCACAGAAAACACACGCCAACTTCCTTCTCTTCTTCTGTGGACCCCTCGTCATTTTTTCATTATTTTTCTTGTAATCTTCCCGCTTACTGCGCCCCCTCTTACGAAATGAGTTATCTCTATCAGCCTGGTGCCGTGCATTTTTAGTTTTGTGTTTATATTTAGTTTCATCCACTTGATGCTTACTGGCTGTACTAGCGCCACCTGATTTCTTATCTTCTTGCGTTACATGCAGGGATTCTACGGTGTACTCGTTTTTAAGTTTTCCCTCATTTGCAATTCTGCTAGCATCTTCTCTTGCTGATATGATCAATTCGAGATTTCTCCGTATATCCTTGATTGAGTTGCTAGTCGTTTTTAATTTTAATTCGTATATCAGATCTTCTGGTAATTTCTCGAAGATCAAGTATCGGAGATGACTATGATTAATATCCTCTTTAAGTGACTCTAATACTCGTAGATGTCTTTCTATATTGTTGAGAGTGGTTCTACAAGAGCTCACTGACTTTTCAGCAGGCTTCACCTTGGACAGCGCAGCATAATGAGCATCGATCAGGTGGACGGAGCTTTCGTACCTTTCCTGTAGGGTTTTAACTGCAATCTGATAGTTTTTCCCGGTAATGTCGAATCCTTCGATCGACTCCTTAGCCTTTCCTTTTACCGAAGCTTGCAAATACAGCAATTTATCGACGTCTGCGATGTTACGGCTATCTATATTGGAGCAAAATTGATCCCAGAACTGGTGCCACTGCAGGATGTCGCCATCAAACTCAGGTAAGTGGAGTTTGGGTAATTTGCTGCTCATCATCTCACTACCTAGACTGGAGTGACTCTTATTCTGTGACTGTAACTTCACTTCAAGTTGAATAAGATTCTGTTCAGCCTCGAGCTGGATTTGTGACATGGAGCTTACATCATCAGCAGAAGGATGTTCTATCAGACGAAAATAATTATTTAAATCTTCATTAAATCTGTTTAATAATTTGGTGAGTGTAGCTGCAACGATCTCTGCTTCTCGTCTTCCCTCTGTATCACTTACTGAAAGGGTCACGGATAGGTCAGAGTTCCTCTTAATTTCGTTGATGATCATTGACAAACGATTAAGTAAAATAGTATCCATGGCTCCAGGTTTTATTTTGCGTTGTTAATAAATGTATGATAATGCTGAAAGCAAAATACAATCCGATAGTAATTCGACTAAATCACATACTGAATAATATAAGACTTCACCTATAATTATTCTTAGTTATCCATTAATAACACAATCGCAAATAACAATCGTTACTTATTCGCAGATCAAGTTGTAAATTATAATATTATAGTGGGTTGGTACTGTTTTATTGTACAATAACTTTTACACAATGTATATTATTCTAAAATAATTAAATGAAAATTGATTAGCATAACCTTACGACATACCATATAATATGGCGAAAATGGTTCCACACATTGTGTTAATAAACAAGTAAATAACTCCTGTATTTATCTCACTATTACATGTTTATTAGTGTCATCACACAACCATCTTCCATGTAACCGTATATAAGATTATATAAAAAGAAATAAATTTCACCTGATTCACGTAGGTACGGGTAATATCCTTAAGGTTATTTCTGCCAAACGTTATCTATCTACTCAGAGGGATAGGACCTCTCTTTAGTCTTCTTAACGTAGGTGGTTATTGATTCCCAAATTCGTAGATCGATATCGTTCCGTCGATCTCCTACATTAATCAAAAATACCATCGATTAAAATAGGTACCGCGAGTATTTAGACAACTATGTACTTGCAATTCACTAATCTTTACATAAAGTTAAACATCTTTACTGGTTTAGTTAACAAACAATTCAAGTAATAGGTACGCTCTGAAAGTATTACTAAATCATGAGAAATTAAGCCGTAACAACTCACCTGAATAGCATAATCAACACTATTTTAGTTGTTGGCTTTAGATTCACACTTTATTAGAATATTATTCACTGTTTGTTTCAAAATCTGTTTATAATTTGACACCGTCTAAATATTTTACCGGCGACAGGTCAACACGGATGACATGCGCGGTAAAGTTGACACTTGACAGATGTCAGTCACCTTTCAGAGTCGCGTCATAAAAAACAATAATTAGCTTCATAAGGTTCGATCGAAGTTTAGAATAATTATTTTATTTAATTATGCTAGTTATTATCCGTATATATATGTTGAGAAATATACCCGACTCAATAATAAAGTAATGATTATGTTAAGTCTCGATTATTGTTAAGTTGGTACCACTGTGACTGTTCTCACATATTAACGACTTTCATCGAACGTATTAGGGAATCGATGTTATAATCTATAACTTACATTTCATCTTTTCAAATTATGAATTTATAACACATCACATAATAAATAATCATACATTTAGTAAATTATTGTACACATAAAATCACGCAGTATTTTCGTACACCAACGCCATCTCTATTCGGTTCCAAAAGTAGGCTTGAAAGATTTTGTTTTCTGTCTACTTATTGAAAATAATTTACCTGGACAATAATTCTCATTTCGTTTCAATTTCAAACAAATAATAATGAACGATTACAATAACATTATTATCTGTTTAATATAAGTGGGCATATTAAGCACACATTTCAACATTATCTGTGCAAGCTGCATCTTGAGCTTGTAATCATCATAGTTTAGACAAGTAATTGTTAAAATTTCGTTATATACACAAACCGCCGAAGGTTACTTAGGGAACCGCTCCCGGCAAGGTTCACACATGTAAATAGATGAATGCACAAGAAGGTGAAATATGGACGAGCATCATTCTTACAGTATTTGAATTATTCTCATACTAATTCTCTAGATCACGTTGCTGTGGTAATTATGTATGCTTAAGTGGTCTCATCACTCTAGCAACATGCATAATTACATAGTATAGGTGGGTAGGTTCGTACATCAAGCTCTTAGATGTTCTCATATCCCAGCATCTCCACCATGTCGTGACGCCCTGCTCTACTATGTAAGTCCTATGGGGTATGTTATATAGTTGTGCCTCGGGTTCGCTTACATAAGCAGGCGTATGAATGCTCTTCTGATCTTATCAGGGTAATAAATAATTTGAGTATCATACCTCGCTTAATTGTTCTCGTCCCTATTTCACTTCCTTCCACAGCTCTTTCACCTGCCCTTGCCTCGCCTTTCAGCCAAGCTGCTAGCCGCTGCCGTTCACCATCTGTAGGTGTTAATGCCCGTTGATACTAACTACTTCTGTACCACGGGCGAGGAGAAAGGTGCATGATCGACGCTGCGGACTGGCCCGTAATCATGCCACCTCTCCCAGGCTGTAAACATAATCAAGCATTAACGACACACTCATGCATGGAGGCCAGTATGATCAGGTCATACATTCCCAACTTTAAGCAGTTGCTCGGGTTCAAACCCTCACACTCTCCTGCTTCTCAAGCAGTTGCTCAGGTCCAAACCTTCTCTCGGTTAACCCTCGCACTCTCCTGCTTGTCTTATGGCAAACACGTTAGCCGACTCTTATATCAGGTAGGCGGGATCAATCTTCGCCCTGCTGATCTCTTATAGGTAACGTTACCCCGTGATTATAATCACCCGTAACTTACCAACTCTTTAGGGAACCTCTCTGACATGCATGCAAGCTAGTCTTGCCTTACCTCCCCATGCTCCACGCATGACCAGCTCGGCACCGACTTGCCTCACCCCCAAGCGCTTCACATGAGGCCGGCTCGACACAGACTCTATCATTACAGCGATACTTAACTTTAACCACGTGCAATGTTTCTCTAATTAGCAACTACTCAGGCATACTCAGAGCTACGTCTACTATCTAGATATAGTACTTAATTTTATGCTATTTGGCTATAAGCTACTTCTACTTAGCTCTTTCTACTTAGCTTTTATTCTACTTAGCCTTTATTCTACTTAGCTTTGTATCAATCCGTCCAACACGCGGCCCGCTCGACTTCCTCAGGAGACGCCAACAGGCAAAATGGCCGTCTCTCTAAAGATTCGCTTATAAGTTCAGAGACGAACTTACCATAGACAAATATCCTGTCTTCATCATAGAGTAGATGGAGACCTCGTCGTGATACGTCGCTCGATAGGGTTAGTATTGCCAGGTAATTTCTATTATTTACAATTATTGTATTTACATTCGCGTCACGACGCGACAGGAGTTTCTTTGGTGTTACAATAATAATTACGACTCCCTAAATACGAAACTCAAATTTTCGACCAAAGACAGGAGTAGTTGGAGTAGCAAACGCTAGCCATATCACTAACGGACATAAAATTATTATTATAATTTAAAGGCCTAAACTAAAGATGTCAGTTGTCCGGAACCACGGCGGGCGTGTCTTTCAAAATCCCGAATTTGAAAATATAAGATTTTGTTAATTTCGGAGTGTCGGAAAAGTCCATACTTTTATTGTCACCAGTCCAAAATATCTAGGATTTATATGGTGTCAAAATAAGTTAATTCAAGTTACACCGTAGGGAACTTATAGGGCTACTGAAGGACACCCTGGATTTTAGTTAGTACAAGTCATACAGTCCCTCCCGTCCTACCCTGAGTGGGCGGACTCATTTGATGATTTCACGAGAAAAAAAGGGCGGTTTCAGAATTTATAAATGTCCGAACACGTGATTGTTATTTACTAATATTAGAACTTAATACTATGGCTATACTTATATGTGCAGCTACTCGCAGCCATAGTTCTATAGATAAGAAACAGTGCGAGTTCTAATCGTGGCTGATAAGCCTACTTGCAACGCGTACTTATTTGGGCTGCAGGGTATTCCGTATTTTTAATTGGTAAAGCATGTGTGTAATGCTTATCAGGATCATCTGTGCCTTTACGAATATGTTAACTTTGATGAAAATAGTACTAGTTATTAAAATCATTGAGTTTCATGCAACTATACTAGTATTGTTTCTCCTGTATTATTTGGCGGTAAAACTGTCTCGTGTGCCGTGACGACTAATGGCCTAATGCTCTCCTAAGGCCGTTATGTCCCTTCTACGTCATTACTCTAGACCCTCTTAGGTTTGCGCTTGCGCAAGGATAAACACTTTTTTTCATTTTTTAATACCCAATGACCAACATGATTAGAAACTCCTCTCTTTGGCCACTAGCACTTAAATTATGGCCTTGGACGGTGGACCCTAACGTTTTTGTTAAAGAAAACATTCCTGAGGCCTTACCATCACTTTTCACGTTTTTTGCGTAATGTAAACGGAAATTTTGACATTAACTTGATGGAAATAGAGGCGCTTTTTCATATTCCATACAATGAACGCCATACAAATTTCAAGTACTTACGCTGTACGGTATAATACGGAAAACTTGTGCTGAGGCTTCTGGTGTCATTTTTTACTATATTTTAACTCGACTGAAGAAAGCTTAATATATTTGCAACGTAGTGTACTCAAACATCAAGATATCGCCAAATCTATCTCACACACATCAGCAAACCTCTCATCAGATCCACATACCAATGAATATACAAATACATCCATAAATAAGTATACAGCATAAAATACAAGAGGTATTCAGACCAGTCGGCAATATATGACGTTGCGGGCGCCGGCAAGCTCAGCTTATGACTAATGTTTTAGACCCGGCGATGCCTTATTTATAACTCTAACTGTAACACACGCAGATAAATGCGTTTGCTGGCGGCCAAATTAACTTATACATTTAAATACATTACCTGTTTAAGTTAATGAAGCCGTTTGTATGAAGATTTATTTGAATAAATAAGTTCATAAGAGCGTATTAGTTCTATCGATGGTCGTAATGGCAGCACTTGCGGGTGATGTAATAATTATGGCCGGATGTGTAAAGTGTTCATGATATGTTTTTGCATAATATTGGTTTAAACGCATACTTGAGAAAAATATTGTTTCCGTTGATTTAGTACTATTAACATATTAATAGAAAAGATACTATTTTTTTTTACACAAAACTAAAAGTGAATTTCAGTAATTAAACTCAACGCGATCAACACATATTATTATATTATCTTAGATTTAGAATGCGATTTAGAGACGATTTCAAATGTGTAGATCTCAACCAATACATTGGCAGTAATAACGAAAATTTTATACATTATTTCTACCATAAAATATTAATATTACTTTAATAGATCATACAAATAGTTTTAATACCTTACTACTACACTACATTACATTACTCTAAAATACTGTCCCAAACCGTATATTACATGCAATAACATTAATTCCATGTTCCATTTTGTCTGTTGCTATTTATTTGGCCTCCATTGTACACTGCAGGATCTATTCAGCTCCAGTGGCTTCTGTATCGCGATACACTGGGGCAGGTGATTAGCGGCACGAGCTATGCGCGCATATCCTATACATTGTTGTGCTAAACTTGCACGCCAGTGTACTAGTTATACTGGGTGTATTAAACCGGGATTTACCTACATGTGAACATGTAGAACTAATAGTTGAGATCACAAAGCACCGAACAATATTTTGATTTAAAAGAGTGTTCATGGAGTTTCTTGCCCTTTATACTTCATAGAAATCTTTGAATGAGATGAATTAGAATATAGTTGTAGTACTAACATTAGTTTATAAGTTTTGCATTGTTACTAACAAATATGGATCATTCTGAAATAAATGTTTTATTATTATTATTTAGAATATCTTATCATTTTTGACAGTTCTCAAGTGCGTATATTTCAAATGAACTTTGTTTCTGCATTTATTACGAGCAATATGGAGTTCCAATTTTGGGTGGGTCAATTATTTTGGCCGCTCTTGTATCCAACAGTTGAAACACATAGGTGTTTTTCATTTTTCATTAGGGGCTCAGCATTAAATTAAATGGATGTTTCTTGGTGTTGTTGCTTCTCATTTATTTAACAAATTACAAATTAATTCAACTTCACTTTTAACCTGATCAAACACTCGACTCCGGCGCAAAGGAAATGTTTTTGTTAGTACAAAAACATTTCCTTTGCGCCGGAGTCGAGTAAAACGGTTCTAACGCACAACATCCTTCTAAACACTGCGTACACGCAATCCTAAACTCAATCTACTTGCGACAGTAGCGGGGAAGTCTTGCGACTTGCGACACGCGACATGTGATCAGATAGTGCGCACGCGTCGCGCGTCGCCGCTAACTGCCTGTAACCAGATGTTCGGCTGAAGCGATACCATTCGGGATCATTGTTCGTGCTTCCTCGTGAGATAGCGTTTTCTGCGCCGGAGTTAGCATTGTTTTGCTGTTTAGAGAACAATCATTTTTGTTCCAACTAACTTGGCGAAGGTTGTTGCTATTCTTAGCTTGGTGGTGGATATATAGAGGTCTGCTCTGGACTAAGGTCAGCATGGGAACATTTTATCACTGTGGCCACAACTGTACTTCCAATGATGTACAGTCGTGACCATAGTTATAAAATTTCTAAAGAATAATTGGGTTATCAGTGTCCTTCATGCTATCTTACGCGCTGCGGAATTGTGCGTGATTAAAAAAAAATGTATAGAATTTGATTACACAAGTTCCACTTTCTCCGAAAACTTAAGTAATCCATATCCCCTCAATATGCAGATTTCACTTGGCTTTGTTCATCGTAGATGGTGAAGGGAGGGTCTGAAAAGACTGCCACTGCTTTCTGGATCTTTGACGATATCAGATACAACTTTCCAAATACGAAAAGGTAAAAATGTTTTTTTTTTCCAAATTACAAACATTCAAGAGCCTCGAAAACAATAAAAGATATCGAAATGTTTACTGAATAAAAATTGTGGTTTTATTCAGCTTTTATTTTATTTATATATCCCATGCCGTTAGAATGCATGGTTTCCGAGATATATGCACAAAATGGTACCTTCAAACCCTGCCTCCCCCACAGCTCAAAAAAGGCTAGGGTTGGGGACTTTTGATATGTTCACCTCCTAACTATTCCAAACAAAGTTATGTAGTCAAAACTAGTAAAACCAATCCCCAGTTTTACGGTGTACTGTTTGCCAGCAATATCACATCCTATGCCTCAAGATTATGACAAAATCACCTTTGATCATATTAAATAGTACAGAAAATGAAATCGCACATACTTGAATTATGCCCCAAAAGTTCAACAGAGGTGCACATACCTACTTAGAAAGAAAAATGTAATCTGTTAAGCTAATCTAAGAAAATTCTATTCATTAATTTCTACCACATCAAATCAAAATAAGCCCACAACAGTTGGTCGCTAACGCCACAAGAACGCATTGCAGCGCCAGTGACAATACGCAGCTGATTTGAATAATTGCGCAGGAGTCGACGCGATAGCCTGATGGATCGTGAGCTAGATTGCACTGGATGAGATATGTGAGAAGGCTGTGTGTGTTTGTTTTAGAATAGATAGATGTGTGAGGAAAGTATTGAATGATTATGTCTTGGGGAATTGAAGATGAAAAGAAAGAAAGGAAGAAAATTGTAGATCTTGATCTTAAATGGTTAAGGAAAAGTGGATCTGACATATTATGACAAAAACTGCATGTATACTGCATCGAACGAAAAAAGAATTACACTAATCGGACCAGAAACCTCGGAGTAATCGGTGTACATACATAAAAAAAAAAACATACCGACCGAATTGAGAACCTCCTCCTTTTTTTGAAGTCGGTTAAAAAAATATCTATTTGTGATATTTTTATAAAAGCCAGTCGTTGTTCCTAATTGCTGGAAGATATCGCTGTTAGCGATAAAACTGCCATTGTAACCATAGAATTAGAAATATTGTTAAACCGTTTTTGTAACAATTTGGTGTACAATACAGTGTTTTCTGTCTATCTATATGTAAGTGATCCTTTTTAGATATTAAGTGATAAGGAACAAGGAAAGAGGAAGAGGAAGGCCAAAGAAAAGATGGATGGATTGTCTAAGGAATGATATGAAAGAAAAAGGAGCAAATGATACTGTGACGTCTGATAGGGGAGAATGAAAGAAGAAAACGTGTTGCGCCGACCCCAAGTAGAATGGGATAAGGGCAGGAAGAAGAAGAAGTGATAAGGAACAAACAGAAATGCCTCGATCTACAATATTGATCCAAAAAATGTAGGTTTGATTTACCTTACTAGTAACATAGGTGCAAAGAAAAATAGAAAAAAAAACCACTCAAGTATCTTTAACTGTAAAATTGTAAAAAATATATTAACCAACATTAACTTTTGCAAGCGCCAAAATATCCTTGTATATATCTGTGCAATTGACTCAAAACAGAAGAGTAAACACTAAACATGCTAAAATACAACGAAATTCAAATAGAGCAACAATTGGCACAAGGCTGGCCAGGACACGACACCGAAATTCTCCAATAATTTATTCGTCATTACCGCCCACGAGAACACGTATGTGAATAATAAGCACCGCATACGTTACATACCAATGTTCTACTGTACCGGTAGTATTATTAGGTGCATTAGATACTGAATTATCTTAAACTTGACTGACTTATTATTTAGCAAATCATCATCAGCATCAGCCGTAAGACGATTCAGTTCTAAACAAAAGCCTAACCTTGGACCACCATGCTGAACGACAATCCACCACTTGCATCCATCGTCGGTCCACCTAGTGGGAATCCTGTCTACGCTGCGTTTTCCGGTTCGTGGTCACCACTCGAGAACTTTTCTTCTCCATCGGTTTTCATGTTCTACGTGTGATGTGGCCTGCACATTCCTACTTCAACTTACTCAAGAGATATTTCGGTAACTCTTACTCTTTTGTCGGCGGCTTAGCACATAACTTGACTTACTTAGAACAATAAAATTAAAAAGGTTTTGACCAGCAAAAAGAAATGCTCGATCACTTTTCGCTCTTGGTATCAGAGATTTTGGAATATCGACTTTTCCTGTATTTTAGATTTGTTTTTTCTGTCCTTGTTCAGTTTCCTTTCATAGGACACAATTTGAAATTAAATTCTTACTAGTCTCCAACATTCAGTATTTTAAATATAGAATAGAAATATTTTAAAGAATTGGACCACTTTTTTCTTAATAAATAACTGTACCAAGTAGGTACTCAACAAACGTTGCGGTATCGTAGTTCCAAGCATCGTTTAAAACGGGTAAATGAGTAAAGCAAAAACTGTTTGCCCACATACGAGTGTAAGTATCAATAAAGTAACGGTAAGCCAATAAATGTTAACTTAACATCATTACAAGTACCATAGATTAAGTATTTGTAGAACTACAACTCTGAAATCGTTCTATGCCTACACTTATAGAGCGCAAGACTATCCTGACTGTCGGCAAAGATTTAAATAAACTGTCGGTAAATTCACCAGATCTTCACTGACCTACCATCATGGATTACAGCTTACTTCTTCACATAGATAGGAGGCTTGTGTCTCTGCAGTGAGACATGAGCATCCTATAGTAAAGGTTAGTAAAAGAATCGATCGGTCGATAAATCAACCACGCGAAAAATTTCGTAGTTTACCATTTAAGATCAAGCATAAAGTTCGGTCTGCCACAAAAAAAATCTTGAATGACAACGCCTGAAAATTCCAGAATCTCATAACTTACGACAAGTATACTATACGAGTCTAGTATAACATTGATGCGATAGATGCACAAATAAAAGTAGGTACAAAACCCAACAGTATTTCTTCTGTAGAAATAACTTATGCGACAGTCTCACAATTGAGGGTAATACAAGTATCGCTTCTGTGAAGAGTCCTTGATCTATGCCAGTACTAAGCTATCATTACTGACCGTATTCAATGTTCTAAAGCCACAACCACACAGTATAAAAACAAATAAAAAAGCTATCAATTACGTAAATATATCCTACGTATGTAGGTGGATAATAAATGACTGCTGGGAGCAAAAAACTCAACTATTTAAGCAAAACCAATGATAGATTCATAATTATATGTGTTTGAAAGCTTAATTTATAGGCAAACGCTAACAAAAAAAAAATATTGAGATGGGTTTTACTGTTACTTCATGCACTGTTTATGATAAAAACTGACATGTGAATGAAATGGCTCGACAGTATACGAAGAGGTATTCTTGGACACTGTTTTGTCACAATTTTCTGTTTCTGGAACTTTGACCACGAGTGGCTTGGACTCAATTCTCGTTAGCCGTTAGGTGCCATATGCAAAAATGAATTCATTAATATTTTGCATAATTATTTTCACGGTTTTCTGGAATCAATTTTATAATCCCACATATAATCTAAAGAGTAGTAAAGTCTTTTTTATCTTAACATATCAAATAACACACAAAACCAGAGATTTTTCGTAAAAAGATATTTAACCCAACCATCATTTCTTTCTTTTTCAGTTGCAAAAATAAGTGGCCCAAACATCGGCCCCTGCAGTATCCTCACAAATCCAGTCAGTCATACGTTAGCAAATAACAAATGCTCACACGCACGCGACATGCGATGTGAAACATCGAAACATCAGTCACTGCCGTACGCTCGAGGTGCTGTCATTCATAATGATGGCACGATCCCTGCATATGATACGAAGACGGGTTCTCTTGCAGATATTAAAAGATGGACATGTTTGATTTTAATTAACGATATGCAATGTTGAAAAGCTGTATTGGATGATAATGATGTCTTACTTAGAGATAGCGAAGACCGCGAGATTTTGCAGAACGAAAGAACAGGACTGGGTATTATGGCGCTTATTTGGGGAGACATGGATCCGTAGTTCAAAAGTCGCCATTTGGCTGATATGATTAAGGTAATGATGGATAATGACGGACATTCAAACTGATGGCACGATCCCTGCACGTGATAAGGATACGTCTTCTCTAGCAATCATTGACAGATGGACATGGGATTTTAATAAACGAGATGAAATGTTGTAAAACTTGATATAGATGATAATGATGTCTTATTCAGAGATTGCAAAGACCGTTAGATTCTGATGAAAACACAGGACTGGGCGATGATGAGTCGGTTTGGGGAGTTCAAGTGCGTTTTCTAGCAGTCGCCATTTGGCTGATATGATTATAGTAATGATGATGATAGACATTAATAATGATGGCACGTTCACTGCATGTGATACGGAGACGAGTTTTGTTACAGATATTAAAATATGGACATGCAATTTTAATCATGCAGACGAAACATTAAAAAGTTTGAAACATAGCTTAATAAATCGTTTGAAAATTATGTCTTACTTATAAATAAGAAAGAGCAAGAGATTGTGCGGGATGCGAAAAATGCTGTACCGAGCAAATGTGGTGACAGCCCATATCCAGATTTAGTTACGTTAATGCCGTTTAATGCCGATTGAAATCGATATTGATCAAGATTTAAAGAAACAATAAAGTTAAGTGGAGTGAAAACTTTACATTTCTTCAAGGAATCTTACAAGAAGGCATGACTTTTGGAAAAGATACGAACAAAAGTTTGTATCATTAGAATATCAGGTTCACTCAATGTAAAGGTCTCGCAAATGTGGTAGAATATACCTTTATTGTTAATGTCAAAATTAATGGCATAGGCAATTGAACGGTCATGCATGCGGACAATCTTTAAAGTCCTTATCACGAATCCAAAAACCACTCCATTATTGAAACACACGAAGCTACCTATATAGAACAAACACCATCATCCACAGTCGTATCCCACATTTATTTAGTTTTGCATCTCAACAATAGGCATGCGTACGCCGACATACAGAGCTGTCACAGCAAATGATGCTGCGATGCCAAACGAAGATAGATCCATCTGTACTTCACTACTTTGTATTCTTCGTATTGTAGAACACATGATCCTGTTTGTGATTTAATATTTGCTATATTTTAAACAGGCAGGCTTGATGGCTTGATGGGTGTGCTTGATCGTTTTTTGTTTATTTTCGTAGACAAATCTACGATGTGTGTAAAATTGGGCTCGTTGCGTTCGTAGCTTGTTAGTTATTGATATGGATGATTTTTCGCCGATAAGGTAGAGTTAAATTATCGTACTTATGCATCTTGAATTATCAATTCGTCTTTATATGAATTCAAGACTAACAGGTTTTGCAAAACAAATAGACCCCTCAACCCTTCATAATTCTCCACAGATCACTCATTTGAACGATAATTTTGATCAAAATGGACTAATATTTCAATATTTGCAAATGCTAATATAGATAAGCATGAAGCTTTGAGTTCGATTCCGAGATTGGGCAGTTATTTGATATTTTTGTCAAGATTTTGCAGTGCCACTCTGGACTACAGAATAGTTCGTTCCCCGTTAAAAGTAATAGCCTCGCCCTTATGACATAAAAGAAATATGAATGTATATTTGATTGTACTATAGTTACAACTTTGCCTAACCTTTAGGCGAGACACACATTCAAATGAGAAAAAAAAGAAAAACGAGAAACGAGTTCAAATGTAATGCTAAAAACTTTTTTTTTAAAAAGTACCGACTTCAAAACAAATACAAAAAAGTTTAAAATTAAAATAACTTTTCTTTCGGAAGTCGGTGGCAATAGTCAATGACACAACAAAACAAAGCCACCGACTTCCGAAAGAAAAGTTATTTTAAACTTTTTTGTATTTGTTTTGAAGTCGGTACTTTTTTTTAAAAAAGTTTTTATTTTACCCTTTTTGGTTTATTTATTACATATTCAACCCAAATTCTTGTAAAATACAAAATTTTCTTACATATGCACTAATCTTGTAATCCGTCACAACATAAAAAAATCCATATCTCTAAAACTACTGAACCGATTTTGATGAAACTTGCAGTGTACCCTAAGTTGAACAATACCTAGTACAACAAAAAAAGAATTACTTAAATCGAACTTATAGTTCCGGAGATATGCGTGCACAAACATAAAAACATACATACATACACTTAAGAAATTTGGCACATTTGTTCAGACGCTGATATAGACTAACATATATGAAAACTGGGCAGTTCTGATAATATTACATACATACGGGTCGAATTGATAACCTCCTTTTTTTTGAAGTCGGTAAAAATAGAGAGGGCAGCAAGAAAAAGGAAAATCCCGTTCACACATACCAGTCGTATCTCGGTAAAAATATAAGTCAACCTTTATCTCGTACAAACGGCCTGCTCTATAAATTAAGCAAATTAATTCCCCACATTGCACTAAAACATATAAATAACGCTAACGGGCTTATCTGTCTTCACAACAATTTCCTTTTTCAACGCCACAACTGGTCTAATAGGACTATAGTTGATGTGACTTAGCTTGGCTATAACGGTTGCCGTCCAACGCAACCTGTATCATTGATAGAATAGACTTTTTAAATTAATTAGAAAAATGCCAATACACTTTAAAAAGAAATGATGTCGATTTTCGAATGTTGACGATTTTCGCTGTTGGTCCTAAATCGTCATTTGTCGTAAATACTGTGGTTTTAGACTTATTACAGCACTCCTTTTTTGAGCTTTCGTGTATTTTTTTCCTATCGATGTACACGCGATATACAACGTAGAAGAACTATAACATAGAACTGAGTACAAGGGTGTAATGAAAACCGTCATGAAATGATCGATTATTTCAAAATTAATCATCATCATCATCTCAGCCATAGGACGTCCACTGCTGAACATAGGCCTCCCCTTTAGATCTCCACATATACCGGTTGGAAGCGACCTGCATCCAGCGTCTTCCGGCGACCTTCAAAATTAATGCTTAATTAAAAATGCAGTAAGTATCTGATTTTCAACACTTAATGATAATAATTATGCTTAGCATTGATAAAAAACTTTTTTTTTTTTTAATTTAACCGCGTTCAAAAACAACCACAAAAAAGGGTCTTCTTCTTCTTCCTGCCCTTATCCCATTCTACTTGGGGTCGGCGCAACACGTTTTCTTCTTCCATTCTCCCCTATCAGACGTCACAGTATCATTTACTCCTTTTTCTTTCATATCATTCCTTAGACAATCCATCCATCTTTTCTTTGGCCTTCCTCTTCCTCGCCATCCATCAACATTAATACTCATCACTTTCTTAGTCACATGGGTGTCATCCCTCCTCATCACATGTCCATACCAAGATAGACGATTCCCTTTCATTTTTTCTGTAACAGGCGCCACTTTCAAACTTCCCCTTATAAACTCATTCCTTACTTTATCCATTCTTGTCACTCCACACATCCATCTCAACATCCTCATCTCCGCTACATGCAATCGTTTCTCATCCATCTTTTACACAGCCCAGCATTCCGATCCATACAATACGACAGGTCTAATCACGGATTTGTATATTTTCCCCTTTAACTTGAGGGGCATCCGTGGGTCGCAAGTTGTTCCGGTGACCTGTCGCCATTTCATCCATCCCGAGTTGATCCGGTGTGTTATGTCCCGGTCTACATCGCCGTCTCCTTGCACAAGCGACCCGAGGTACCGAAAGTCGGAACAGACTGGTATGGGCGTTCCTGCAAGAGTAATGGGCACAGGACTGGAGAGACCGCCAAAAGAAACCACAAAAAAGGGTAAAATACAAAATAACTTTTCTTTCGGAAGTCGGTGGCTTTGTTTTATTTATTTCGTTGTCTTTTATGCCACCGACTTATGAAAGAAATGTTATTTTGTAGGTTATTTTACCCTTTTTTCGGACTAGAAACCTCGGAGTAATCGGTGTACATACATAAAAAAAAAACATACCAACTGAATTGAGAATCTCCTCCTTTTTTGAAGTCGGCTGAAAATCCAACAACTTGCTTATTAACATTTTTATGAAATTAATTGTTAGTACATGGACGAAATTTTTATTTTTGGATAGCTGGTCCAATATGGCGGTCTAAAAGAGCACTTGGATTATGGGGGAGGCCTTTGAACAATAGTGTAACATTAAATGCTAAATAAGAAAAGACATTATACAGTTACTACCTACACTGAATTAAAAAAAAAAAAACAATCAGTATTTCAGTCAGTAGTTATTTTTTTTTTAAATTATCGATTCTTGTTTCAATCCAAAATCTTTAGGAAAAGGATATTGACCGCAATCGCCGAGCCGAACCACAACAAGTATAGTTACGCGACTGGTCTAATATGCAAAACTAGATACAAGTTATAGAGGTACTAGGCAGTCATTAGATGGGCAACACATTGTACAGGATGTCTTGAGGCCAACTCCCTAGATCTGATACATACACCGCACCCAGCTTTCTATGACTGATACCACGAAAACTAGGTAGGGTTTTTATTCGGGCAATATTTTTTCGCCATACTTCTTTATTTTTTAACGCGACTCCACAGAATGAAATGTGTTTATTTTTGGATTGTCTTTTACTAACAAAACTATTGTAAAGTTATTTTTTACATATTTTTTAAATATATACGCAATTTTCACAAAAACGCGTTGCGATTTTGAGAAAATTTTTGAGCAAAGAAAAAATCAGCTACGAGTGGGACTCGAACCCACTACTCGTAACAACAACACTGAACACTCGAACACTGGAAAAACTATTCTAATGAAGGTGAATGTGAATAAAAATGCCATATTTTTTTTTCGAATTATGTTAATTTTGATTTTAAAATTTTGAGTTAAATAAAATAGTTAATTTTGATATTATAAATTTTGATTTTTATGATTTTTACTAAAACAGTTTAAAAAATGTAATACTAACACCCTATGGGCCACGATGCCTGACAGTAAAATATTTTTTTTTTTTGTTATTTTTTTATAGACAAGCTATGTTCAAAGAACGTCTTTAGGTTACTATAGCAAATGTCAAAAGTACTCGAATCTACACCAACCGGAATGTTAAAACATAGCATACGTTTAAAATTCTACTTTTAAGAATTCATAAATCATTATGAAATTATCTTCTTCAAAAAAGTCAGTTATCATCATCCATATTGTTCTAACCACATCTCAATATCCAAGGCCCAACTTTGAGTCTGGTCAGTCAGTTAAAATCTGTACATAACTCCATTGAATTTCTCAAGATGTTCACAACCCATACTGCCAAATTGTCGCCTCCCTTTATACAACAGCATTAAATCTTTCAAATTTTATTTACCTCCATAATAAATTATGGAGGTAAATATCATTTGAAAGATTTTTATTTTTTGTGAGTGGCATCTCTTGAGAGCAGTGGTGGCCAAGTGGTATCGGCCTCGACTTACGAGTTGTAGGTCGTGGATTCGAACCCAGTCAGGCGCATTACTTTGTTTAATTTATTTCAACACCACTGCTCTCAAAACGGTGAAGGAAAACATTGTGAGGAAACCGGCATGTCCTAGAACCAAAACTTCGAAGACATGTGACATCTACCAATCCGCACTGGGCCCGCGTGGTAGATTACAGCCTGCTCCCTCTCACAGACAGGAGGCCTGTGTCCCAGCAGTGGGAACATTTAAAGGCTGATGATGAGTGTCATCTCGCAGGTCACCCTAGAGGAGGTTGTGAGTTGCTTAACCGGACTTAATTTCATAATTTACTACAAATATTGTGTTTAATAGCGAAAATGTTTCTTTTTGCCGCCAATCAAAACGGTAGTAGAAATCTACTTCAAGAAGTTCTTATCAAAAACCAGTAGCATCCTGCCACTGGTATTTCTACTCAACGCTACTAGATATGTCTCAATCAGGCGCCGATATCTTTCATGTCTTGTATGTGATTCAAGACGCATGATAATTTAATTAAGAGCATGCATGCTGCTATTTTTATCTATATTTTAATTGACGGGTACCGATGAAGGTGATTTTTTTCATTACCTGCTATATTTTTACCGACTTTTTACAGGTGGAGCTCAAAAAAAAGATTTTTTAAGAGCGACGTTATAACCTGGTTTGGTTAAAAAACCGATATGCGAGTAAAACTCACAATTGACTGAATATTCTTTCTTTAATATCTCTTAATTTATTTCGTTACTTAGCTGAGGTCTACAGATAGTTGTTCAAATTCTAGCTGATGGTGTTAACATCTTAGCAAACGCAAACGTATGGTGTTTAAATCTTAGAAAACGGAATTCTTTAAAAAAAATGCAACACTTAAGGCCAAAATCAGTTTTCCACACCAATACAATACAATATTATTGGTGTATAATAAGTACAACGATCATTCGTGATTGAATAAGTACAATGTATATTACACTTTTAGCCAAGATCAAATACTCGCACAAACAACAAAGACATAATAATGTTACACTTTAGGCCAAAATAAGTCACAAAAAAACACATTTTTCCAAAAAATAACCCAAGTTGCCACTCTCAGCGCTCGCGACGTTAGGAGAACACTTTCTATATGAATTGTAGGTGCATGCATTGTAATAGTTACATGATAGATACAGGATTGGAAAGTCTATTCCCCCAGGCCTACGATTACCATTATATACAATCGATTCACTTAACTCGCACTTGCTTCACTTCCGTTTTGAATTATTTTGTGGAAAATAGGGGTTCTAAACGATTTCGAACGACGAACTGGATCTTGCGTCAAACGCAATGCCTGGTTTATATTGATATGGTGGGTCTATTTTTTGTACATCAACTGTATGTATGTCGTATGAAACTAAACGTTAATTTTAAAATTTTGTGATTGAAGAATCAATGTCTATTACTTATTTAGCTTTGGTTCACATAATACTTAATATCACAAAAAAATAATTATTAAAAGCATAGCTATATCCTAATCGTACAACTCATATCATCTGACTATTTATGTACTCGTATCAAGATTATGTTATTTTATACTATTAATTGGTAACAAGGGCAAAACCCAATATAAAGTGACAGTAAATCAGCTAGAACGAATCATCATTCAACATAATTATTTTTAACTTTTTATCAAAAGTAAAAGATAAAGAGAGATTTTTAAGTCTGATGTCAACCTCCAGTGATTGGAGAGGAACGAGAAGAAGAAGAAGAAGAAGAATCAAAAGTAGTCGAAACCAATCACGGTGACAAAAGCTACCAAGAATTTTGTGTGAATCCATTTGCAAGTTTTTGTTAAAATACCAAATGGTAGTAGAATAGAAATACGAGGTGCTATAATAATATCTATAATATCTGAATCTTCAGATTCGTTTGACCTGCTTAAGGACTTGCAAGTTCCTAATCAATTCCTAATCCAAATCCCGACTAATCTGCCTTCCTCAATCTTCCAAACGATTCTAAGCTCTATTTACAAGACCATATCAAATAATTCCACATAATACGCTAGTTAGCAGGCTATTATGTTAATGAGATCTGATCAGTCGGCATCGTTATCACTAGATCCCGAGCGATATCAAACAGGGAGCTAAATCAATAGTATCTAGACTTGATTCCTCACCCATGCGTGGAAGCCGGAATGTGTGGAGACGACTTTCATTAATATTCTTTGTAAAAGACCGCTATTTATAAAATCCTGTAGACCAAGGGCTGGTGCGTTGAAAAAGAATACTCATTAAATGTTACCCTCGGATTTTTTTTCTCGAAAGCAATTCCACTCTACTTGGCTGGGCATGCGAACGGTGAGTAATGGGTGACTCGTCGTCCGATCATGGACTATGTCTGGGTCGGACGGCGCGTCGTGTTCCACGCGCGCCTCAAAGAACTGTCCCCTTAGAGGGCCAAAGCCTGCCGGGGTAGCGGGACTGTCTCATCAGGTAATCGTGACCCTGGAACGTAAAGGGCTATTGAAGGATCACCGTGGATATTAGTCAGTACAATTCTGTTTGTACCCGTAACTCTTCGTCTAGACAAACGGCTTTGTTTTTTTTTTAAAAAGGACAAAACTTGACACTTTTTACGTTGTAGAAGTTTTTTACTAAATGTGAAAGAACAACCGATCTTGTTAAGTTCTATAAAGATCTCTAGTTTGTTCAGCTAGGTATTTGAACTTTATTCATAGACAGAAATAGGCAATATTTTAGGTACTTTTAGAGCTTTGAACTTTCAAGTTATAATGGTCATTTGGCTGATAATCAGAACCAGGGAGACTCAAGGAAGTTTAACACAAAAGAGACGAGGCAATGGTGGGAACAGTGCTGCAAATGATGATGAAGATATATGACGCTCCCAAGAGTCAAAATCTTGTCATGTTTACAGGCAGCCTTTCAAAATTGTCACAGAGATGCATGACATGGATAGCCAAAACGGAGATGAATGGATCAAAAAACTCTCCTATGAGGAAACGGAAATGTTTATAAAATAATCAGCCTAACACAATCATACAAACACACTCATACATACACTCACATACACCCATACACAAACACACACACACACACACATGTTTTTTCACTTACATAACATAACAGCGTAGATTAAGCCTCTGTTTTAAAATAAGTATTACATTTCAAGATCATGTCTTCGTTTAATTTTGAAGTGTTTTCCTTAGTTATCGAAGAGCGGAGTCCTCTACTACAAGCTTTTTTCTGCTTAAAAAAAGGCTCCAATCACAATCTTATTGTATGAATACTGTTAACGAAATAAACTATTTTGTATTTGTATTTTAAAACAATATTATTTGTGTGAAAACATTTAGAAGATGGCGGGACGAACTGGATAGGTTCCTTCCGAACTGGAAAGAGGAAGCGCGGGCTCGCGGGAAGTGGAAGGAGTGGAGGGAGGCCTTTGCCCTGGAGTGGGACAGAGCAGGCTAATAAAATATATATATATATATATAATTATAATGTTTAAAGAAATTAAATATGTTTATTATTATTTAAACTATCACCATCGTACCACAAAAAGTTATACATCTGTCGAACTCATAAGGGCATTTGACGTCAGTTTAAGGGCCGTTTTTGCATTTACATTTTGTTTTAGACAAGTGGTCAACAGATATTTTTTGTAGTTAGACAGAATAGATATACATATACTTAGTAAGATTACCATACTATTTTCCCGTATCAAAGACAATGAAGGAAAAAAGAAACGTAGAATTAATTACATTTTCTCTATTTTTAACATTTTGACATTCATAGGTGCATTTTTAATGACCGAAATTCTTTGAAAATCTAGTTCCATTCTTACCCTGGAGGAACACCATTTTAAATAGCATTTAGATTCTATTTCCACGCAATTTTTCTGTCGACTTCTTTCAAGGTAGACTCTACAGCATTTGAAACTCTTTATCAGAGCAATATGCAAATAGAATATATCGAGCAAACCGGAGTTCTCTTACTAGCCGATATACAGGAGCCACAGGTTGAAGCGTTATTCTGAGACGATATGAACCTCTAATTTAATTTGCTGGGAATTTACCCGTTATGTTAGAAAAAGGAACATGTTAGGGGGAAATTATGTCAAGCGTTTTCAGTAAATGTATGTGAAAACGTATATCTTTGGTTTTCGGTCGGTGCAGTGGCTGACCGATTGGACTGCTGCACTGCATGTTGCGGGTTTGATTCCCGAACGGAGCAAATATTTGTATGATCTACAAGTAGTTGTTTCGGGCCTGGAAGTTTGTGTATGTGAATTTATTTGTTTGTAAACACACCCGCGATACAGGAAAAAATTCTAGTGTGGGTCAACGTTTTTTAAAAAGATAAAAGATATATAATGATGCTTATATCTGATAATTATCAATACATATTGAAAGAAACTGCATTCAAGAGTTAATTGTAATAATGTATAAATTATTTTAGTTTTTCTTCTTCCCAACCCCAACTAAAATGGGATAAAGACAGAAAAATTATAAAGATAGATATATTTTCTTGTTTCGATTGTGCGAAATTCATTTCGTTTTTTATTTACCTATATATTTCTCGAAAACCTAGGGATAATAATTATGAAGGATAAGATTTCTTATTTTTTTTATTTTAGGAATATGAACGGTAATTTAGAACTGTGCAATTATTGTATTGTTCTATAAAATTAAACGTTGAAAAAAAAAAACTAAAATAAAAATATTCCGGATCCCCAGAATAAGGCTTTCCACATTAGTTTTTATTAGAATATGTCGTACGCATGCATTACTGTAATGGCAGGCATTCCGATAACTATTTACCTTGGTAATTAAATGATTATTGGTAAGCACATAATGTGCGCTTACGTAGACCGCTACGTACATTTTATGATAATCTTGTACTCAAATTGGATTAAAATGATAGTTCTTACAAATGGCCTGGAGTGGGTCAGGCCATGATGTTCGCAAAAAGTTTTATGTAAAGCTGGTTTTACGCAATCAAGTTGAACTACTTGTTTATTGATGTTTTCTGTACTTATTAGTAGGTATATAATTATGGTATGTTTTTTTTTAATTATATTAGCGGTCATTTTCAAAATTTCGCTTTTAAAAAAGGTGATTGGCAATGTTTTTGTGTGTGGAAAGTTTTAAATCGGTCTAATTTAGCTGTAACAGAGCAGATATGCTACCTCCTCCGTTTACTCAACCTCTTTCCACCTGGGTCACTATTAATTTTTAAATGTTCAAATTTCGAATGTCATTCTGTCATTTGTGTCATTTCCATCTCATTTTTTATCAGTACTACTATTTCATCACGGCAAGCAGTTTTGTCTAATATATTATAAATATATTAAATTGCTCTATTCTGGTTCTTTACAGGGTCCATCCTTCGGACTGAACTAATAAATGGCATAATAGAATCAGTAATGACTCCTTTATTTAATGTCCCATACTTCTTTTTACGTCGGCATCGTTCGAGAGGGACTAGAACGATTGCCTCAACTCAACACTTTTTCGAAAATGTTCCCTGATAACTTACGTACGAAGTTTCATTAAAATATGTTCAGTTATTTCAAAAAATAAAGACCACAAAGTTTGTATGAAATGTCGTTGTAGGCACTCTTCAAATGACTGGTAGAGGAGGTACATCTCTGCTTAACCTTTTTAGGAAAACAGGCGCAATGTTATCTTATATATAAAAATCAATTGCTGTTCGTTAGTCTCGCTAAAACTCGAGAACGGCTGGACCGATTTGGCTAATTTTGGTTTTGATTTATTCTTGAAAGTCCAGGGAAAGTTTAAAAGGTGAGGCGGTACGAAGTTTGCCCGGTCAGCTAGTCTTATATATAAAAATCAATTGCTGTTCGTTAGTCTCGCTAAAACTCAAGAACGGCTGGACCGATTTGGCTAATTTTGGTCTTAAATTACTTCTGGAAGTCCAGGGAAGGTTTAAAAGGTGAGGCGGTACGAAGTTTGCCCGGTCAGCTAGTCTTATATATAAAAATCAATAGCTGTTCGTTAGTCTCGCTAAAACTCGGAAACAGCTGGACCGATTTGGCTAATTTTGGCCTTGAATTATTTCTGGAAGTTCAGGGAAAGTTTAAAAGGTGAGGCGGTACGAAGTTTGCCCGGTCAGCTAGTCTACTACATAAAAATAAGTCGGGTTTTCCTTCCTGACGCTATAACTCCAGAACGCACGAACCGATTTCCATGGTTTTGCATTAGTTGGAAAGGTCTCGGGCTTTATAGCAAAAAAAAAAGTTACATAAAACGAAGCCATCTGGTGGCGAAACGGAGTTCGCCGGGTTTGCTAGTGTAATATGTTTATTGTCTAATTGTATTGACCACTTAAGCTTTCTAGTGCTAAATGCTACCTTACCTAAGTAGCTAATCTCTCCCAATTTCAGAAAATCGAACCAACATCTGAACTAAATCATTTACAAGAAGGTAATTAAAGATATTTTCCAACATTTTGATAAACGCCACAACTAAAGCAAACATAGGATCGTGTGCAAACAAACACTTTCTCCGGCGCCCGGGCACGCGACGACCGGTCCCAAGTTCGATTCCCGATAACAGCACTCTTAATGAGAATATCAGTTAATTGATTTATTGCAATAGAAAATGTGCGGGGTATTAGAAAAGTGGTATTAAATAAATTATTTTGTGGTGCACTTGTTTGACAATATTAATTCATTTGATACCGTTTGTGGCTTCTTTATAATTATGTGTTGCTTTTGGTATTAAACTAGGGTTTTATATAGAAATACGGTGATGAACAGAGACTGAATAAGAGGAGAGGGGTCACCTCCGCCTTTCGCCTCCGTGAGGACACGGCATCACAGGAACCTACCGAAGCACCCGTGTCAGATGAGTTACCGCAACCCTGGGACGCAAATGGCAACGAATGGAACAGACTGGATTTTAGCCAGTCAAGTTTGCAGGTTTTTCCAATACAATCAGAGCGAGTCCTTCCTTTATCCCTAGTCCCCAGTCCTACTTTGATGATATTGAAACCTAAAAAAAAATGTTCTTTTCTTCCTTACCTACTTCCATGTAGGTATAGGTTAAACACTTAAATAAACTCCAAGCAGACACAATCCTTCTCCAATAAAATGTGTTGAAAACATTTCACAATCCCGGGATGTCCGTTGTTTATTAGCAGTTAGTAATTTAATACCGATCAGCACTTAATTACGAGAAATTTCGACGGCAAGACAGCACAATGGCGTCTAACGTTACCGACTATCGCTTTACTGATTAGGAAGATTAGCTCTATGTTTTGCTAAACTTTAAGTATTGTTTTTGAAGGACGCTATCTCTTCAATTTGTCTATCTAATCGGGAGACTTTATTTTATTCCTTGAATTTGTTGTGTGCTGAAAGAATGGTTTAGTATTTTTTATTGCTAACTGGAAAAGGAATTTTGAACTTTCTTTGTTTCCTTTCCTGTCTGACTCTTCGTACATTAGGCGACGTTAGTCTCCTATAGGTACCTTACAACTCCGGTATCCGCTGACACGTGTGTCGCATTGCGCCACCTTCTAGTAGAGCAGGGGTAACAGGCCGTCCACCATGATGCTGCTAAACGCTATGCCGGGGTATGCTGTCGAATTTGGCAGAAAGCACGGAAGTGAGGCGGGGTTCTGACGTGGCCTCCGCGAACGTCTTGCCGTGCACTGAGGTACCTCCCACGGTGATGTCGTCCTCTGAGAGGAAGCCGGACAGGCTACCGGAGTCGACGAAACTAGTAGCGCTGATGCGGTATGTGCTTGACTTGGAGCTGACGTACTTGATGTATAGCAATTTAAAAACAAGACTGAGGAAACTTTATTTAACCTTTACATGCAAATTATAATAATAACATGATAATATTAGGAAAAGGAGAGATGCAGCGCATGCCGTGGTTCAGATTGTAGTGCCTAGAAAAGAGTTGAAAGTGACGCAATAACAGAACGTAAGTATACGAAATTTAAATTAAAAAATAAATAGAGCAAAAAGGGAAGAAATTGAGAAAATAGAAGAGGTGAAATACCTCTCTGTTACACGAGCCTGTGTATGAACCTCTATGGATTTGTTTTGCAATAGTTGTCTGGATGGTATCGGTGACTTGCGTCGCCTCGTGTACGAAGGGCCTTAGGGGACGATAACGGTAACGACACGATATCGGTGGGATCGGTAGTTTCATACATTTTTACGGAAAATGAGCGAGAGCGAACGATATGCCAGTATCGTATTCATACCGTTATCGTCTAATATGAAATCCCCTTTCCCTTGTATCACTCATTCAAGGCAGATATTTATCAGCCAATAAAAAATGTTCGGAGTTCATAACAATTAGTACCTAAATAAATGGAATGACTTAATTACTTGCAAAATAGTCTCTTACCTCATAAGCATAACCCATATTTTACAATTGTAGTATTTTTAAAGTTTCATTATTTGTTTTGGAACAGACACTGGCTGAAGAATACCTGCCATCATCACAATAGGCCTCCCAAATAGATTTCTAATGAGACCGGTTGGAAGCAGCTTGCATCCGGCGCGAGCCTGTGGTCTTCATCAGACCGTCCGTCCACCTAATAGGTGAACGTCCCACGCTGCGCTGGCCAGTGCCTCGTCTCCATTCGAGAACCTTACGGCCCCATCAGCCACCAGTTCTGCGTGCTATGTGGCCTGCCCACTGCCACTTCAACTTGCTATTACGCTGGCATATGTCGGCAACTTTGGTTCGTCTACAAATCTCCTCATTTCTGATTCGATCACCATTACTCAGAAAACAAAAAAATATATCTAATCTGATCAGTATCACCACACAGTATCACATTACTGGGCCCACACAATATGTGAATAGATAGTCCATCAAACAAACAATTACTCAAAGAAAAATAATTAACTTAACAATAGTGATAAATAAACTGCTTGCATTACGGAGAGGCGGTTCTAGTCACCATACATCTGATCTCCAAGTCTTTAAACCACTTTACATTTGCACTTGCAAACTCCCACTTTCATAGAAAATTGGACCTTATTGTAATGGAATAAGGAGTGGTGTGGACAATTTTTGGGGTTGATAAAGTGTGTGGTTAACGTGGTAAAGGTATAAATCGAGTGTTGGCATATGAATACGGCTGCGCTCGCGCACAATGCAATGTCCTCGCGTCGCGAAAGACGAGGTTCGCGTAAATAAGAATAACCTATCAACCCTATCTTTTTAGCGGTTTAGCTAAATAGTTGTAGTCTAGTGGGGTAGAGTAGCTTGTTATATACTCGTATTTTTCGGAAAAAATACACAAAAAGAAAATATTTTTTCCTTTTATGAAACCATTGTAACTGTATTGTTTCCCGACAAGAGAAAAAAACGTACCTAGGTACTTTTTAAATGTGTTAGTTTTTAAATCTTTTAAACAAATTAATCTTTAGACCTACACAAAAATACTCTTCAAATTGGTTATACCTGGTAACTTCAATTAGCACTACATATCGTACTCGTATTTATTTTATAAGAAAATAATAGGCATCTGCGATAAAATTTCAATATAAAATTAGAAAAATCGTTATTGACCCGCTCTACAGCTTTCCCTGTTCTCTCTAAAGGACTAAAAGAGAAAACAATTAGTGGGTGTTCTGAAAACTGCTATAAGTTAGCTCTATCTTCCACTCTGTCCCATAAAACGCCATAGCCATGGTCTTTACTACACACGAGCGCGACTTTATAAACTCCATGGAACGAATTTAATTTTAGCTTGAACACCATGGTGGCTTTTTTCTAAATTGTGTGACAATTTTTAAATGCTACTGTATACATCGATATAGGTTTATTGGATAAGTTTTTTTTTTAATAGGTAATCATTTCCCAAAGCTAATATTTTTTGCGGGTTAATAATTATAACATTCATTTCAAGCATCTTAAAACATAACAAACTAAAATTTCGAACGTAATCATCACATAATAATCATTTATTTATTATTTAAATAAACCATAATATCTAATTTATTTGAATCTATCTAATTCTTAAATTACTTTCTGATAATGATTAGTCTCGAGTAGCCCAATTTTTTTCCAAAAAACCATGAACTATCGATAAAATTATTCACTAAAATACAAAACTAACTAGCAAAAACTTTACAAGCAAATAGACTTCTACCATAACAGTGAAACTTCACCTCAGTACGGAGAAACTTCCAGATATTACTTGTTAGATATTAATTAACACATGCCGCTGGCGTCCTCTATAAATCTCCGGTGTCGATCTGTCGATATGTCGATGTCGATAAAAGTTGACGCACAGCGGACGGAGAACTACACTAGTGGACACTGTTTTACCGACTTAGTTAATATTCTAGGGCTAAATGTAGAATATTGTGGACTGTGTTTTAGTGTTAGATTTAGGACTACGGATAAGTTTTAGTTGGCGAAGTAATTGGCATATCACCTGGTCAAAAATATACTATATTTTGGAGATTTTCTACGTCAAGATCAAACAGTATTTTTCAAAAAACAATATTAAATATTCTCTGATTTAAGAATAAAGTAAAATCGCTACATCTAGTCGACTTTGTGCTCAAACACACTGCGAGCCTAGCGCGGTGGCGGCGGCGGGCGCGGAAATATTGAATGTATGAAATCGCCGCTCGTGGCCATACTGAAGTGACTAAGGCGGGGGCCTAGCGCGATGGCTACAAGCGAATTTGCGAGCCTAGGCGTTGCTAGGCAACAACCGATACAACGGGCGGGTGGCAGGTGTATCAAACCTTTTCGGTGTTTTAGTAGCGCCATCTAGTTACCAGAACATGCACCAAAGTACTACCGTTGGATGTTTTTGTACATATTTAAATTATTTTTACCATACTTGAGTACAAAAAGGTAGAATGATTGATAATTTACTTGTATGCAATCCTAAACAACCTATGAAACATTTTAAAATTAATTTCTTTAAACAAGATTTATAAAAACTACTTTGTACCACCGGTTTGCAACACCTGAATTCGCCGCTACAAAAACAAACGCTTGATCGGCAGTATGGACACAGATCGCGCCCGCCGCCGCGCCCGCCGCCGCCGTCGCGCTAGGCTTCCAGTGTGGACACACACTTTGGCAGTTTCGTATTCCTACAACAGCTTTTAGGTCTGAAAATATTATTGAATTGACATAAACTACCGACGATTTCGATAACGATTATAGTGTAACTTTTTATTTTTCCTCTGTTTTAATCATTGGGTTTTTTACACCCTTGTTTAATTGTAAGTACATTGTTATCCGAGGGGTGAAAATTACTTATTTCAGTCCCGAGACGGGACTTGGCGCCCGTAATGTAATGAGGACGCTAATAGTTTAGTGCTGTCAGTTGAAAGCGATTCTCCCTAGGGCTGCAATGCATATCTTTCAAACCGCTTATCAGGCATGTAACGACCTACTTTCAGAGTATGAATAATGAAACTTTTTTTTTAAAAAGACCTTTGTTGGGACAGCAAACAGTTTTATTTGCTGCACAAGAGCTTCTTCTATGACCAAAATAACCATCCCCAAAATATCCTAAACACCGAAATCTCATTAATATTTCAGTGTAGCGACTATAATAGTTGTCACCGGTAGCGGATGGCATGCGGCAGCGCCGGATTGCGCAAACGCACGATAAGTTACATGTATGGAGAGCCAGTTTAATGTGAGGAAGCGATTTTATTCGAGAATTTATTTGAAATAAATGGTCTTCTATCTGAAGTAGATAACAGATGTAAGACCGAGTTATCTATCGTTATGGATAACATGTTCATTTTTACTTCATTTGCATATTTTTGCAAGGTGGCGCTCCTTCGACTAGCGGGCGAGGAGTAATAGATAGTCCGCAGCCCGATCAAGGACCCAGAGGCCTGCGTCGATGGCGCATAGTAAGTGTTCCACCCGCACCTATAAGCTGTCAGCAAACTAAGTTCAACGTTGGCCCCGTGTCCCCCCACAGAGTCAAACGCCTACCAGGGTGGAAGTACCGTCTGTAACCGGAACAAAAACAGGAAGGTTGTAGGTAACCGGAAGCCGTAAAGAGAAGAAATGTGATTAGGGAGTTACGCTGGTCATACTCTAAATTAGCCAAACTTTCAAAATATATGTAGTTTTCAATATTGTACAGAACTACATACCTACACAAAAAAGTTTGTGACCACTAGTATAAGCTGCTATTTTTTTTTATGGAAAAACTATGCTTAAATCGGTAAAAGATTTTTATCGATTTAAGCATAGCAATGTTTAAAATATAGAAAAGACATGTTTCTATTCCGTTATGGTGTAAGAATCGTGTCATACTTGTGCAAAAAAACAGTCGATTTGTATAGAAATAACGATGAAATAACTTTGTCTTTTCTTGGTAGAATTGAGATAGACTCGCCATGCTACGCGTGCACATTTATTGTTTAATTTATATTCTTTAACTATATTTTTAAATATAGAATCTAAAAAGAAGAAGACATCATAATAATTATAGCCTACCGTATCAAAAATGATTTCGAGTTTTCAGAGTGATCGCAATCTTTTTTTGATTTGCGTAGGTATGTTTTTTTGTTTTATCTTTTACACATAAAAACGCTACGGTAAACAGAAAACTGGTAAGTCAAGTTGTCATCCGTTGACACACATTCAGTTTAAAAATAATAAAACGGCGAAGTGCTTTCAACGTATTTTTAAATGAGCGTTTATAACCGGATATTATGAACCTGGTTCGTGCATCAAACATGACGATTTATTTTATTGTCATCCTTCCTTTCGCACGATCCGTTATGGTCGTCTTGATTATGATCCTTTTGATAAACTACCGTATTAGCTATGTAGTTAAGTGTTTTATTAAAAAAATAGTTGACACCGTAGTCATAAATTTTACAATGTTACCTATCCGCATTAACGCATGGGACACGAATTTCAAATATTTCAATAATAAGTTTTAAGTACATAGTTTCTCTATAATGGTTGGGTACATTATAGATAAACTTTTTATTATTAAATGATATTGTGATAAATCATAGCTAAAAAGTCGGGTAAAAAAGGCAGTTTTATATCCCCATTTTAAACAATTGCAACAATCCATTGTGTTTTTTTTTTATGACGGGGCCTGCCGGGGTCGCGGGACTTATCTCATTACCGTGACCCCGGTACAGAAAGGGCTATTGAAAGACACCGTGGATTTTAGTCAGTACGAGTCTGACAGTTCCTCCCGCCCAGCCCGGGTGGGAGGACTCATTTGATGATTTTACCACGATAAAAAAAACACAGATTAATTAATAGATATAAATACCATTGTAATTAATGAAGTATTTGTATATTTTGAGATTATTATAGATATTATCCTTTTCAACCAAGATTCCATAATATATGCTTTGTATTTTTAAACTTTACTTTTGTTTTTGACCTGGCCTAGACCACATTATGAGATACCACAATAAAAATCCTAATAACGAAATATTTGCAAAATCGTGGAAAAAAAAAACAAATCCAATGAAATTCTAACAAAATCCAAAAGTACAGTTAGGCACAGCAGAATTATTTATTATTAAAATAATCCACTACTTTCTGCGAAACTACCGCTGCACATCAATAATACATGTATCTCGTCCGCTAACATCAGATACACATAATGAATGTACACATGAATATACATGCTGATATAAAGGGTTTTCTAATCAAAACTTTGTTATTTATAGCCAACTGGTCGAATTGATTTGCATATGCTAGTCTCTGATAAGTTGTGGCGGTTTTGTGATGCGCTTTTACTTTGTAAAGCAAATAAAAGGAATGTACTTACGACTAGTGATTTAAAAAGAAAATTAATACTTATTTTTTGGTCGTACTTTGGGTATTTGTCATAAAAGCCAATTAAATCCAGGAAAGGCCAATCCATCTAATTTTAAAATAATATAACATCAATTTCTGCCGCAGCGCAGTGCCTAAAAAGCTGGGTGTACAATAAGTGCGTCCTACCAGTCCAAACCTACGGAGCCGAAAAGTGTCAGTCAAGCTGGCCCACCGACTTCATATCAAGCAGAACAGATGAATAGTGGAGTAGGAAGGTTCTCGAATGGAGACCGCGTGTAGGTAAGCTTAGAGTAGGACGACTCCATCAAGATGGACCGATGACCTGAAGAAGGTGGCTGGCAATGGCTGGATGAAAAAAGCGGGAGATCGTGCGTTGTGACGCTCCCTGGGAGAGGCCTATGTCCAGCAGTGGACAGCAATAGGCTGAAATGATGATGATGAAATAGTACATTGTTATCCAAGGCGTGAAAGTTACTTATTTACGTCCCGAGACGGGGTTTGGCGCCCGTAACGTAGTGAGGGCGCTAATAGTTCGAGGGACTAAATAAGTAATTTACCCGAGGTAAACACTGTGCTTTTCATTACGAATACGAGGAAAGAAAATAAAATTAACAACATAAATAGCTAAAGAAAAAATGAGTGTAGATCGGATTGTCACATTGCGGCTTGTTTTTTTTTAATTTTTGTGCTGTGGTCGTCCATCTATACAGCCAGGATTTTTCATGTTCACTATTTAAAAATTGGCAAAGATTTTGTCGAAATCTGTATTATTTTAGAGAAATAGTTGAAACTAAATTATTTTAAAGTCATTAAATTATATTCTTAATACTTAACTTTATGTTATTTTAATTTTAAATCTCTCCGTAATTTCGTGGCTGTATAAAAAGTTTGAACATGGTTCAATAGAAATGTCAAAATAGAACTAGTTTTTTTTTCTTAAATTTGGCAGCTGTCAGTTGAAAGCGATTTTCCCTAGGGCGGCAATGGATAACTTTCAAACGGCTAATCAGACATGTAATGACCTACTTTCAGAGTATGAGTAATGAAAATCAATTTTAAATCACCAGTTCAACTTTGTGAATGAGTTTGACTATGGAAGTATCAGTGTTTATATTTCTCAAGTCATTTGACATAATTACCTTGTCGTTTTAATCAGTTTAACGTAGTGACATAAAGTTGGTTAAAATTAAAACGAATCTAATAGTGACAAAAAGTTGGGTAAAAAGAATCTAATAGATCATAATGGTTCCTTTTTTTTAAATATATGGATCTCTTAAAAAATAACAAACAGTCCTTGCAATGTGCAACATTACACGTATCCATATCCCAACATCGAACTAAGAAAACAGCCACAGGATTCGTCACAAACTACACCACTACAGTAGCTAAACTAACAGAGTTCGTCACAATACATTGCAGTGCGCGAGCTAAACAAACACTCAGCGAGTGTTCACTCGACGACAGACGTGTTATCACGACGTGCTTCCAGCGGCAATTGACGTTATTAACTGTCATTGTTTGTTTTTTAATTGATGAGGTACGTATGTATGTGCTTTTGGTTCAATAAGTTTTTTGCACACGAGTGTACCTGGATTTGAAAAAATCATTTTGAGGTTTCCAATTTGTTTGCATAATGCATAACATCTGTATGTCTTATTTTTAGGAAGATTTTCCCTGAAATAAAATAAAACTCTTCTTAATGCATTCAAGGTATACTTACGTAAAGATTTTAATAGTCAAACCAATGTATTTTCACATTAAAAGCAAGTTAGTCTGAAAAGAAAACGCATACTCTGAGTTGAGCGCAAGACATTGACTTGCAGCTTATTGAAAACCCTCAAATATTCACTCAACAAAGCTAATTTCTGGCGACAGAATGAAAACAAGTTAATGAAAATTATTAAAACGATCACTAAAGACCAGAAAAACTGTCACTAAGACTAAAAGACTTTAACTCTAAACTACATCAAATATCCACAAAAACTCTCACCACACCACAATTCAATTCCACACAGACCACAGTCTAACCACACCAGTATACAAACAGCCGACCATAACATAAAAACGTCATGCATACCAATACGGCAACAGAACTGCATACATTAACTCCCTAACATCAATCAATTGTGGCTTTCAGTTAACGAGTTCGTTTTCTCCAGACACACATATGCATAGAGAAACCATAATTTAGACATTGGCCCACTCACTAACTCATAGCAGACCGGGGACAGGTTGATTTGGCATGTACACAAATAATACTAACCCACATGCATATATGCGGGTTAGGGTGTGTTTTCAATACAATTTCTCACTTCTTGGTTGCGTATTTTTTGTGTAAAGAAAGAAAGAAAAGTAGTTATTGGACTCACAAAGGACAGAATCACTACAATATATCTAAACAAAATTAATTATGAAAGTAAAGGCGGACAGACGGATACACGAATGATCTTAAAAGAGTTCCTTTTTTTCATGCGGACGTACGACACCCTAAAAACATTAAAAAATAAAGTTTTCTGTTTTTATTACAAAATTAGTCATGTCCGAGGCCAAAAGGCCCTTAGCTCAGTATGCACTGTGCAGTGACTTTTTTTAAAAACGCCTCAGCACAGGTGTAAATGATATTTAGCATTGTTATGTATGGTATTGTATAAAGGGCTGATACCCGCAACTCCTCGTCATATACGCGTTTGCAGTCAACTACCTGGTCAATATTATGATCATCATAATTATCACCCAAAAAACTTCATTGCGTTTCCAAAAGATCTCCGCTAAGCAGATTTCTGCAGTCTGAACAAAGTCATTAATCCAACTGTGAGCTGGTTCTAACGTCGCTTCTCCAGAACTTATTGACCCATCAGTTCGAATGAATACGATAGAATGGATGAGTGTGGAGAACTGTAGATCAAAAAGAGTCAAATAAGATTGAACACCAAAGAGCTCATACTGCACTTGCGGTGTTATCTGTGTCGTGTGCCGAATCAGGGTCTCCAAAAACTTAAATAACTACAATGAAACACAACTATGGATGTAGGTATGCTTATGACAATAGATCAACAAAATATGTAATCAAAACTAGATAGAAATCGTAACAGTAATTCATTTGCATAGGTTCTGCACAACATTTCTAAGTCCACAACAATTTTGACAGCGACAATATGGCCATTATTTAGGCTCACGCCACTTCAGGGTAGCTCCATAAGAAGGTATGAAGGTCGGACCACTATCGCTGCGCACTCAATATGGAGCAGACGCTATACAATTCCGTTAAATACATGCTGATTGTATTTAAAGCTTAAATGATAGCTTAAGTATACTTACTTGATAATGTAGGAACTTTTTTTGTATTATTTTGGGGAAAAACAAATGGACGACCTGTTTGATGGAAACCGGTCAACGCAGCTTACCGTCGCCTGGAGAGACTTCTTCACGAGCGTTTGAAGAACTCCATATAGTAGCTCATTAGAACTATTGTTTGTTATGTGCTTAGGTCAAACCCACCACACTATACTCTCGAAGTGGTTTAGGTCTACGGTAAAAACAATCTTCAGCATAATTATACAGGGTGTAAGAGACATCGACGCATAGTCCAGGCCCAGGACATGATTCTGGACCCCCCGTGTTGGAATTTTTAGTCGGAATTTTCCTAATTTTCAAAATTCAAAAAAAAAAAATTGGAGTTTTTTTTTACTTTAGACTGTTCATAATCGTTATTCTTACCTAACCAAATGGCATTTTTAATAAAAAGTAATTAATTCACTACTTTCACTATAAAAGTAGCAATGTAAATAAAACTAGAAATGGTGTCTTCTTAGATATTTATAATGAAAGTTCATCGTATACCTAAATATTGTGTCCAGTACCACAGTACCTGTAGTACTTTAAGCGCGGCTCACTATTAAAAAAAAAACAAACAACAACAAAATTCCAACACGGGGTGTCCAGAATCATGTCCTGGAGCCATGATATCCATTTGTGCGTCGATGTCTCTTACACCCTGTATATTATCAAGGTATAACAAAAGCTTGTATTGGGCCAATGCCCCAGAGGGGTATACTACAATATGCCTTAGCTCATAGAGAAGAGGAATAAAACTAGACTGATAATGCTTTTTTTGTTTGCCTAATAATGTAATTATAACTTAAAATCTCCATAAAGTTCTCGTATTTTTTTTTTTCGTTTAAATTCATATATTCATACCCAACTAATATAAAGGATATCTTGAGAAACTTTTCAGTCGTACTTCCAGCCTCTCTACAGATGATCTAAGACTACCAATTAATGAGTAGGCCTCAAAATATACACACCCTTATAACTGTACACAACACACAAAACATTTAATGATTGATTACAAACATATTCAAAATTACAAGGAAAAATGGCACACCGAATATCGCATAGCGTGCATGCATAAAATACATATAAGGTGCTTCATTATTATCTGCCACCGCTTTAATGGGGGGTAGTATTGTGTTTAAACATTACAATAGTGAAGAAATTTCGTACCTTGGAACAGTTGATTCAATTTGAGAAAATAAACAAGTTAAATTAACATTGGCTCTATTCTGCATAACGTGGTTCACAAATTACGCGCGATGTGTCGCTTCGTCAATGAAAACAACTGCTATCTCTTTCTATCTGTTCTGTGAATGAAAACTGAAATCAGCTGGCTAGCTTCGTCACTATCTAACCTACCTACTAATACGCAGGCAAACAAATGTTTTAAAAGTGTAATTACTTACCAGCTACCACATTCTTCCAAAAAACTGACGTAAATAAGATGATAAACTTCCCATCACACTTAAAACAGGCTTTGGACTGACAAGTTAGTGTAAGAATCGCAATTTTTATTCTTATTATTTTTAAACAATAAGTACTTAGATTAATAACAAATTACAGTAACTTGGCATGTTTAAAAGTTAATCATCTTATTTACAATAATTGCACAGTATTTACACTTAATTACACACTTCCTACATTAGCTACAAAACTGTTGCAAGAGTCCGCCTTCGCGTTGCACACGAACGAAGACACGCTTACGTACGTGTCTCTTCACTTTATTGAATGTGTCCGTTTCACTTTTTACCTGCCTAAATGCGCGTTTGATGCGCCTTTTAAGTTCTTCCGCACGCACTTCTAATATCATATCCAGTTTGGCCGTACACAAGGTCCTTTACACGACAAAAAAGTCTAAAGGGGTTAAATCCGGTGAGCGAGGAGGCCATGGCACTGGCCCTCCTCAACCTCAGACCTGCCTGCGTCAACGGAGGGCGGGTCAAAGCGGCCGTGTTTACTGAATCTGTACACGGCATCCAGAATGGTATGATGGCTCACTCGCACACCAAACCTCTGCTGGTACAAGTTTATTGCATGCGCAGTTATGAAGTTACACTCGGTCACTCACGGTAGCACAATACCATTTCAAGGTATTATTGATTGGAGTACCGTCGTCTGGGAGGCATTTTTAAAGGAAGCGCGAGCGATTTTCCCGTCGCTAACTGCTAAAACTAACTAGTAACTACCGAGCGGGCGGGCGCGGCGACGGGAAGAGACTGGCGAGCGGGCGCGGGCGGTCGGCTGGCGCGTGCGATGAACAGAGTAGTGCGGGTGAGAGTGGGGGCGCGCGGGGGCGGGGCCGCGACTTGACGACCGAGTCGCCGCCGGCGCGCAGCGGCATCGTTTGATAAGTATGGCAACAGTGTACGAACGGCGCGCTGGCGTTTTGCGAAATGATTTCAATGAATTCAGTGCGGAGCGGCAACAGCATAAGTCTACTGGATGGTTTTATACTAATAAATCCAGTCAAATTTATACGTAATTATTTTTGTATGAAAAAAAATATGACAAATAATCAATTATTTATCTTTACTATTTAAATCTATACACGCAATACGATCTCCCTTTAAAGCGGTGGCAGATAATAATGAAGCACCTTATATATTCAAAAATACGTCACCACAGGTGGTCTAAATAGCATCTTCAAAAGAATGGGGGTGGGTTAAGTACAAAGGAATCCCTTGTAATATGCACCCTGCGTTTTTCTCATGGGATCGATTTTTAATCAGCAAGATTCGTCAAGTATGTGGATAATATTGTGGCTGGAAAATTGGTAGTATGATCGTAATCGTAAGCTAGTATTTTATGTAGTATCGAATGCTAGTTTTCTTTTGTAACATTTTCAACAACTACCATTCAAATTTAACGAAAAAGGTCCATCTAAATCCTCAACAAACGAAAACTATAAATGAAGAAGACAACATTAGCCGACGCTAATGTTGTCTTCTTCAGTTATAGTTTTCGTTTTAGATTCCTTCATCGGGTGCCTCTTATTTCATAGAAAGTTATTTGATATATTTTCATTTCAATAACGTGCACATGATGTAATCAACGTGAGATATACCAACGTTTGATATAATTTCTTTACACATAATGTTTGTGTTACTCTAAAACTCATTTCATATAATTGTATTTGATATAACGTTTATTTAAGCGAAAATCATTACGATAACGTTTGAAACATATAATTTAACGTTTAAACTATTTTGTTTGATGACTTTGGCTTATCCTTTGGACTGGGATTGTTTGCCTTCACGATTGCTATTGTTATTAGAAAAATTGTATCCAAGAGCGAGCGAAGCGAGCTCGGGACTTGGGGCACCCCGACACGGACAGGTTAGGTTCGAAGAGCCAACATGAGTGATTGATTGTTATGCTTGTAGAAATTAGGCATTGTAAAATTATGTCAATCGTTTATTATATTAACAGATCGTTATATCAAATAAAATCATATATTCAGTCGTTATCTCTTGTAAATATTAGAGATTTTGTAGTTATATCATATATTACTTACCCTCCTTCATCAACCAAGAAAGACTCGTCCTTGGCCAAGGTGGTTGATAGTCAACTTTGTTTCACAAACCTGTGTTTAGTGGAAACATTAGCACACGCAGAACTTTCCAGACCTTGTATTTGAGCTGCTTAATTAAGGACCATCAACCTAAAAATCTCTCCAAAAATACAAGAGAAATTCAACCTAATAAACACACTAACTAAAACACCAATCCGAAATTACGTACACATTCCTTCATTAATACCTCGCGAGTGTGAACACAACCTTACTGCGCGTAAATAACAATCTGTGCAAACGAGCCGTGTTGATGTTGATACAGCGGTGTGCACAAATCATGGCGGGTAGTGTGGACACACGATGTGTGCACGATTGTGTCCGCCGCTGTGTCCAACACTCTTGTTGGAAGGGAGGTGTTTAATTGTGTCGTCTAGGTAATGTTTAATTTTGAACTTTAATGTTTTTAAATTTTTAATTTAGGAACTAATCACGTTGCGAACTAAATGTTGCATGCCTAGTGCAGAATATGGTGACACTAACAACTTTCCTGTTCTTCATAAACCCTGTATAACTACCTATATTTGCAATAAATGAATCTGAGGTAACTAAGTACTTGATTGACAAACAATTTTTAAAACGATAATCATTCCACATTTTTTCCCCATGTAATAATTCTTCGTCTTTCCCGACATTAAAAAAGATAGGTGAGCATTTAGCCATTAGCCTCGATATCTGAGATCTCATTTGATTCGGCTTTCCTTTATGGAGGAGAGAATCAATCGTCATCTCATGTTTTACCAAAATTTAAATTCAGTATATTACCACCCTTTTATTTCGCCATAACAAATTCTAAAATCATATTAAGTTTCATTTTGAGAATTTCGCATAGAAAATTAATTCCTCCTATCATTTTTGTTTGACTTATGCCCCGTTCGATCGTGTCAAGTGTCGAATGCAGGCAGTACTAGACACTATCGTGACAAAAGGTTAGCCCTCTAGTCTACATGCCATTGTCTCAATGTGATATGATTATTTGCTAATCCTGCATACCGCAGGTGGATTTATTGGGACAGCCGTACGTACGAGTATGTGGCTCGTTTGAACAAACGTGTTTAAACTGTCATAATTTTAAGAGTATTAGACACTAATTTCGGATTTATCCTTTTTTAAGCAGTTTTTTTCTTTCCGGCCACTAACTATAGTTTCACATACAAAAAGTTTATGGGATACTGATATTTCGGGTTTAAACATTGTATTAACTAGAATATTGTTTCGTTTATAGTACTCGTTGTTAACAATCATAATTTTCGCAACGTTAGCAATGTTCTAGGCAATAGAATATCAAGATTAGTTAGGTTAATAACGATTTAGCATAGTACAACACTTATCTGTAGTACACATCGCTCGCCTACCTTATTTTCTTTCCTAAACCAACTTTGTTTACCACTACTAATGTTAAAGCCAGTTCTTTATCTCGAGAAATTTATTCGTATTCGCCAATCAGTTTTGCATACGACACGTTAGCTGTCCGCATCGTAAACCAGTGGTAGGGCCGTTACTCATAATGTTATGATAATCCATCGAGTGGTCCGTGTACGAGTGACTTGCGCCACTCACTCGCCTTGTGTAAACGAGGCTTAAGTAAACTTTAGACAGAGCTATTGTTAAGCAAAGTGTAAATGAAGTGGTATGGTTTGACTTGAAATGATTAATGTTCAAAAAGTTTGCATTTGTTACAGATTGACCAGGTGTGCACTGTTTGGGGTATTTGGCATCAATTAAATATGCGCATTGTGTTTGTTTCAATATCATTTCAATTCAAATATAGGTGTAGTGGTGGCAAGACTGCTAAACATGAGGTTCCGGATTCGACTCCAAAGGTCGGGCGAGTCATTGTTTTTTTTTTTCATCTTTAAAATTTTATTAATTTATTTTAAGTATTTGTTTTTTTTTAATTTATGTACTGTTTTTTTTTTACTTTGTTTTAAGTATTTATAGCCGGTTTGATATCCGTACTCTTGTTTCTTCTTTTCTTTCTCTTCTTCTTCTTCGGGTGACCACTGAAAACCAGCGCTGTACTGTGGGTCTCTCACAGCACAGCATTATGCTGAGTGGTCACCTTTCTTTTTACAGTCATGGCATGTGCTGTCGCATTTTGTTTTTGTTATTAGTTTATTTTTTTCTATGTTTAGATTTATTTAACTTTTTAATTTCTCTGCTTTTTTTTTAAGTAATTTGCTTGTATTTCTGTGAAAAAATAAAATAATTTTCTTTCTTTCTTTCAGATTGCTGATAGCTCTTTGAGGTGCTAGCGCCGTTGTTCCGTTTCCGTGTTTTCTTTGACGGACTTAGAAAGTACACACCCTGACTAGTCGTATTCATATACTTTTCCGTTACCCCATGAATGATCGATAGTACTCTCCTTCCCTACATAGTAACTTCAGTTAACATAACATAACAGTGAAATGCTCTTCAATATTTCATATGCCATATGCTTAGCAGCCCCATATTTCAAGCTGCAGTCGTAATCAGCATTTCAAAGGAGTTGTCTGCTCATAAATACGATGAATTCGTATCGAGCACACATGGCTTTGCATGCTAAGATGACGGTAAGTTATACTAAGGTGGTGGAAATGTGGTAGAATTTTGCGTTAAGTTGGGATTTTGTATTTTGGTTAAGTTTACTTGAGTAGCTCTCTGTAGCCTATTTCGAATAATTATCTGATTCTATACTAAGAAATGGTACAGAGCAGTGGTGGCCCAGTGGTATCGGCCTCGACTAACGAGTTGTAGGTCGTGGGTTCGAACCCAGTCAGGCACATTTTGTGTAATTTATTTCAACACCACTGCTCTCAAAACGGTGAAGGAAAACATCGTGAGGAAACCGGCACTTCCTAGAACCAAAAATTCATAGACATGTGACATCTATCAATCCGCACTGGGCCCGCGTGGTAGATTACGGCCTGCTCCCTCTCACAGAGAGGAGGCCTGTGTCCCAGCAGTGGGAACATTTAAAGGCTAATGATGATGATGATTACCTACTAAGAAATTAGCACCTGGTGTTTTTAGGGATGAAAATCATCACCTCTCGCTCTAGATGGAATTTATGGGACTGTTAGTCTTTGAGGTGTTCTAAATTGGGCACCCACTGATATCAGTGATACTTCATATATTTATGGCACCTGAGTAAAAACCGCCATGTTGCTTCTTTGCCTTTTGCTTTCCGGGTGGCAGTATCGGTGTTTAGACCTAGACAGTCCAGTGACTCCAGAGCAGAGGTGTTCTAGAAAAGGGCAAACGAAAACTAAATGAGGCCTTGAACCAAAAAAAAGTTTTACCTAGTAAATTACAGTAGGATTCGCGTGGTGGTATGTGTTGAAATGGTACGTACCATTTCAACACATACCACCACGTATCAAGTACTTGATTGTAATTGCCCTTTTTTGTACCACTAGCAATGGTCTCTAAACACATAATACTGTACCTTATAGGGAAACGGAAAATATAAGACGGGGACAAGAGGTATGATGGGAAATCACACACCTAAGTCAAACTTAACACAAAACTAACGTAGCACAAGCGCCAACAGGACGCCATTAATTTGCGTCCTGCCGCTTGCAAATGACGTCCTGATGGCGCTTGCTCTTCGTTAGTGTTGTGTTAAGTATGCCTAAAGAGTGTATGTCCCCGTTATACCTCACGATTATTAACGTCCCCGTCTTATACACTGTTCCCCTACCTAGATTTATTTTGGACTTAACTGCCCCATTGCTTTTCATTGCCCTACTAACGACAATTGTTATTTTAATTTCTATCTGATATAGACGGGAAACCAGCTGATAACATAATAATTTCAAAAGGACAAGGGGGTAAAGCGCAATAAGGTGGCAAATATAAGCAAAATATTGAAAAAGTTATGCTAGCAGAAAATAAAAGTCTGTGTTTTCTAATAGCTAACCTAACCTTGGGATCTTATAATCAAGAATGAGTTCTTCGTACGATTATTGTTCATTTAAGAGCGTACAAGTGATAAAAATGCTTCGCAATATGGCGCTGAAACAACTTCATCCTTATCGTTGTCGCATGTAATACCAAAATAGAAAGTAGATCTTGGTAAAATGAAAATAATGCAAAATTACCCAAGTTTTTACCAGCTTACAAACTCGGATTCAATAAACATATCCAAAATCAAAAACTTAAGAGCTCATAACTAAAATTGAATAATAATCCAATGCACAAAACCGTTACGGGGCATAAAGTTTGTTTAATATCATTATAATATTAAAATGATAAAGCTCAGGCACCTTCTAACTGTAACACAGTAGGGTTGCCAACTTGCTAATTATTTTTGCAAAAATATTTATGAACAATCCCGCAACTAGGGATTTCAAATACTTCCTGATGATAGGATCACAATACACGTTTTATAACAAATTATTTGTAGTTTTTTTTTTTTTTTTCGCAGTGAGCAATTAAAAGTTACATAGTGTGTCGATGACGTCACAAAATTTATTTTTCTATCAGCAACTTGACATTGTGCCATCTTAATTTTATTTAAATACCTAATTTGCCAACATTGTATCATTGATTATTTTATACGAACATAACTTTTTAATGGTCTTCATTATTTCCACATTTTCTAATACCTTACGGTAAATTTTTAGACTTTTCAGCATGCAGCAACACCAGCGTTTGCTGTAATAGTCATATTGCCTAAAAATTACAACAAGAAAAAATAAGAGAAAGTTTAACCAATTTTTACGCCCAGTTAAGTATAGCACCCTAACCTCCCATAAACTTACGTGGCAGCCCTAAGCTATGTATGTGTGGTGCGCTTGCGCCGCGTCCGCGCCCGTGGGCGAGCGGTAGCACCCACGATATCGAAGGACAATGTACCGTAAGAGAAACATATTATACAGCCAGATTGTTTTAACTGCTATTCATTTTGTGCAAGATTTTGATATGAGCAGAGCAATTATTGTGAACTTTGAGGAACTTGAGCATTAACACTTACGAGTATATTGGTGCTTACTGATTTTCTTCTCATCAGGCTGATAAATTACCTTGAAACGTAATTAGTGTAAGCATTAGGTATTCATTAAGTCGAATACATTTAGCGCAGTCTTAACCCTTCTAGCAATATTTTATCTTTTTTCATGGCAATAGTTATTTTCATGACATCAAATCATGAGTTGATCAACAGCAAGCATTTTTGACCGTCCAGCATAGCTCCAGTATCTCCTTGCAGGCCAGATCTTTTTTTATCGTTGTAAAATCATCAAATTAATGAGTCCTCCCACCCAAAGCAGGACAGAAGGGACTGTCGCCGCCCTGTTACGAACCTACAGCTCGCCGCGTCTCTAACGATCTTCTACTGTTCGTGCCATTCTAGAACATCCTCAAAAATTTCCCTGCTATCATAATATTTTGGTTATCCACTCCTCTGACTATTGCCTATTAGGGTTCCGTACGTACCCTCATTATGTCACTCGTGTATTCGTTTGATATAACCTATCATCAAAATACGGGGCTTGCTAAAAGCGACACTACAAAGTTTTGTCCTTTTACTTGATTAACATAAATAATTACTACAATTATTATATTACTTTAAATCCTTTTCTATGTCCACTTTTACTCTTTTCTTCTCCTTCTAGCAACACATTTTTTCTCAGTTACTTGTATTTCCAATATATTTCCAATTGAATATAATTAGCAATACGCCTCATCCTGTATCAGTATGGTCCCCTTTTCTTCTCCTTCTAGCAACACATTTTTTCTTAGTTATTTGTCTTTCCAATATATTTCCAATTGAATATAATTAGCAATACGCCTCACCCTGTATCAGTATGGTCCCGTGGTGTTTCCATTCCTCGTTTTATAGGGTACCGGGTAACACCTGATTATCTGTCCGCATTGTACGGCTGTGCACAATGTGGACTAACATTCGCTTCATTTGTGTTGCCATTGCAATTAAATAGTTCAAGTCTACACAAAATATTATTGGGACATATAAACAGAGTATTTTTGTCATTATTACTTTGTTTTATCACTAGAGTTTTTATTTTAGATTATCAAAATCTTCTTTTTAGGGTTCCGTAGCCAAATGGCAAAAACGGAACCCTTATAGATTCGTCATGTCTGTCTGTCGTCTGTCTCTCCGTACGTATGTTACAGCCAGTTTTTGTCGAAAGTATAAGAGCTATCTTGTTGAAACTTGGTAGGTAGATGTATAAACCGCATTAGGATTTTCACACAAAAACCCCCATACTTAGAATTGAAACTCAAAAATTTTTTTTTCACCCAACCTATATGTGTGGGGTTATCTATGGATAGGTCTTTAAATTATATTGAGGTTAAGTACTAATACCATTTTTTTCTAAACTGAACAGTTTGGACGAGAGACACTTCCAAAGTGGGAAAATGTGTGTGTGTGTGTCCCCTGTAACTTCTAAAATACAAGAATAATAAAACTAAAAAAAAAATATAATGCAGACCACAACAAAAACTTCCAACGAAAATTGGTTTGGATGAGATACAGTTAGCAGTTTTTGAGATATAGTACATTTTCAAAAACCGCAAATATAACTTTGCCATTCATACAAACACTATGAAAAACAAAATTATTTTTATTGTTTGTGTATATTACTTACTTTGGTTGACTGGCCTGTTGGTCTAGTGGTTAGTGACCCTGACTGCTATGCCGGAGGTCGTGGGTTCGATTCCCACCCAGGACAAATGTTGTGTGATGAGCACGATCATTTGTTCTGTGTCTGGGTGTAATTTATCTATAATATGTATGTATTTAGAAATATATAAGTATGTTTATCAGTTGTCTAGTACCCATAACACAAGCTCTGCTTAGCTTGGGACTAGATGGCGTTGTGTGATAGTTGTGGATTATATTATTATTATTATTATATTATTATATCAATATTATATCCCTAATCTATGCTTGCTACTACGGAACCCTTCATGGGCGAGTCCAACTCGCACTTGGCCGGTTTTTTTTTTTAATTTTAAGAATAATTATTTTGCGATTGTTTTACGCCGGAATAACTCTATGTAGCAATCTTTATCCCGATTTTGTCTACAACCAATCAACGACCGAATTTTCCAATCCGAGGCTCAAAAATATGTCCATAAGCGGCCGTTATATCACAAGCTGCAAAGAACACATATGTGTATTGAGATCATCATCATCATCATCATCTCAGCCATAGGACGTCCACTGCTGAACATAGGCCTCCCCTTTAGATCTCCACATATACCGGTTGGAAGCGACCTGCATCCAGCGTCTTCCGGCGACCTTTATAAGGTCGTCCGTCCATCTCGTTGGTGGTCGTCCTACGCTGCGCTTGCTAGTCCGCGGTCTCCACTCTAGCACTTTTCGACCCCATCGGCCATCTGCTCTGCGAGCAATATGGCCAGCCCATTGTATTGAGATACAAATAAAAAAATAAAAAGGTTAATTTGGGGGGCCGGACCCGTGCTCCACCTAGTTTCTCTAACTGGATGGAGCACGGAGACTAGCAATTTAGATTTGGGTCCAGTGCTCCAACTGATGACGTTATTGTACAGTGAAAAAAAAATCTTGTTCGCAAATAAAAGTTATTATTTTACCGACTTTAAACAGTATGCATACTTATGCGTCAGCGCAGATTTAAGGTAAGTCCGTACCTACCTATTTCTGCATACATTCTACCAATTACATCACACTGGCCTTCGTAACAATGCCTTTATTTATACGCTTTATATACGTACATCTAACAACGAGTAACAATAAAGCCTTCCTGCCCAATTTAAAATAATCCAGATAAGATACTATGCTTTTTTACTCAAAATGCAATTTTATATTGGGTGGAATCACCTTCTAGAGTTCCAACCTGCGCGGGCATGCAGACGGTGAGTAATAATGGGCGACTCGCTGTCCGCTCATGGAACATGCCCGGGTCGACGGCGCGTTGTGTTCCACGCGCGCCTCAAAGAGCGTCAGCATAATGACGGGGCCCCCCTCTAGAGGGTCAAAGCCTGCTGTGGTCGCGGGACTTATCTCATTACCGTGACCCCGGAACATAAAGGGCTACTGAAGAACACCGTGGATTTTAGTCAGTACAAGTCTGACAGTCCCTCCCGTCCTCTGGGAGGATCTTTTATCCGAATGGCAAAATAGGTGGGATAATTCTATCAAGGGGCGGCACCTCCACCAGTTGTTGTTGTTTTCCTTTAAGCTTGTTCCCTCGCCTTTTTGTCAATGTTCGTCACCTGACTGTGAATATGAACAATCAGCACATCATATTCTTTGGGAGTGTATTCTTTGGCAGAACGAACGCAATATTATGTTGGATACTGTTCAGACTACATCTGGAGTCATTTATTATACGGACCTTGTGGAAACTCGAATAAACTTCCGTGCGTTCAAGCGTTTTTGCCATACCTATTATTGGAATCAAATATAGCAGCTCACAATTTAGGACCCATTAATTTCAGTAGTCATTTTTAGGGTTCCGTAGCCAAATGGCAAAAACGGAACCCTTATAGATTCGTCATGTCTGTCTGTCTGTCCGTCCGTATGTCACAGCCACTTTTTGTCGAAAGTATAAGAGCTATCCTGTTGAAACTTGGTAGGTAGATGTATTATGTGAACCGCATTAGGATTTTCATACAAAAATAAAAACAAAACCAATTTTAGGGGTGCCCCCCATACTTAGAATTGAAACTCAAAATTTTTTTTTCCCCTTACCCATACGTGTGGGGTATCTATGGATAGGTCTTTAAAAATGATATTGAGGTTACTAATATCATTTTTTTCTAAACCGAACAGTTTGCACGAGAGACACACTTCCAAAGTGGTAAAATGTGTGTCCCCCCCCCCCCCTGTAACTTCTAAAATAAGAGAACGATAAAACTAAAAAAATATAATTATAATGTAGACCTCAACAAAAACTACCAACGAAAATTGGTTTGGATGAGATACAGTTAGCAGTTTTTGAGACAGTACATTTTCAAAAACCGCAAATATACCTTTGCCATTCATACAAACACTATGAAAAACAAAGTTATTTTATTGTTTGCGTATATAACTTACTAATCTCAATATAATTATATCCCTAATCTATGCTTGCTACTACGGAACCCTTCATGGGCGAGTCCAACTCGCACTTGGCCGGTTTTTACCCGTGGTGCAAGGCAATTGGGCTTCTTCCAGTTGTAATGTCCCTTTGTGCCTATTGGCCTTGCTTTGTTCTGTCTCCTGCTTGCATGGAGGGAAGTGGAAACATATTTTTCCTACTCCTCCACTATTCTTTTCTGATTAGTTTCGTGCAGGATCTAAGAGAGGTAAATTCATTCTCCGGGACACGTCGAGCTTCATTGTCTCGGCGCTTTTCTGGTGGTTGCCACTGTTGATTCTCAGGAGTTGCAGTGGTTTGGGAATAGTGTGATGGGTTTGTCCAAAAAAAAAAGTCCCTCCCGCCCTGCGCGGGGTGGGAGGACTCATTTGATGATTTGACCACGCTAAAAAAAAAGTATACAAGTGTGTGCGTAGTAACAGACGCACTCTCTGTTCTTTTACTCTCATCGTCCGATGAGACGGCAATCCGACACGATCGAAGAGAGATCAGGCACAGGAACCAACGGGTTATCGTGCTTTCCGAGGCACGGGGTATAAAACAGCATACTTCCAAACTCCGGCTAGTTACTGAGAAATCCTAATAGAAAATCCTATAGCACTTTTTGCCCGACCCGGGATTCGCACTTAGTACTCCACGCCCAGCAGAACTCAAGCTATGATCATGTAATTGTTTAATAACCTGCTAATGACTGTAAAAAGTTTTATGCTTGGTCGAGTATGAAATTACTGAAGCTTTTTCATTACAATAGAACTTGTGAATGTACTGTTTAATTGTGAGTAATTATTTAATTACATCTGTGATTTATTAATTGTTATGATTTACTGTGTTTATGAAAGCAGTGGTGGCCCAGTGATATTAGCCCCGAGTTAAGTGTTGTTGATCATGAGTTCGAACCCGCCAAAAGTAATACTTAATGTAATTGATTTTATCGCCACACTCTCAAAATGGTGATGGACAACATCGTGAGGAAACCAGACTGTCCTAGAACCAAAAATTCGAAGACATGTGACATCTATCAACCTGTATCGGGCCCGCGTAGTGGGTTGTGGCCCATTCCCTGCCTCAGAGAGGAGGCATGTGTACCAGAAGTGGGAATATTATAACAGCCGATAATTTATAATACCTAGTTTCCCTACAAAATTATTCCATTCTTTTTAATTTAATTAAAGCTTTTTCAGTTCATCAACCCAACCAGTCTCATTTATTACCCCATCGACCAATCCTAATCTGCGCAGACATTAAGATTCGCAGCCACACTAGCCTGACTTCCTTACTGGCCAACAATTACAACCATCTAACGACCAGCAAACAAAACGACCACATTGGCCTATATCGATACAAGCAATTACAATAAACTCGGTATTACGTACGACCAATGACCATCCGTTGGTATTGTTGGAAAATGTAATGTAGGAATGCACTATGATTGCAATTGTATCGATACTTCGGATGGATTCGGATCGAAATTTAGCGGTACGGTTTTAAAATCATATTGAATGGCTTCGATCTCACTTTACAAGTATCGTCTTATAGAATAATGAAAATTTATGTTGTGTGTACGACTCTTCCAAATCCTTACAATTTTACAATAAACTCTGAATCGCGTATCCGTAGGTATTGTTGGAAAATAGAAACCCACTATTATTGCGATAGTATCGATACTTTGGATGGATTCGGATCGAAATTTAGCGGTACGGTTTTAGGATCATATTGACTGGCTTTGATCCAATACTGCAAGTATCGAACTGTATAATATCGTCTTCTAAGATAGCGATACTTTTCTTTTTGGTAATTTAAACTTTGAGCCCCCAAATGCTGTATGTAGGTCTCTTCCAAATTTCTCTATGTATGGCAGTAATAAGAGTCAAGTTATTGCTAAAATCTCCACTTTTAACTGTACGAAACATACAACTTATTCGAAATCAAAATCAAAGCATTTTATTTAAAGTAGGCCAGTTACAGGCACTTTTAAATTGTCAAAGACATAAAAAATATAATTAAATACAGCATACAAGTTATGGTGCTACAGTCCCAGTCACAAGACATAAAAACTGTGAAAGTACCGTAGATGCCCATACCAAGAAGTAGATCTCTATGGAGAAGAACGGGCAAGAAACTCCATGGACACTCTTTTTAGATCGCCAAAATTATTGGTACCTACATTATGTGAGAACGATGTAGCAAGTTAAAAAGTGTCCAAAGGAAATAATATTAACTCCTTATTCCTTCTTCTGTATTTCTCCTATATCTTCATTTCGTATTGTTTTAAAGGATTTGATCATGCAATATTTACAACAATTCGGTATCGATTTGATAGCTTTTCCATCGATCCATAATAAAGAATGTATCGATAAAGTACCGTGCGTCTCTAGCGAGTATTGTTGGAAAACATACAGTTGGGTCGTAATTCGACTGGCGCTAGTATAAACGTGTTGTGGCATGTCACAGTAATGATGTGAGGGAGTTAGGAGACGTTCACACATGCGAGTGATGTTCATTCAATTTATAATTCATATCATTCCTTAGACAATCCATCCATCTTTTCTTTGGCCTTCCTCTTCCTCTACATCCATCAACATTCATACCCATCCCTCTCTTAGTCACGTGAGTCTCATCCCTCCTCATCACATGTCCAATTGTCCATACCAAGACAGACGATTCCCTTTCATTTTTTCTGTAACAGGCGTCACTTTCAAACTTCCCCTTATAAACTAATGATGATAATCAAGAATGGATAAAGTAAGGAATGCCTTACTTTATCCATTCTTGACAAATGCTACAACAAAAATTAATCCCCGGTAAATTATTTTGACCTATCTAAATGTTAGTCCTAAGCCACACTTGCTCAAATTGCGCGATTAAAATCGTACCAAATTGTGTCAATTAAAAGAAAACTGTTTCATGTGACGTAAAACTTAGGCAGGAAAACCACAAATGGTGTAAATGGAGCGACTGCAATATATTTTTCAACCAGGCACTAATTTTGCCTATCCAAAGACCTGTTGTAAGATACGAAGTCATTTCTCCCAAGAAAACTGCACATACTTTCTAAACAGAACACCCATTTTACCGTTCCAATGTGACAATAGCCGTATATCCTTATGCAAGTCCACATGTCCACTTATCTGTAACGGTCACGACGCGAGATCGGTCGATTGTTACTTTCGCGTTAAACTTTTATTATACAACATTTAACCAGCGTTATGCAACCCTAACTCACGACCGTCGTACGTGTTGTGTGGACCCGCCCTTATCTTGATTTTCATTCATGTTGAAGTTAAGTTTAATTATGATTGTATGGTAAACGGTTGTGTGTTTATGGCCGTTTTCGAGTTGTTGGATGAATTATTTGGTTGGCTGATTATCTTTGCTTTTATTTTTAAGTCTTATTCAGAAACTTTTTTTAACTCGTACTGTTGTTATTTCCATACTGCTTGGAATCTGCGATGTGTTGAATTTAAACTGAAGGTTGTTCACTCGGTAACCGTGACCCTGGTACATAAAGGGCTATTGAAGGAACACCGTGGATTTTAGTCAGTACAAGTCTGACAGTCCCTCCTGTCCCGCCCTGGGCGGGAGGACTCATTTGATGATTTTGCCACGCTAAAAAAAACCACCTAAACAAATGGCAATCGCATTTAAGGCCTTTTTATATCACAGCTTTCAAAACTGTGACTTGTTTTTCCCGCGAGCTTATTTCAATCTAACACATTACATTATTAATCTTTCAGATATATTATCAGCAGAATATAATGGTCATTCCCCCCGCGGATATCCGAGGAGTTCGGACGTGTCTATTAGCTAATTACATTCGCTCACGGTAACTGAGAGATCTAATTACACTGGACGGAACGTCATATCGTACCAAATCCTCGATACCGACCAACTTACGCTGACATCTACACTGCGAAGCGATATAAAACATACTTCTTATCGGAGTTCTGGTTATACTGGACGGATTGAAAAGCTGTACTAAATCACCGATCGCCACCAGTCCAGGCTGACCCCCGGCTACCAAGTGAGTGTTTGACTGTTTACTCAATTACTCAAAATACAACTATTATAATTATTATGTCGCATACCCGCACGCCCCCGAAGGAATGCAGCGGTTCTGCCCCCGATTTATCGGATATCAGATTTTGTCAAAGTTCACCGGTGATTAATATTACAACTAGACAAGAAAAGCGTAAACGAGGGGACGTATTGGAAGAAGAATTAAAAACCTTTATGGCCGACATGAAAAAAATGTTTTCTTCTGCGGAGGAGGCGCATAATCATAAGTTTACTACATTGCAATCATCCATAGATGAAATTAAACATCAAAATAGCAAGATCACAGAGTCAATGGAATTTATGTCTGCGAAATATGACGAAGTGTTAGCTAAACTGAAGCACAGCGAGAAGGAAAGGGAAAAGTACATGGAATATATTACCGTGTTGGAAGACAGGGTTGAACACTTGGAACGTGTCGCTCGGAAGTCTTGTATTGAGATACGGAACGTTCCTAAGCACGCTCAAGAGAGAAAGGAGGATTTAATCAAAATAGTGAAAAATATTGAAACATCTATTAACGTCGACATTCACGACAATGATGTCAAGGACGTTTTTCGCTACGGGTCCAAGTCATTGTCTAGAATGCCCATAGTCGTCGAGTTCTCCACGGTTATAAAAAAGGAAGCTTTGTTGGACATCGTAAAAAAAATGAAATTGGAGTCAAAAACTTATTTATCCACTGCACACGCCAAAATTGACGGACCCAATGAGCCCATCTACATGTCAGAAAGCCTAACCGCGGAAATTAAGAAAATCTTTGCAAGGGCCCGTACATATGCTAACGACAACAAGTATAAGTACTGCTGGACCGCTCATGGTTTCGTATACTTACGCAAGGAAGAAGGTGCCAAAGCAATCAGATTGTCTAATGAAGAGGATCTCAATACACTAGTTTTAACTAAATGACTTTATGACCTTCAAGTTTTCATTCAATGTTTTGGGTTATATTGTTCAGTCTTATTTTTTTCTATTTTGTTTTGTTTACTGTTCAGTTTTATATTCTTAACCTACATATACCGTACACACTTAATGCGATTGTATACGTTTCACACATCTTACTTCACTCACACACACAATTCGACGAAATTTACTTACCAATGTTCTGCATATTATTATATTAGACAGCTTACACAATACAAACATTTTAATCTAAGAAATCTAAATAAACGTCATACCAAGATAATGTATATTAGATGTTATCGAAGGAAATTTTGCAAAGGTTTGGTGTCCATTTTCTGTATAATTAGTTTAACTAAATATTGTACTCCATCGTTTCACTCAGTCGTACCACTTACTATAAGCTACCACATTCACAACGAATAACAACAACAGTATCTCTAATATACAAAGAGATTTAGACAATACAACAGTTTCGGAATCGGCAATAGTGGAGCCTAATGATTGTCCTCATTTGTTCAACACTTCGGGCAGAAACCTAAAATTGATAACTCACAACATCAGAAGTATTTATCGGAACTTAGATCACTTTCTTGTATTTCTTAAACGAATTGACACCCACTGTGACATTTTAGTTTTCACGGAATGCTGGATATCGGAACATAAGCCTCTGCCACAAATAGATAATTACAGACTTTACTTTTCCACTACTAAACATAACAAAAGTGATGGTGTCGTAATATACATCCACACGAACTTATGCCATACTGTGGAAGAACCAACACTTGTTGATGCTAGCTGTCTACTCATAAAAAGTAGAGACATTGCCATCCTTTGTGTGTATAGGTCACCATCTAACCACATTATAGACCCCTTTCTTATATCTCTTGAGACAAACCTTCGTTCAATCCGAGAGTCTCATACAGTTGCTATTGTTGGTGATATCAACATTGATATCAAACCCTACAACGACGATAGGAAAAGTGAACAGTATCTAAATCTTTTAGCTGAAAACGGCCTTCTGCCTGCTCACCTATTTCCTACACGCGAGTCTAACTGCTTAGATCATATAATTCTTAAAACAAACTGCAAAGCTCAAACATTCGTTATCAAAACTAACATCACTGATCATTTACCCGTCTTACTTAATTTAATACAACCAAAGCAAAATAAAGCCCCAAAATTCAAACAAATTATTGACTACGATAAAGCGCTCAATACACTTGTGAATACTGATATATCAAGTATACCTAACATGGATGATCCAAATAATGCAATTGGCATTTTGATAAAATACATCAAAGACGCTTTAGATATAAACACTACAGTTCGTAGTGTTCCTAATAGAAAACGAATACGTAAGCCTTGGATTACTACCGGTTTACTCAGATGTATAACCCATCGAGACGCCCTGCATAAAAAACTAAAAGCTTCTCCTTCAGATGAAGTTCTAAAAATTTCCTATCATAGGTACAGGAACTTTTGTAACGATGTTCTAAAAAAGGTTAAAGAGAAATATGAAACTTCGACGATTGATAATTGTAAAAATCCAAAACAAACTTGGGAAATGATACGAAAAATTACCAACACGACTAAAAACAAAAATCCATCTGAAGAATTATTAAGCACTAACCCAAACGAAGCCCAGCAAGGCGTAGACAGGATAAATCAGTACTTTGTAAGTACTGGTCAAAAACTTGTAGATACTATTAATAAATCCCTCGACGTGTCTAAAATAAAATGTAATATTAAAACCCAGCGTAAATTAAAATCAATCGTTTTGCTTGAAACAGATACTGCTGAAATTGAATCTTTAATTCAAAATCTTAAAAATGACTCCGCTACTGGATGTGATGGCATACCTACCACATTCCTAAAACACATAAAACATGTCATAGGCCCTATACTAACTCACATTTTCAACCTTTGTTTAAACAAAGGTATTTTTCCAAACTGCTTCAAGTATTCACTAATTCATCCTATTCATAAAAATGGGCCCAGAAACAGTGTCGAGAACTATCGTCCGATTTCGGTCTTGCCTGCAATGTCCAAGTTATTTGAAAAGCTTATCAACAAACGATTAATGAACTTTTTAAAACAAGAACATATTATTTCAGATTCTCAATATGGTTTTCAACCTAATAAATCTACAGAAGATGCGGTGATACAGCTTACAAATTTTGTAGCAAGTAACCTGGATCAGGGTCGGAAATGTATCGGAGTCTTTTTGGATCTAGCAAAGGCCTTCGATACTATTTCAATAAATCTACTCCTGACGAAACTCGAAGCGATCGGCATACGCGGCGTCCCTCTGCAGCTCATAAAAAGTTTTCTTACCGATAGGTATCAATCTGTGAAGATAGGCGATTACATTAGTTGCCCCCTCCCCATCACCTGTGGAGTTCCCCAGGGAAGTGTTCTCGGCCCGGGTCTCTTCTTGATATATATCAACGAACTTTGCCAATATAAACCGACACAAGGAAAAATATTCTCTTACGCGGATGACACTGCGCTTATATTTCAGGGAGATTCCTGGGCTGAAGCACGTTACCTTGCCGAGAAAGGACTTTATCAGACATCACTGTGGTTAAATAAAAATCTCCTAACACTAAATGTCAACAAAACAAAATATATAACTTTTTCGATAAATAAAAAAACTCAAACAAAAAACTTCACTTTAAAAGCACACAAATGTGAAAATATCCAATCACTATCATGCTCTTGCGCACCACTAGTACAAACCACTAATATTAGATATCTCGGTACTCAAATAGATGATTCCCTTTCATGGCAAGCACAACTAGATATTCTGTCTGCACGTACGCGAAAAATGATATGGATTTTTAAAAAACTCAGAAACGTATTAAAATTAAAAATGTTAAAAACTATTTACTTTGCTCTGGTTCAATCAATCTTGGGTTATTGTATTCCGGTATGGGGTGGAACCTGTAAGACTAAAATCATAAAAGTTGAACGTGCGCAAAGGTCATTACTCAAAGTCATGCTCAGAAAACCATTTCGCTATCCTACAATGAGCCTATACAAGGACTGCAATGTCTTGACAGTGAGGCAAATATTCATCCTTCAAACTACACTTCGCAAACATAAAGAACTAACCTACGATGCTAATTTGTTTTATCCTGCAAGAAGAAATAACAGAATATGTAAGGCAACTAAACACAACACTGCCTTCTTCAGGAGACACTCATGTTTCCTCGCACCGTATTTATATAACAAACTTAATTCTCTTTTAAATATTTTCCCAAAAACCTCGCATGAATGTAAATCAGTTATTCAAAGATATCTCCTGAGTTTGAATTATAATGACACAGAATCCTTATTTATAATTTATAAATAACTTTTCTGTTCTCCCTTTAATAAATAAAGAACAGTAAGCGCACTCATGCAGAACCACGCTTACATACATAATACATACTCTCATAATTGCTTATGAGAGTCGCTTATATATTTGCATATATAAGCTCAACCGAACACTCACTCAACAGACACACAACACACAACTACACACGCAACACCCACACAAACATACACACAACACACACACGTAGGTACACACGCATTCATAAATAAATTATTGTACCAACTCACTCGCCGCGGGAGGAACACCTGGAGTCCTGAAATACAGGGTTACCCTAGTTTAGGCTCCAGTCCACTCCGTGTTAATAATGCCTGTACTGTATTCTTTTTAGTGTGGAAAATAAATGAATTTTTACTTTTTTTTTACTTTAGAATATTATTTTCTCTGCAGTCAGGGCTATATCCTCCTGCCAGCATTACCTATATTTGTAAAAAAATAAACATACACATAAAAAATTTTAATAAATAAGGTCCCATATGTTTGAGATCGCATCGTGTTTCAGAACGGAAATAATTACGTCTAATTTCAAACGGTAGTTTATAAGTTTCGATTTAATTTACTTCGACGTCTCATTTAAGATAAAGTCATTAATATTTTCATACAGGCATTTTAATTATCTTTATCTCTTGGTGCGAGGTGAATTACGCTTCTAACTCCTTCCTACGCCAAATAACTGTACTAAATAGTTCAGTTACTGCTCTAACATGATGAAAACTAACTGATCGTTAACCCTTTTGTAATTGTCTCGCTTTGTCCTAAGTTCAGATTTAGTTTAGGGTAACTAGTTTCCAGTTATGTCGTCAAGGTATTTTTAAAAAACTTTAACATTATTTTAATTTTATTAAAATCATCAAAATGAGTCTTCCCGCTAGTGTTGCCAGGTGTCCCGATTTGCGCGGGACGTCCCAACTTTCAGGGGTCTGGGGACGCGTCCCGATTTGTACCTGATCGGGACGCTAAATGTCCCGATTAATCAGGCTAATTTAATTTGGTCTAAGAGGCGAAACCGTTTAACACTCGAGCATGTGAAAGCAGAAATTAAAATTAAAACCAACATTTTATATTACATGCAATGAATTTTATAACTGTAATAAAAAACAATGCCATTTTAAAGGAAAAAAACAAATAATTTACTAGATACTCAGGTACTTTATTCTTCTGAAGTGCGTCAGTTACATTAAAAGTAGTATTTTATTTTGTAATTTCTACTAGTCTAGCAAGACTGATTAATTGTTATGTAAGATTAAATAGACTTAAAACCCTCTGTTTTTTTTTTGTTGTTTACTGTCTCGATCGCAACCTTAAACCCCGATTTGTTTGACCTCATGTACCGATTTAGAACAAATCGGGCATGGCAACACTTCTTCCCGCCCTTTGTGGAGGGAACAGTCCCCTTTCAGACTATTACTCGCTAAAAATCTACCCTGTTCCTTTCGTTCCAAGGCCACGGTGCCCCTTAAAGACAGACCAGTGACCCCGGCAAGCATTTGGTCCTACAGGGGCTCCGTCTGTTTGCTGACAGTTCATAAACGCGCATGGAACACGACGCGCCGTCTACTCAGGACTGATCCTTGATCGGACGACGAGCTACCCATTATTCGACGTCCGCAAGCCGACGCAAAAGCTAGAACCTTTTCATATTTTTTTCAATATTGGTTAATGAAGATTAAACGTATGAAGGTAAAATGAGAGTTGCAAAAAATGGTTTCGAACCCAGGCACATATGATTTATGTATTTTTTGGTGATATTTTTTTGTGCTTAGGATGACGCAAGCTTTTAAGCATTTTCTTTTATCATTTAATAAAAAAGCCCCAGAATTTAAGTATCACTTTAGATCACTACTCTCAAACTGTACGCTAATTTCAAAACCCAATACAAAACTAATTCTAAACCTCAGACTAAAATATTAATTACTCCGTTAATTACACACCCAGCTTACGCATACATTAGGCAACACACACACCCACACACACACACAAACATACATACATTAATCGGTAACGGGAGCATTACAAAACAAATTGTTAGTAGCCGGCGCCCGGCCGTAATTGCGCTTATACCGAGCTTACAAAATGTCACCGGCAGTAACGTGCGAACTGTACTGTTTTGTGCTTACGTAATACGTTTTGTTGTATTGATTGTTGGTGGGTAGATTAGTTGTTATATTGATAAGGAGAAAAATTCCATTGGAATCCGTTGGAAGCGACTTGCATGCGTGTTACCGAAATGTTTGATTATTCTAATACTGAAATTGGACAATTTCAGTTGAAGTTCTTTATTAGAAACCAGTGTACCGACACAAAATGTATTTATTAGCCACCTGTGTCTAACAATACCACTGTTGGAGTAAGAATTCCATTCAGTCCTTCCACTTATCCCTGTCCAGTGCAGTTCGAGGCCAATGTTTAAGGGTCGAGATTATCCCACCATATTTATGTAGGTCTGCCGTGCTTTCGTATGCTGTTGTGGACCTACTAGGCATAGCCCCTTCAACTTGCTACTGCTCCCATTACTCTCCGAAAGTGTTTTTTAAGATAATCGAGTTTTTATATAGAGACTCCTGCAGGTCAAGCTACCCCAATCGGTCAAATTTTACCTACTGAACGGAAGGTTAATACCAACCACTATTGTGATAAGGTTGAAAATCTATTAAAGAAAGACAGATTGAAGTAGTTTGACTTGCTGGCGTCTGTACATCGTCGTATTTTTCACTTATTACAAACATAATTACAAACACAAGCTTACAAGCACAAGCATAATATAAGGAAGCTGATTTATTTCGCGATTTCAGAGTTAATCCCATAGTCAACAAAATAGTACCTATAATTAATGAGGTTATTACCTAAACAGAATGACTGTCAACAACTCAAAATTGATACCAAGAAAACGTCACATCCATAATTCATTATTAATACTTAGATCACTCACCTACACACTCATATTCACAAGATCACAACCCCAACCGGTGCCAGCGGTAGACCCGTCAACATAACCCCGAATGAGGTTGTTACCAAACAAAATGACTGTCAACAACTCAAAATTGATACCAAGAAAGCGTTACACCCTTACTTCCTTCATTATTAATACTTAGACCACTCACCTACACACACTCATATCCACAAGATCACAACCCCAACCGGTAGCAGCGGTAGGCCCGTCAACATAACCCCGAATGAGGCTGTTACCAAACAAAATGACTGTCAACAACTCAAAATTGATACCAAGAAAGCGTTACACCCTTACTTCCTTCATTATTAATACTTAGACCACTCACCTACACACACTCATATCCACAAGATCACAACCCCAACCGGTAGCAGCGGTAGGCCCGTCAACATAACCCCGAATGAGGTTGTTACCAAACAAAATGACTGTCAACAACTCAAAATTTATACCAAGAAAGCGTTACACCCTTACTTCCTTCATTATTAATACTTAGACCACTCACCTACACACACTCATATCCACAAGATCACAACCCCAACCGGTAGCAGCGGTAGGCCCGTCAACATAACCCCGATTACATCAATAAATGATCCAACAATTACGATGCTATCTCTCCACATACGCCCCGCCATGCACGTTCTGATAACCAAGTCTAATCAGAGACGTCAGGCTAATGAAGTAGCAGGCCCGCTCTTAATTAGAAACGTTAGCATACAGATAACGGTTGTACGAATATGGTGATACATGCTGAGACAAGTCATGGGAAAATTAATGAGTTGCAGAGGTAAAGGGACAGGAGTGGACGTCGGTATGTTGGAGATTAGCTATGATTGAGGGGTGCAAAAATGTGGGAGGCATATTTTGATTTGACAAATTAGGTAGAAGAGGTATTCAAATACGATTTTTATGGCATCAATGTTTAGAACAACGATTGTATTCCCATTTGAGCACTCGTTACACTTGAACACTTGAATCAGTAGAAGGTACCGTAAATGCTCTAATGGGAATAGATTTGAATTATATTTTCATTACCGATTCAACAACACGTCAAAACATTCGTTGCTCTAAAAATCGTTACTGAAATGGGAGTGTAAAAATACTGTTGAATACCGTTTCTCATTAGGACATTTACTAAAATTTTAACTCACATACACACACAACCTGTCACGTCTTGAACCTCGCTGTCAACAACAACTGTTTACTTAATGTTTTTACCTAACCTTTTTTCTGTAGCACTATAAATTTAAAACACTTCTCCGATATCTTCAGATAAGACGTAGAACCAGCCCTCATACTTAAGATAAAACCAAAAAGACAGCAATAATGTTATCAAACCCAACCCTGTTTCCCTCTTTCAAGGCACAATGTTGTCACACCCTCGAGTGTCACACCCTAATTTTTTTCTACAAGTTTTGCCCGGAGGCAAAGATGAGGCCGAAGGCTGAGCGAGCTTGCCTAAAAGCAAAGATGGTGGTCGTAAACCAGGCGGCCCTGGTGATGGTGAGACCTACCACCGCCATTGAGATCGCTCAGCCATCAACGCAGGTTACAAGTAGCCTTTGGTGCTATTGCCCGGGGTACACCGCTAGGAAGTGGATCCCACCCACACCACTTAACCAAAGTACTTACATTACCATTGCCCCCAGCCTGCAACCCAAAAACGGAAGCAAGCGTGAACTTATAAATTAGCTGCATCTACTGCTATTAGCGATATAAGGTCAGATACATATGAATGAAGTCCCTAAGGCCAATCGCATATTCTTAAATCTTGCTTTATCTTTATCATTTATCTATGAACTGGATACATGCGATGCGCTGGCGGGAGCTGGCTACTGTGTATCCGTAACCTATATTGTGACGTCGCTTCCTTGCAGGTGTGCTCAACATTTTGTTTATTGGATTTATTTATGTACTATCTTATAACTACGGTAGTTGCGTTGTCTGCGTATAATTCGGTGATTATCCCATGGAAACGTAATTAAAAACTGTATGTATTATTAAATTTTATAAACTTTCTGTGTACCAAATTTCATAACAATCCGTTTCGTAATTTAAAACATGTAAGTATCTATTCTCACAAACTTTCGCATATATCAATAAATAATTAGGAGATTATCGACTGCACAGTCCTTCTTCTGTTGGCACCGGTTTCCAGCATCAGCTGGAAACAACTACACTACACTATTGAGAGAAAATAATGAAGGCGCACCTTTACCAATAACATGACACTGGCTGAAAATTCGGAAAAAAATGTATTGTTGTTGACATTTTCTACGGCCATTTAGCAGTTGAAAAAAAATAATACGTATTTAGAAGACGTGAGTGGAGACAGCAAAGCCGTGATCTGTCTTTACAACAAAGCGATTCAGAAATTAACCATAACTATGAGTCGTTAAATACTTGCCATAAGTCAATCACATTATTACCGCATAAATATTATAATCCAATGACATCCGTAAACAATAAATCATACCTGATCCAATAAACAATCGAAACCAAAGCCTACAACAACAGGTGCAAAACAAAGGGATCGTCAACCGTCGGCCCATATCCAATCTAGTTCACAGCCGCGACGCAATTGTCTCGAGGGCGCCACCGTCGTCTCACTAATAAGCATGGCCCGCGCCACCGCTTGGCACACATTCCCGCCATTTATTAGCAATTCTGATATGCGAAAGCGATATTGTAGCCTCATAAGAGGACCAACATCGAGCGCACCATTTCATTCTATCACATAGATATTATTAGCGATAGCACATTTAATAGAACGCTAGTATTACCTACCGATACGGCCTTATTGACCACATAAAGTCGCTTGACGTAATAAGCCGCGATTTTCATATATTTGTCGTACAAATCGACCGTTTTCTCCATATTATTAGGTATATAGACTCATTTGCATATAAGATACTTCGCTTTTATTGTACAATTTATAGGGAAATTATCGTTTTACTTATTACAAAGTGTGCTTGAGTAAAGTATGTATGGAAATTTTGTTTCGCTCAGAATGTCTATTATCTTTGAATTGTCGTATGAATGGGACACTGAAGTTATAGTAATGTACTACTGAGTTTATTTCGTATGGCCGCAAAGTGAATTCTGAACCTAGGGAGAATTCCTTCTAGTAGTTTTAGATAAAGCGTTTAAAATCTATGTCCGAAAAAGTTATTTCTATGTGTTTATATAATGGAGTAGGTGCGATGGTTTTGTTTCGCAATGTCGTTACCTGTTTTGAACCTTCGAAATTACTACCAACCTACAGATATTTGTCGTTTAGTTCTTGGCAACGAAATAGACCATTTTAGAGGTATTAATAAAATAGGTATCCTTATGATATCGCTTAGGAGAATAAGCAGTAATATGTAAGTACGTCGTAAAAGGTAGCAGATAACAACAATATGTAACAAGCAATTTGTCTGTCAGATTCAATTATGGTAAATATTTATTGTGACGCAAGTTAACCATTTAGTTATAAAAATACACGCGGTATGTTATTTTGATACATATCTGATTCTTCTGAAGAAGATGGCAGGATGAGCTAGATGAAACTAACGACCAATGTCTCATATTATACCTGTATCCGAATAGTGGGAAGACATGGTGAGAGGCAAATGTAATAGTAACAATGAGAGATTTAAATCGTTTATTGATCTTCTCCTGGTATTTGATTGACGATATTTTAATTATTATATCTTACCCAATCATATTTAAATACAGGAAATACACAATCTATAAGGTGGGAGTACTTTCCTTGTAACACATATCGACGGATTAAAATTCAAGCACGACAGACAGTAAGCTTCGTAAAACCTTAATTAAAGAGAAATCAATATTGAATATGTTTTATCCTGCAAGCGTTGCCACACACTAATTAATCCCACATCAAAACTTTCTTGCAATCAGCATTTAAGGCTCAGAACACATTAACGACCGCATGTTGGCAACCCCATCACACGGATATTCATTAAGATTGGAAACGCGAAATGATTAGAACGAGCCGTTAAGCGATTGATCAATAAAGAGATATGGACATATGCTGATGTGTACACGCCCTTACCAAATAAGGAACCGGTGAAGATGTGCGTGGACGGGCGATTTTCGCCATGGAATTGTGGTAAATTCTAGTGATGAATAAAATTAAGTTACTTTACAAATGTTTTAAGTCAGTCATTAGACATACGGGTCATTTATGTATAACTTAAGCACTACAGAGGCGGGGAAGGTTTTTCAGCCAAAAAATGGGAAACTCAAAACAAGAAATATGAAATATTCCGTTTTAAGTTTTTATGATGTTAGTTATTACTCCACAGGCAAAGCTTTTCTTTTCCTAAATGAGGGGAGCAGTGATAGATCAACATGGCAGTAACGATTCCAGCTTACTAGATCTTCGTATATGACAATCTATATTGAGTCGGCCCAGAATTGGGCCACGAGCTTAGCGCTCTCAGAAACGTCTATCAACTCCTGCAATGAACAGTTTTGGCAGGGAATACATAGGGCACGATATTAAGTGCCTCATCGTTTGTGAAGCAGCACCACACCTACACTCCAGAGTAGAGTCATCAGATTTCATGGACCCATCTAGACGCATTCTTTGTGACTGACATGTTCCAGTACCAAAAATTCGAAAGCACGTGAAAACCAACCCCATTGGAACCACGTGGTGGATTACAGCCCATTATTTATCATAAAGAGGAGGCCTGTGTCTCAGCCGTGGGAATGTTATAGGCTGATTAATTGTTTATGCTAAATGAGATGAAGAAAAACAACCTCTTTTAATTTCACAACTACTTTTTATTTATTGATGTCACCCATACATGTTTCTATTGTTCATAATATCTTGATCGTGTGTTCAAATCCCTAACAGGTCCTGCAATCGTGTGTAACATGTAATATTTATAACGGCAACACCATTAATAGGATAAATCTATCACATGGCAACTTTAATTGCGCCCCGTTTGTAAGACATTTTCTATACTGACCTCATGCCATCTTGATGACATGTTATTGCTATATTTTTCACTAGCTTCCGCCCGCGACTCCGTCCGCGCGGATTTCGGTCTTCGCGTGGATGGTTTATTTCTCCATTTTGAGTAACTCTGACAATGACATCTTATAAATATCTATTGGACCGAAATACGGCTAAGCCTATAATAATTAAGGAGATCCCTCTATTGAGCTACTGCTGTTGAGCTCGCGTTCTGTAGTAAGTATTTTTTTCATAGTAATTCCGACCTTGTATTTACAAATAACTGATCGGAACAGTAATCAAAAAGGTCGCGCTGAAAAGCACGGTTTAAAATTACACGCATACAATATTGATTCCACGGACGACCGGACCGATCGCCACACTGGACACGTCCGCTCGCATCAAAATTCAGAATTTATATGCATCGCGCGGCGCGGAACGCGGCTCCTTATATAGGAGTCGGGGTGGCGTGGCCCGCGTGTGCCGCAAACGGTTCAAGCCAAATCCGACTTTCGGCGCTACAGGTTACGGCGCTGAATCCACTGCGGGTAATGCAACGTGTGTTCGCGATTCTACAGAACAACGTCTATGAATAAAACTGAAAAATAAGATTTTTTTTCTACGTATTTTTTCAGGATAAAAAGTATCCTATTTTATGCCCAGGATAACAAGGTATAATTATACCAAGTTTCATCGAAATCGAACCGTTAGTTTTCACGTGATGCCTGCACATACAGACAGACAAAATTTTTTTTAATCACATATTTGGGTTTGGTATCGATCCAGCAACACCCCCCGCTATTTATTTTTTCAATATTTTCAATGTACAGAATTGACCCTTCTACAGATTTATTATATGTATAGATCCTGCTTTATCGAATTATGCATCTTAATAAAAGTTCACTTCTGTTCAGCATTGGTATTTAATTAATCCATAGAGAATCTGACTGGATGGCATTGTCATATCATCAACATAGCGATACCAAAATCCGTGATCGCGAAACTGTCTAAACAGGTAACCGTGACACTTTTCTTTGTGTGGTAAAATCATCAAATGAGTCCTCCCACCCAGGGCAGGGCGGGAGGGACTGTCAAGCTTGTACTAAAATCCACGGTGTTTCAATAGCCTTTTACATTACGGAATCACGTTAGTAAGTTAGTTCATTAGTCATATTGTCTTCTAAAGCTGGGTACTCACTTAGCAGTGTTGCATGTAACGTATCAGATACTGTATTAAGCTTCCTGCAGACACACGCGATTAATCGCGCGGGGTGACATGTCGCGGTCCATTCGCAGTATTTTTAGAGTGGAAATTAGCTTGGCTCGTTGTCGCAGCGCGATTAATCGCGTGTGTCTGCAGGAGGCTTTAACCTGCAAGTGGGTACGGCTCGTCCAAGCACACTGCGAGCCGCCTTTATGTTTGTATGACCCGCTGAGTGGCGGTATCACTGCGAACTTACAGCGAGCGGTTCGCAACGGGCTCGTGCCTACGTACTCACTTTATACCGTATCTGATACGTTACATGCAACACTGCTAAGTGAGTACCCAGCTTAAGAAAAGATACTTGGGTCCCGAGACTGTCTTGGGTCGCAGGACTCTCTCATCAGGTAACCGTGACCCCGGAAGATGAAGGGCTATTGAAGGAACACCGTGGATTTCAGTCATTATACGAGTCTGAGAGTCCCCTTCCGCTCCGCCTGGGCGGGAGGCCTCATTTAATGATTTCACAACGTAAAATAAAGCGTTGCTAAAATGAGACCTAATCTCCACAATTTCCTACATTTTTTCCTCCCCTCATCAAAACCTAATTCCTTTTCTATTCTGCTAACAATGCAGTCTTCCTGCCTCTTACTGCCTACTGCTCATTACAGTAATGACTGCAGATAATGAACGTCATCAACCCAACCAATGATCTGAGACAGCCAAGGATATGCAAAAACGATAACGAGTTGTTTTTGCTATGTACTATGTAGGTTTTGTTCGTATATAGGTAGGTACGTATGTTTCAGTAGATTGTATAACTAGAAACTTGTGACAGTTGTGAATTCTGTGACACTACACTCGCAAGCAAAATATGGAGTAACTTACTCCGATTTCGCGCGATATTGAGTACTTAATAACTAGTTAAGAATAATATAAATGGCACCATTTTAAAGGTTTAACTGTTATCTTTAAATTGATATCAAATTCATTCAAATCAAGCCATTATTTAAGGACCTATCCCGGATCAATTCTAAGTACCTAAGTGATTCCATAGTTATGCTCGCTAGTGTATTAAAAAAAAAATAAAGCAAAACTGACCTGGACTGGGAAACAGTGGTGGCCCAATGGTATCGCCCTTAAATATGCCCATCATAACATGACCCATCTTATAACGCAGAATAAGGGAAAGTGAGGTAAATTATGCTGGCCACTGAACGTACTGCCAAACCATATTAGCTGGCCCTGGCCCATGGCTTTACTCGCTCTTCTATAGTCTATAACCGTCTCCAGGATTCCATCCCTGAACTAAAATACATCAAAATCGGTACTGCTGTTTAAATGTGTGTAACAAACTCACTTTTACATTCAAAATAGCGAGAGGAAAATACCGCTTTCCATTTCTATGTAGAAATATTCCTGTTTGAGCACCGATTTTTAGAGCACCACTGTTAAGAGCGCCGATTGTACTATTATCATTTTAAATTAGAGAAAGTAATATAAAAAGTTATAACTCCTCACATGTACACATTTATATCTTTTTGAAAACAGAACACCCAGATCCTATTACACAAAAGCTTTCCACACTTCCATTTATCACGATTACATTTCGCTGGTGTTGCCATATTATTTTCCGAAGGTGTATTATTTCTGGTCCAAAGACAATAATTCACGCATTCAAATCGCTCGGCGCCATTTTTTATATCGCGTGTGTTTCGCGCCTTTTTCGGGTGCGGGCGTGTTCCTAATAAAATTAGGCTCGGGAATGTAGACTTATGAAGCTGTAGAAGGTTTATCTACGACATTAAAACTTTGTGAGGAATTATTGAATATCTGATACATAATACAAAATCATTACAGATTTTGAGTACTTTTAGCTGTCTATTTTTAATCAAGCTGATTGCATAAGCTTTGAAGATGCATCAACTTTTTCGTATTTGTCGATAAAAGAATACCTATGTAGCAAAATTAATATGTTTAAATTAATAAGAAGGTAAGTGTTTAGCTATTATACAGGGTGATTTGTTATTCGATGCGGTCCTTGAAATGGGTGATACTAGACCTTATTTGCAACAATTTTAACCCCGACAACATGGGGTCTAAACTGACTGGTTTTGGAAATATCGAACTTTAAAGGTTTTTCGAAAAATTTCTACCTCTCCATCATTAAGTGCTTATTGTTAGAAAGTAACGATGGTCACCACTTAGAATTTATACTTTTCTGATAGAATATGAACGACTGAATCTAGTGAATACAAGTTTGTTATAAAACTAATCATATCTTGGGAAATTAAGTGTCATAAAGTTTCTGTTATGAAGTTTTCTGAAAACTTCCCTTGTCTTTCAAAGCATATTTAAAAAAATAAATGTATGACACTTGGTTTACAAATTACAGAAAAAACTTTCTTGTCTCATTACCTTTCTAAAATGGTGCCACAGTACCCACTTTTAGTTAGTGTCTGACCAGAAAATTAGGGTTGTTACTGACAAGGTAGTAAATCAACGAAAATTGGTTGTAAAGTTTTTTCGACATAACATTTTTTTTCTGTGGTTTTTGTCCAAACTGTTATCTGATATTAGCTTTTTGAGTCAATGCGCTAAATCCTGGTCCATGAGATCAGGCAAAATCGCGCTTTATCTGGAGTATTTTTACCTGTCCTACCAGTAGGGTGACCTAACTTTTATGCACGCCAGTTTAGTTTTTTTTTTATGAAACCAGTGTTTACAAACATTCCGTCATTGTACTTTTGTTTCAAGTAGCTGTTTTAAATGGAAGAGAATTGATGGTTTGACTATCTGGTCCATAGGTAAAATAACCCAAATAAAAACCGACTTTGCCTGATATGATTATGTGATTACGGCCAGGATTAAGCGCATTGACTCAAAAAGCTAATATCAGATAACAGTTTGGACAAAAACCACAGAAAAAAAAATGTTATGTCGAAAAAACTTTACAACCAATTTTCGTTGATTTACTACCTTGTCAGTAACAACCCTAATTTTCTGGTCAGACACTAACTAAAAGTGGGTACTGTGGCACCATTTTAGAAAGGTAATGAGACAAGAAAGTTTTTTCTGTAATTTGTAAACCAAGTGTCATACATTTATTTTTTTAAATATGCTTTGAAAGACAAGAGAAGTTTTCAGAAAACTTCAAAACAGAAACTTTATGACACTTAATTTCCCAAGATATGATTAGTTTTATAACAAACTTGTGTTCACTAGATTCAGTCGTTCATATTCTATCAGAAAAGTATAAATTCTAAGTGGTGACCATCGTTACTTTCTAACAATAAGCACTTAATGATGGAGAGGTAGAAATTTTTCGAAAAACCTTTAAAGTTCGATATTTCCAAAACCAGTCAGTTTAGACCCCATGTTGTCGGGGTTAAAATTGTTGCAAATAAGGTCTAGTATCACCCATTTCAAGGACCGCATCGAATAACAAATCACCCTGTATATTATATATCTAGCTATTTAACTACAACCGTAACAAAAAACAACAAAAATCTCTGTTTTAAATAAACAGCATACAACAGCCGTAACAAACAACAAAAATCTGTGATTCTAGACGTTTCCAAAAACTGTCTGGCAAATAGTAATTATGAATAATAGGCAATAATTTGAACGCCATATTTTCAAAATTAAGCTTATTGACAACGCAAAATCTCCAGTCGTTTACCGTGTCTATTCCTTCCGCACTCTATTTGTACGCTATCATAAATTGCCGGATTCGTTTCTTGTCTTTGCTTGCTTCGCCCAATGTTGATTTAACATGGTTTTAGTCTTATTGATTCTTTATTACGTAAATACACCCGTATTGTCTATGCGCACGCAAGTTTTGTATGTCTTTTAATTAATATAAGGGTGTTGCGGGCAATTATTTATAGTTTGATTATTACGGGGGATCACGATATGGTTGAATAGTTGAATCCGATACGTTGACTATACTATAAAACAATGCAAATTCACAGAATTTGTAACTGATTTAAAAAAATTGAGTTTGAGCAATTTACAATCGAATTCAGGTATTCCAACAACTAAAAGACAATCAAGTTTTCAATTCTATTTGTTTATTTTTTTAAAACCTGACTTAATTAGCTACAGGTTTGACGATGCTCATTGGTCCAAAAATACCACAAAGATAGCCAGTGTCATAAAGCATTTACAGAATGGTGGCCCGATTCATCCAAAAATATGAAGTCTATTCTGTCACATAAAGACGCGGGGAAATGCTTCAAAAATATGGTAAAAGAAAGAGGCCACCCTAAACACAACAGTGTGTTATTGCGGGCTAAAATAATGACATAATATGAAGGTTTCACAGAAGTCCTTAAAACTGTTACTTCTCCTAATTTCTGATAATCTTATAACCACGATCCTTCAATCAAGTAAACGGCCTTATTACCATACAATTAAATATAAATTAATTAATTCTGTCATAAATATAATCAGATCTAAGCCGTGACACCCACTTAATTTTAGCATAAAACTAGGCTATTAATTAAAATCTAGATCAGAACACAGGCAAATGTTCTACCTAGGAGATACATGCAAATGTTAGCGATTATGTCGATTGAGAGACTGGCCTGTCTTAGAATATGTTTTAAGTGGGTTATAACAAGTTGAATTTCAATATTTACTGTTTCTGTAGGAGAACAGATTATGTGGCTTACAAGTATGGCACTTGAACAAATATTGATGATATACCTACACTAGTGAGCAAAAGGCAAAATTGGGCCCTACCAGAAAACCAGCGCTGTGACAGTTAAAATTGTCGCAGGTCGCAGCACAACATGCTGAGGTAGGAGTCTTTTGGCCTCACACAGGACCAGACTAAATTGTTTTTTTTTTGGGTTTGTTTTACCTTTTGTTTTTTTTTCTTATATTTAATTTTTGTTTTTCTTTGTTGTTGTTTTTATTCATGTAATTTTGTTTGTTCTGTCCTGTGTGTCCCAATAAATCTCTTTTCTTTCTTTCTTTCTCTTTCAAAAGTATGACATCACATTCTTGAAGTTGATCCGGGATACCACCTTCTGCCGGGGAGCGGTGATTGCGCAAGTGGACCCTCACCCCCGGCTTAAGGAAGTAGAGGACACCGTGTGGTTTTAATCAGTTGAGTCTTACATGCCCCTCCATCTTCCCCAGGCAAAGGAAGTCCATGAGGATTTCAACACGTAAAAAAAGGGATAGCACCTTAATAATGGTGGAATTTGAATGAATTTGGTATCAATTTAAAGATCCTTCAATAGCCCTTTTACCTGGTGAGAGAGTCCTGTGATCCAGTATCAATACGCGATGGCAGTATGAGAGCGATTTATACGGGGAATATTTTAATAAATTATGCTTTTATAGAGAACTAGCGGCCCGTCCCGGCTTCGCACGGGGAGCATATGTTACTCAAGGGTGAATGTGGCTGTCTAATGATGAAAGAATTTTTGAAATCGGCACAGTAGTTTTTGAGTTTATTCATTACAAGCATACACACACAAAAACAGAAATCTTTTCTCTTCATAATATTAGTGTACATTCACTGTTTATCACACCCACATGTAGGTACATTTGACGACTGCGACCCATGAAGGGAGCCCACGAAGACATATAAACTATAAAATTAAAGCCAGTGTCCCCAAACCCCATCTCAGAAATCTTCTCATCTCCGCGTTGTCTCGCTACATCCTATTTATAAGCAAAAGTTCTTGTTACAAGCATTGAATAATGACGTCATCAGTTAGTGTGTCCTTCCCACAGTACACGTAGTATGCATCCAGTTGAAAAATATTGGCGTCATTATATTGAACATGATAGCTAAGAGACGAGTTGAAATTTATGATAAGAAATGATTGATAAAATTATTTTTCTAAAAGTATTGAAAACAAAACGACTTCATACCGAGTAGATGAGACGATTTAGATTTTATGCTGACATAATCTTATTATTTTTCTCCCTCTCACAGAGAGAGGAGGCCTGCGTCCCAGCAGTGGGAACATTTATAGGCTGGTGATGATAATTTTATTGTTTGCTGTTACAGGGCACAGTGAAATAGATCCAAGCAGCATCCATCATCATCTTTCCTGCCAGAAGACAGAAGAAAAACAGATTAAAATAAATATTTAAGGGGCTCCCATACAACAAACAGACGGTACGGTTAGCGCAGTAGCTGAGCGATTGGACTGCTGCGCTGCGTGTCGCGGAGTCGATTCCCGCACGGAGCAAATATTTGTATGATCTGCAAGTAGTTGTTTCGGGTCTGGGTGTTTGTGTATATGAGTTTATATGTTTGTAAACGCACCTACGATACAGGAGAAATTCCAAGTGTGGGGTAACGTTTTTTTTTAAACAAACAAACGACAAAAAAAACATGATTTTTTGCCGTTTTACAGAGAATGGAACAAACTGCTTTACCTAATTGATTTCCTCCATGAAGTTTCTGATTTCCAAATAAGCCATTGAGAACAATTTACCAAGAATATCTCATAAGAATACGATAGGAAGTAATAATCTACTCCACTTCACACAGTAGCATTCATTCTCCTATTCATACGTTATAACAGTCATTTGTAACTAACAATATCATAAAATAGATCCATTCGAAACCATTTAACGCTGTAAGATAAATCCTAGCATATAAGGTATTCCTATTATAACGGTGTGGAAATGCAATAGATATAGAATATAGATATGCTTTTGAAAATGTCCACACACGTAGGACTTTAGGGCATCGCCATTTCGTACTTTTAGTTGCTATTTTCATAGTAACATATTTTATGTACTTCATCTTTTAGAAGTCATTCAACATGTTACTTTTTATTATCAATCCTTTTTGGTGGACTTACGAGTATGTCAGAGATAGATGCAATTCATTGACCCAATTTCATAACCTATAAAATATTCGGAGGCTAGATAGAAATATCTTTATAATCTCCATACGTACACTCACTTATCTTATTACTGACTGGAAAACTAATAATGACATCTGAGGTATTTTCGTTTGAGCAACTATTTTTAGTGTAAGCACCTACCTATATTTAGAGCAATTATTGTTCTCTCGTTTGATCCCATCAATATATTGACGAGTTGCTCAATCGGGAACGAAAATATATGATTCAAATCTATTTCCTATTGTTGGTCATGGTCAATTTTTAAGACGGTGCACCTTCACAATTTGAAATATAAGTACTTATGTAAGATCAACAACAGCCTGAACGTCGTATGTAAGTAAAAGGGGTTCAATCGTCAATAGAATGCTCCCAGGCAACTACATAATGTTCCTTGACAATGTCTAGCAAAAAGAAAAAGAAAACTAGCGCATTGCAATCCAACTTCAATACAGAACATAAAATAAAGATCAGATACTAATGAATATTCAAAATATCGTAACAAATCCGAGCATAAATAACCCACAACCACAGAAACAAAACTAAACAGATGTCTTTTACAAATCTCACGAGAGTTAATGCCGACGCCACCCATATTTCCAATATAACGATGTTCTAACGTAGAACAAGACCGCATTGCACTGCCATTCACATATCCAACTTACTAATTAAGTCAACAAGCAAGAAGAAAGCTCTAACTTTGACAATGTTCAACATACGTAACAGTTCAAAAGACGACCAAAGTATCGAGACCCTAGAAAACATAACTAAGAGTTTTAACATTAGAAGTAGGTGCAGGTCAAACGATATTGGTTGGGAGTAAAAGCAAAGCCGCAGGAATAGATCTATGCTTATTTAGACACGTCCTAAAGCGCACAGTAGCGCCACCATATAAAGTAAACAATAGTGCACCAATGACAATCGCGCGATCCCGCGGTGCCCTCATTATAGTCCATGTGTGACTGGACTTGCCTTTTGAAATTATGGATATGAATACGGGGTATTTCAATAGTGAATGGCCGGTATAATAAATTTTATTTAGCAAAATGAGGATTGGATTGTTTGGCTTTTGAATTTATGTCTATATGAATGTCTCATAATGTTTTTGTTCATTGGTATGGGTGGAATTAGCGCTGTATGTTATTTATTATTTGGTTTTGAATAGATTAAGTGGTAATATACCTTAAGACTTTTGTTTTGTTGTTATTTATAATCTCGCACGTCCAATTTTGGCAATAATGACCACCAATTTAAAAACAACTGGGTAAATGATGAAAACTAATTAGAACTTAGCAAAACAATGCAAATGTGATTATAAATTATTTGATAGTCTACTTTTTACCAAAAAAATCAGTAACAGTCCTGAGTTTGAATTTATGACTGTTAGGTGTGTTTACCTGACCGTTAGAAAAAGGTTTAACTCTTATTCCATGACACTGAAACTTAACTCTCTCGCTGTCACTGAGAAGAGGCCTGCGTCCCAACAGTGGGAACATTATAGGCTGATAATGATGAAAACATAACTATGACCTACTAAATGTATCTATTACATACTTTAAAGTGCACCTCTGTCTACCCCTTGTCTTGTAATATAGTTGGCGCAGTGGTTGAGCGGTCGACTGCAGTGCAGCGTGTAGCGGGTTCGATCCCCGCACAGAACAAAAATATTTGTATGCTCTACAATAGTAAAGTTGTTCTGGGTCTGGGTGTTTGTGTACGTGAATATAAATGTCTGATAACGCACCCACGACCTAAGAGAAATTCCTAGCGTAGGGCAACTTTTTTAAAACTCAATTATTTGGTTTTGCGGTTCTGGAGGTCTAATCTCTAAGCACGAAACCCGTAGTTTCGGCTTTAGTTACGGGCGTTTTGACAAAGAGTCCAAACTAAGAACGAATGATGTTATGATTTGACAGATAGCGTGATTGGTGGCATAGACCTTAGAGTCCATGCCACCAATCATGACCTGTGCAAAATTCGTGGTACTACATTTTTATTAATGCCACTTGATGTAATAACATAATCACGAGCGCCGCGTCAAAATGACTTCAGTCGTTGCAGTATTACCCGTCCGAAGATTTTGACGTTAGTTACGTTCGTACATTTGTATCCTGTGTGTAGACTTAGAAAGTAGACACCCGAGTTCCGTACGACATCAGAACATTTTTTGGGTGGTATTATAATTAAATGAGATCTCTGACTCTGGCATGAAGAAACTACCTATTTGGTAACTAACAACAAAAAACTAACTAAAAACTAACTATTTATTTATATTTCATCGAAATCCGTTCAGTAGTTTTTGTGTAAAAGAGCAACAAACACTCATCCGTCCATCATCGCATTTATAATATTAGTTAGATTAAATGCCAACAGTTTAATTACTATGAAAAAACGTCATAATTGCGCAATTAACTCCACAATAACCCTTATGAGACATCATTATCCCAAACTAAAGCTTTACTTAGACACAGCGCTGTAACAAGTTGATAGTGTATCTCATTAGAGAGCAGGGTCGGCCGGTATACGTCATTAAATATGTAAATACTCGGAATACGGGCGTCCATTCAACTGACATGTCGCGACGGAGGCTCTTGTAGACTTAGAGATCTATGGAGGTTCACTGAAATGGTTTTTTTTTGCTTAATTTGAGTAATAGTTACTATTTCACTGATTTCTAGAAATAAGTCTATACGTAAATTGATCTTTTCCAAACTAAAAAAAAAATGTTTGTATTCTTCAATTGTGTACGAAACTTGCCATACTCGTACAAAAAAAAACTGTTGTATCGTATAGAAATAAAACCGATGAAATAACTTTTTCTATTTGCTTACGCAAGCTAGCAATATAAAAATTTTGGTATCATGTATCCAAACGCGTCTCACACATTGAGGGTAGAATTCATATTGGACCACAGTATTGAGCCAATCATACTCCGGCTTCCTTTCCAATCCTAACCCCATGTCTCAAAAGATGCTACACCGCAACGCCAATGAGAGGCGTTTTCGCCGCAGCGACTGGACAGAGGTCGCCAATGAGAAGCGTTTTCCGCCGCAGCGATTCTGACAGAGGTCGCCATGAGGATTCGTTCTGTTCTCTGCAAGCAGCCCACCGCTTAACACCGCTTAAAACTCAACCGCTGTTTCATCATTATAATAATTATAAACTATTTTAACGTGTTGGCCGACACAAAGTGACACAAAGTGACAATACAATCGATTTACCGATCGCGAGTGAAAAATCCATCCAAGAACGCGTGTCATCATCCACGTCGCGGCAATCGATGCACCAACCTGACATCCAGTGCTCCCAAAGCCCAAGTAAGTCATAATATTCTTCTTCCCATACCTACTTTCATTGGCTCAATTTCTGTGTCGTCCAATATTCGATCCAGCATAAAAATTATTTTCCCGCTAAATTACACAACGCTTGTTGGTCCTTCAAAAAGCCGCTATCCCAACTTCACCATAAGTTTATGGTCCTTCGAGCCGGATTCATAGAATCAGCATTCATAGGTCTCATACCTAGGATTTAGGTCAAATACCTTACATTCCCCGCTAGGTAGATAGGTACATTATTCATTGGGAACTACTGTACCAACTTAATAGTTCGCCTGTTGCATTGAAATAGCATAGGTAATTATTAAAATCGCCAATTATCGTGAGTTAGTTCGGCAAACTTGCCTATAACTTATACTCAACCGCATTAATTTCTTACACCCGCGATAAAAAAATAAATAAAAAAAAAAAATATTGTTGAAGTCTACCCACTAGACCTGAATTATTTTATCCGCTGTATTTTCTAGAACTAATCCAATATGGAAGATCTTAAAATTAAAGTTAAATTACTGCAAGCTAAAAATCAAGCAATCTTTGAGCGTTTATCGTCATTGTATGAAACTTCAAAGAAAATAAATACGACTAGTATTGAGCTTCGCTCGGCTGAGACGTTTATGGCAGACACACAAATACTCTCAGTTACTCGTCAGGAATTTTGTACTAACATAGATAAAATAAATACATATTCTTTACAAATAAATCCTGATCATAAAATTGATTATAACAGTCAAATATCATTTGACGGCGTTTACACTCGTGTCGAGAGAATACGTTCACTTATTGAAGCGAACTCCTCAAGGTCATCGAATGACTCGACGACGACGTCTAGCGATACCGCGACGCAGTCTAAATGCTCTGTCAAGCTGCCACCAATTCAGATTCCGTTCTTTGACGGTAGAATTGAAAATTGGCCTGTTTTTTATGAATCATTTAAATCAAATATCCATGGCAATTTAAACCTTACAGATTCTCAACGTGTGCAATATTTAATAGGTAATCTAAAAGGAAACGCATTGCAAATTACCGCCGGAATTATTCCGTCAGGGGAAAATTATGCGTCTATCTGGAACAGTTTGGTTCAAAAGTACCAAGATAAACGAGCACTAGGCTCACACTATATGTCTAACATATTAAATATCAAACCCGCAATTAATAATTCTGCCTCTTTAAATAGTTTTATTGAAAGTTTTCACGCGTCTGTTTCGGCACTAGAACAATTAAAAATTAAAGACTTAAAGGATTTCATGTTATTAAATTTAGCTTTAAAAAGGTTAGATCCCGCTATCATACATTTATTCGAGATGCATATGAGAGATGTGGAGATTCCCACTTATACGGATTTCGTTGAATTCATAAAATCGCAAGTTAAAATATTAGATAGATCTACTTCTTCTCGGACCGCATCATTAGGTAACAACAATAATAAAAATAATTCTAATCGTAATCAGTCACGTGATAGTACAGTACATACTTTTGTTGCTTGTGATAATAACCAAACTTGTTTATATTGCAACAACAAGGATCATTGGAAGCTTTACACCTGTCCAAAGTTTCAAACACTATCGGCCAGTTTGCGTTTGGATTTTATTAAAAACAAACGTGGATGTGTAAACTGTCTTAGTGCAACGCACACTGCCTCACAGTGTAAATCTATACACACGTGTAGAACATGTAACAAAAAACATCATTCTCTTTTACATCTGGAACAAAGTTCACCGCGATCGGTATCGGCTGACGCTGTATCTAGTTCCGCGCATTCACAACAGGTGGCGCTTTGTGCGTGTTCTCGCGTAGGCATAAACATTCCGCGCACTACGGTTCTTTTGTCAACAGCACAAGTCTATGTTGATAACAAATATAACAAATACGTTTCTGTAAGGTGTTTAATAGATAACGCTTCGCAAAATAATATAATTACCTCAGCTTGTTGTAAGAAACTGCAATTAAATATTATACCACTTTCAAATTCATTTATAAAGGGTGTAGGAACTTCTTCGCGGCCTATCATAGGTTACGTGGAGATAACAGTTACTGCAAAAAACAAAACAAATTCTTTTAAAATAACCGCTCTTGTTATTGATTGTATAACGGATAAATTACCATCTCACTTTGTTGACACCTCTGCTGTGCAACATTTGTTCGAGTTACCGCTGGCCGACCCCCTGTGGCACGTGCCCGGTGAGGTTGAATTGCTTCTAGGGGCAAAGCTGTTTCCGTATTTATTACTTCACGATAAAATTCTCTCACCTACCGCGCCATCAGCTATTGAAACCGTGTTTGGTTACATTCTTATGGGTGAGATACCCTCTAGTTTATCTAATAACAATAACAGTCTCGTTGATTTAAATACCGCTTCATGTTTTTCTACCGCGTTAAATATAGATGATTCTCATTGTTTTCTGTCATTGGACGAATCTTTGCATAAATTTTGGACTATCGAAGAAATACCTTCTAAAAATTTTATGAGCCCCGCTGAACGGGAATGTGAACAGCTGTACGCTTCTACTGTGTCACGTGACTCCAGTGGTAGGTACTGTACTGCGTTACCATTCTGTAAAAACCCAGAAACACTCGGGAATTCATATGCTGTCGCTTATCGACGTTTAACACGTTCGCGTGAGCAACCTCATTTCTGAATGTTCGTAGTCAGGCGCACCATTTTCCCATACAAAGTTAAGCAACGTCTAAAGACGTCGCGCCGTAATACGTACGTCTTAGAAGTATGTTACGTGGCGCAACGTTATTTGACGTCCGACGTCTATATACGCTGCCGCCACTACGTAGGTCCGACATACCATGCTAAACGACACAACAACGTTCATAGGCGTCAACTTAAATTAAGGAAATTGAAATGATACAACTGGATTTATAGAAACAAAAGTTTAATCAAAAACTCGCTCACGCTCCTGTTGCTCTTCGATCGTTTGCGTAGTATTACACCGGAGGATTGATTCCGATTGCACAGATTCACACGAAGTACCTAATAGAATCATCGTGATTTCGTGGAACATTTTCAATGACTGTCACATCTTGACATTCATCAGAATCAGTCTGTAGAGATTCGGTTTAGTTCACATCAGATGATGACGATGAGCTCGAACTAGACGTACGATTATGCATTGGAGCTGTACTTACGGGTTGAGATCTATTAGAAGAACGATTACGACGACATAACCTACTTTCCCTTTACAGAAGTATTGCTGTCACTACTAACTTCATCATTACAAGGATTATAGTCTCCGTCAGATACATATTCATCATCACCACTAACACTAAATGGATCTGATATCGTGCTTCCCGTCGATGACGCTTCTTCGAAAAGTTTCATGATACGTTCTTCTTCCTTATCCATCTATAACATTGCAATATTATACCTTTACTAAAGCAAATAGCAATGTAACTATATGTTACATTATAATAAAAACCATAACACCATTTATTTCATGATTATTACCATATTCTCACTGTTCAAAACAAGCAAGTGCAAAAAAAAGAGAAAAACCGTTACGAACTTCCGATTTGAAATTGTATCAAATTCATGTTAGTTATGACATTATTTATTACTCAAAAACATGCGGATACTTATAGCAAGTAAGTGTAAGAAAGAAATTTATAATATTTACTAACCTTTTATGATAAAATATTACATAATCTAGATAAGTTGGATGGCGCTCACAATACACACACGTTAGGTCGTCTCACTGCGCGCAGGTCAACTGGCAGTGGGGATAGCGGTACAAGGGAGGACGTCATAAGACGTTGTGCTTTTGTGCGCGCTACCTTTGCATGTGTGGGTACATAGCTAGAAAGACGTTTACTTTTTTGGTCATGCGGCGGTTTTGGCTTGGAAAATCGAACGTGTTGCGGCGCTAAGTAGGTGCGCTATAGGAATTTGCTCTTAAAATCGACGTCCAAAGACGTTCCGTCAAAATAAACATGACAATCTAGAGGACGTCGTATGACGTTGCGCCATTTCAAAATTATATCAACACGACGTTGTAAGACGTTGCTCACGCGAACGTGTTAATTAATTTGGAAAAAACTAAGCTTCGCGACCCTGCTTTGCGCGCTAGTTATAACGAAATAATCCAAGATTATATCGATCAAAATTATTTAACCGAGACTGTACCTAGTTCTGTTGATCAGACTATAGGATATTACATACCGCATCACCCTGTTATTAGGAACGATAAACAAACTACTAAAGTGCGCATTGTCCTTGACGCGAGCGCTAAGTCTCATAATGGCGTTTCATTGAATGACTTATTGCACACAGGGCCGAATTTACAGGCTGACATATTTTTATTACTTTTAAATTTCCGTTTGTTTCCTATTGCAGTTACAGCTGACATAAAACAGATGTATCTTCGAATTAAAGTTATTGATGATCATCGAAAATATCAAAAAATATTGTTTCGATTTAATACTAGTGAACCTGTTCGCGAATTTAAATTTAACCGAGTTGCTTTTGGTCTCAAGCCCAGTCCCTTTCTAGCCATGCGCACTGTGCGCCAGCTGTCAGAGGATGAAAAACATCGCTTCCCGCGCGCATCCGTTGTCGCTTCTCATGAGCTTTATATGGATGACTTGGCTAATTCGACCCCTACTCTGGAGGAAGCCAAGATTCTCTCAGCTGAACTTATCGCCTTATTTAAGGCTGGGGGCTTTGACCTTACTAAGTGGGCAAGTAATTCCTCGGAATTATTAGAGGTTATTCCACACTCCAACCGCTCTTCTATTAACTTCTCTGACGGGGATAATTTAAAGATCCTTGGACTTAAATGGATTCCTTCCGAGGATTGTTTCACCTTTACTACATCGGATTTAGATAACAGTTGTACTAAACGCTCCATACTTTCCACTATTGCCCGTCTGTGGGATGTTCTCGGTCTAGTGGCTCCTGTAGTTTTATTCGCGAAA